>CM039679.1:229340708-229729207 GCA_022537955.1 Schmidtea mediterranea | reverse complement strand
TAGGTAATTCAAGTTTTCGTCCTCCCGCGCGTCGTTAGTCGTTGGGAGCCAACTGGCTTCTCCATACGGGTAGGCAACTGACATATCTTGGTCGCACGAAACCTGCCTGTATCGCGCGCCTGAATTTAGTAGGAATTTGCAATGTCTAACCGGGAGTCGTCGCTCTCCATTCGCCCATAGCGGATCTGCTGTCGGTCTGATATAATGTCAATATGAGTAATGCGTTAACTTACATGCTTGAAGATTGTCTAATGTTAATAAGTGGGCGAGTGGTCATGAAAAAATCTATTTATCTGACGCGTCTTGCGGTGAACATAGTTTATTGATGAGAAATTTGAGAATATTAAGTATATACAATACCTCGTTGTAATCTCCACTCCTCCTAGACCGGTCAGTGTGGTTCGATAGTCGTCTCTGTATGGTCTCCCAATCGCTTTCCTAGAGTCGCGTCTGTCGGCTCGGTGTCGTTTAAGCGAGTAATATCGACATGATGCAGTGGGTTAATGAATTCGATTTTCAAACGTTGTTTTTAAAATCGTAATTATTTGACTCCTAACTAACTGCGTGCTCGTTGAACCCCTTTTATTTGCGGTTAAAATTTAATTGGATATAGGTTATTATGATTTATTCTGTTAAATTTATTTAACCCAGCGACGTGGAATTAATTCAATTAATGTTAATGTCTATTAAGTGTTCAAGGAATATTGACTATTGCTCTAAGCCAGCTATTTATTTAATTTGACCACCTGTACACTATACCATGCCAATGATCAGGTCTAGGCTGATTTAGAATCTAAAATAGTGTATTGTTCCCTAATATCGGCTTAAAAATTGCGTTTATTGACTGTAATCTCCACATGGTATATTAATAAATCGTGGATATTCTACATTCAATTGTCACTCAGGGAATGATTTAAGTTTCAATACTAAAACTCGATTTATATCTAGAGCGATATCCTACTCTATTCATGGCTAAAATAAAAGGTGAAATCATCGGCCGTCTTCGGACTCGCTAATTCTCAATGCTACTCCTTTGCCGTATTGTTCTTATTCCTCTTCTTCACTAATTCTTGTTTACTTGAATTGTCTTTTTGTTATTTCATCTCGTTATTCTTGGTGCATTCTTCGAGATTGTTATTCAATTCTGCGTTTATATACGAATACGTGTGTCTAACTGTTTTCTTATTTTGTTATTTGCTGTGAGAGTTTTCCTTATATTGTTTATTTTTTTGATTCGTGATTGTTTATTTTGCCTTTGTGTTAATTGTTAAATTATGTTCTATCTAGAATTGTCTTCTGTCTTGTTTGCTCGTACAATTTCTAAGACGGTATATTGCTTGTCCTGGGTAAAATTCGTACTTCTATGTCTCTTATTGTCTCTGTAGAACCTACTCTTGACTTGTCTCTGTTTATTGTTCATGTATCAGTGGTGTATGGATCTTTGATGTTCTTCTATTCGTGATAGTATTTGTGTTAATTTATATTTTAAATTGTAAAATTTGTTGTCTTGTATTTCTTGTTGTCAATATTATTGTTATTTTCCTGTATTTTTTATAATTTTTATTCTATTTGAATATTGTTGAGTTTATCTTATCTTTTTTTTTTTTCTTTTTTATTTCCTTTTTTTTTTTTTTTTTTTTTTTTTTTTTTTTTTTTTTTTTTTTTTTTTGGTTGTAATGTTGTATTATTTTTATTGATGTCCTTTAATTATATTTAACAATTTATATTTTTATTTTAATATTTGTATACTTAGCTTTAATTGATTTCTAGTGATTTACATTAATACCAATTTCGGTGTTTGTTCATAGTTCTGTTATATTAATCCTGACTGTTTAACATATCAATTTAGTCGCGTCAATGCATATTCTCAAGTCACTTCGAGTTTTGTGACCCCTTTTTATTATGTGTCAGAATTAAATACTATTCTAGTTTTCTTCATTTATGTTCATTTAATGCATTTATTTACTTGTAATTGCACTTGATTAATGGTTATTCGAAAAACTGGTTCGGTTTAAATTTCTCATTGTCATATTTTGTTTATAATAATTTTTGATATATTTCTCGATAACGTTGATTCTCTAAATGAAAGCATTTTAGAAAGTTACAAAAATAATAACGGCCTCGTCAAACACAAACATTCTGGACGGAAATTTTTTGAAACTTTATAGCTGTATCTTTGTCACTTTTTGTATTTGTTTTCATAAATCTTTGAATATATTTCTCCGATAACTTTTCATTCCTACATGAAGCATTTGAAAAAATTGCAAAAAATCATAACGGCTCGTCAAAACAAACTCCATTCTGTACGGGAATTTTTTAAAAACTTTATAGGCTTGTATTGTGTTTGAAATTTTTTGTTTGTAATAATCTTTGATATATTTCTCGATAAAGTTTGATCTCCATACTTGCAGCATATTTTAAATTGCAAATGATCATAACCGGTTCGTCAAACAAAAGTCGCATTCTTGACGCTAATTTTTTTAATATTTAGTTCTTCGTATCTAAGTCAATTTTTAATTTGTTTTAATAATTTTTTTGGATATATTTTCCTCGATAACGGTGATTCTCTAAATGCTAGCATTTTAAAAGTTGCAAAAATAATAACGGCCTCGTAAAACACAAATCATTCTGTACAGGAATTTTTAAAACTTTATAGGCTTGTATTTTTGTCAATTTTTTTTGTTTTAATAATTTTTGATATATTTCTCGATAAAGTCTTGATTCTCTTACTTGCTAGCATTTTTTAAATTGCAAATATCATAACCGGTTTGTCAAACACAATTAATTCTTGACGCTAATTTTTTAATATTTATGTTCTTGTATCTAAGTTAATTTTTATTTGTTTTAAAAATTTTTGATATATTTCTCGATAAAGTCTGATTCTCTACTTGCTAGCATTTTTTAAATTGCAAATATCATAACCGGTTTGTCAAACACAATTAATTCTTGACGCTAATTTTTTAATATTTATGTTCTTGTATCTAAGTCAATTTTTATTTGTTTTAATAATTTTTGATATATTTCTCGATAACGTTTGATTCTCTACATGCTAGCATTTTAAAAATTGCAAATATCTCAAAGGGTTCGTCAAACACAAGTCATTCTGGACGCTATTTTTTTAATCTTTATAGGCTGTATCTTTGTCAATTTTTTTTGTTTTAATAATCTTTGATATCTTTCTCGATAACGTTTGATTCTCTATATGATATCATTTAAAAAATTGCAAAAATCATAACGGGCTCATCAAACACAAGTCATTCTGGACGGGAATTTTTGAAACATTATAGTCTTGTATCTTTTCAATTTTTATTTGTTTTCATAATCTTTGATATATTTCTCGATAAGATTTGATTCTCTACATGCTATCATTTTAAAAGTTACAAATATCTCAACGGGTTCGTCTAACTCAAGTCATTCTGGACGCTAATTTTTTAATCTTTATAGGCTTGTATCTTTTTCAATTTTTATTGTTTTCATAATCTTTGATATATTTCTCGATATTTTTTGATTCTCTACATGCTAGCAATATTGTTGAGGTCTCGATTTTAGTGAGTCTCAACTTGCACTGGTTACTTATATAAATCAGAAGACAAAGTCAAATATATGTATATACTTTATTTATAAATAAAATTTACCAAATATACACTCCAAGATTCAGATAGATATAATTTATTTTGAAGCAATTGATAAATAAAAATTGGGTGCGTGTTGTGTAATTGTTAAAATGTATGTCGGTGCGTGTTATGTGAATACGTGCAAAAAATAGTGTAGAACGTTATCTGTTCGAATTTAAGATCTCAAAAAAGATTTCCTTTTTAAGATCACTTCTTTAGGTAAAATTTTAAGGGCAAATTAACTGAGAAATACTTCAGTATTTATACTGAAATATTTTCGTCAATTTAAATTATTTGTTTATTTAAAATTCGGGTATTTGGTTTTTATTTAACGAATTGATTTTTTCAATATTTATTAATAAGCTGAAAATTTTATTTATTTTTATTAGAACGAATATTTATTTAATAATCTGAAAATTTTATTTATTCTATTTAAAACGAATATTTGTTTAATAAGCTGAAAATTTTATTATTTTATTAAAAACGAATATTTATTTACTAAGCCGAAATTTTTATTTATTTAAAACGAATTGATTTTTTTTTAGGACTTTCTGAAATTATTCAAAATATTTTTCCCTTTGTTTCCCTTTATTTGTTTGTGTTAACTAAAATTTATTTAAAATTCAATAAACTAGAAATAAATAAAATAATTTATAATAGTACTTAAAAATAATATACATTGCCAAAGATAAAAATAATATACATTAACATTGCCAAAGATAAAAAAAATAATAGAATAGATTATCAATGTTTAAGTTCAAATCACTGCTAAAATGCAAACGCGATAATTGTTTAAATTCAAACACAATGTGATAATCGTTTAAAATATTCACATTGGATTGTTAACAGTTGTCATACTAATTGTTTGATACACAAGGGATAGATTTGCCGGGGATAGATCGAATATTGATTTGTTCTGCTGGGATTAAGAGTCTGCTGGGATTAAGAGTTTGAATGATCTGCATATTAGGAATTGACATTGATTTTGGGATTCTGTATTTCTTTGTTTTTTTATGCCCGTTCCTCAGCATATATGTTCACCCTGAACTTGCCAGGCCCCGCCTTGTAGTACTTGTTCAGGATAAATGTGGTGATGGGTCTACCCTCATCATCCAACATTCCTCCCTGGGCTGTTAAGATAATGTCCGCATTATCTTTCTCTGTCCGTACCATTTCCACTTCTACGTCTTGAATCATCATTTTCGTTCTCTTGAACCCTTTTCCCAATGCTAGGTTCAGAACATCTCCTTCATTAATTCTCCTTCCGAAGTGGTGGCACAAATCTCTTTCTGTAATTTTTTCTTTTTCTTTCTCTATGACGAAGTATGGCTCTTCTATTTCAATATCGGGTTCTGAGCCTAATTCCTCTGAGTCTTCTGTATCCATGGTATCTGTCTCGTTTGTTTCTTCTTCGCATGACAAATACTCGTCGTCTGAATCCATATCACATTCCATTTGTTTGGATGTTGTTGGCTCTTGCGGTTCCAGTTTAACTGTTTCCGTAAGTTTTTGCTTCTTGTTCTCTTTTATAAAGATGACTTCGTCATCGCTATCCCGCAATTCGTCTTCGAATGTTCTTCGGGTGCCATCTTTATTGAATTTTAATTCGATTTGGGAAGGTTCAATATACATGTCTTCTTCATTGTCCTCCTGGATCTGTGATAGTATTTGTTCCTTGTCATCATTATCCGAGTTCCATTTGATGACTTCTTCCCATTGTTTTTCTACGATTCCATATATCGCTTTTAATATTATTGTTGTCGATGCTGGGGAGAAGGGTTCGGGTTTTTCAAGAAGGTCATTGATTATTTTGTCTTTGTACCACTTCTTGTGATGGCTTATAATGTGGTACGCCAGGTTTGATAGCTTGATTTTGTGTGGGGCGACATTCTTCACAAATGAGCACATAAAGTTGTCTTCAGACATTTCTCGCACCCCCATTATGTTGTCTAGATCTAAGGTAAGTGCTTTCAACTTGCTCATAATATCAAATCCAATTATTATCTTTCCACATAATATTTTTTGAATGTCGATTAGGGCTTGATATTCATCTTCATTTCCCACGATATTTTCTCTGTTGGCCATTGTTTTTTCGGGATAATAATGCATGATCTTTGTTCTTGGTGTGATTTTCTTATTGTATATGGCTATCCCTTTAGCGTTTCTGATGTTGACATCTATTGGCCTCATGTTATCATTTGAATCGCACACCAGCTTTATGTCCACAAACATAATCAGATTTTGTTTCTCGGTGGCCGATAGTTCCTTGTGGGTGAATGATTTTTTTCCTCTGATAATTTCCCCGTACATTTGCAGTCTCGACGGTATTGTTGGTAATAATCGAAATGGGTTTGGGATTGTTGGAACGTACAGTACTTCTATTGCGATGACACAAGGTAGATTGTTCATCTGTACTGTTAATTCATTGAAGTCATTTGGGACGCTTCTGTCGGTTTTTATTGTTTTGATAACCGCTGTGCACATACTTGTCGTTATGAGGGGTATCTTTTGCTGACATATTGAGACTTCTGTTCTCGTCATGTGGAATAATATCCGATGTGGAACTTTTTTCCCTCGTTTTGCTGCATCATCTGCGTTCGGGAATCTGTCGTATGCACCAATGAGCTCATGCAGTTTAACTCTTCGAGCCTCATTAGACTTTATTAGGTGTAATTCTCTTTCTTCTAGTTCCACTTTCATTTCGTTGGGAATACATACTTGGTTTGGGAAGCTGCGGACAGTAATAGGGGTTCCATCTGAACATATCTTATTTTGCAAGTTCTTGTAAAAGCTGCCATAATGTTTGTTTATCAGACAATAGTATTGCACTTTTTGGGATCTGGATTGCATTGTCAACTGGGATTGATTGGATTGATTGTTTTGTTTGAATTGCTTTGTTTGGTGATTGGGTTGCATTATCAACTGAGATTGATTAGATTGATTGTTTTGTTTGAATTGCTTTGCTTGGTGATATTGGTTGAGTTTGGATTGTATGTTTGGATTGGTTCTCTTTCTAAAAATAAAATATAAATATACATATTTGGTGCGCATTTGAGGTTTTTCCTTATACGCTTTTTTATATAAATATATGAATTTTATTAATATTATTGACCATACTATTTTATGTTGTTGATTATTGATTTTATTAAACGAGAGTAGACATTGTGTATTGACCTGGTACATATTTATCCAAGTGAAAATGCCCTGGTACACTTCTGACCAGTCGGTGCCGATACCGCTGCCTTTTCCACTTGTACTTTTTGTAGATTTGTACACTACTAACTATTGCTAATATCGCTATTGCTAAAATGCTGGCTGATATTACATAAAAAGGCCATAGTGGTTTTAATGTCTGTTTTTGAAATGCTTGTAGTTCGTTCCAACTTTTTATTACAATGGGTTTTCCCGTAGGTAATTTAATTAGCTTTTCTTTAAGTTGGATTGGTATTCTATAGGTTTTCGTTATTACTTCATCTATTATGGTTTGAGTTATTGTTTTCGGGGTTGTTATATTCATGTTTGGGCTTGAATTAGTTTGCATTATTACCGGTGTTGTATTTATGATTACTTTCTTTGTCATTTTGCGTTTTTTTGTCTGCATTGTTTTTACCCTTTTACATTGTATTTGTGATGTATCGTAGTCTGTATTCCATTGGGCGCATAGAGCGTATTGAGTGTTGGGTTCTAAGTTAATAAATTTAGCGCTGTCTCCCCTTTCGAACTCATTAGTGGTTTTTTTCTCTCTTTTTTCCATAAATTTTGGTTTGATATTTGTTGATTTTAGGTATAAATCTCTTATCGGCTTTTTATTTAGATTGAATACGTTAATTTCATGAGGTAAAATATTTATTAAAATGTCTCTATCTCCCATAAATTCGGTTTTGTACTTTTCTTTAACATTAGTTGTATTAATTATTCCTATGATTGTTAGGAAGATTGCTGACATCATTAACCCTTTCTGGGATCGTAAATTATATCTATGTGTGGGCCCCTCTATTATTTCTGATTCCGCTAATTTGCATCTATTTACATGCACTACTATGGGATCCTCATTTTTATGTTTTTGTATATGTAAGTTTTCGTTGATTACTTTAACTACTTCATATGGGCCTTTAAATGGTCTTGCTAGTTTTGTCGTTTTACCTTTTCCTACTTGTGGAGACATAAGTCTAACCTTATCTCCCACTTTAAAAGTATGGGGTTTGCTTGTTTTATCGTAGTCATCCTTATATTGCTCTTGTCTAAATTTAACTTTTAAATTAGCTACTTTATATACCTCTTGCATTCGCTCTTGCATTAAAGTTACGTAATCTGGTGCGTCTAAATATTGTGATACTCGTGGTTCAAAAACTGTATCGATGGGTGTTGCAGGTTCTCTTAGAAACATTAAAAAGTATGGTGAATATCCTGTTGTCTCGTTGGGTGTGATATTATGGATGTATGTGCATTGACTTACGTATTCATCCCAATCATTTTGATTTTTTCCCACAAAAACCGCTAATCTACTGAGAAGTGTACCGTTAAATCTTTCTACTAATCCATCAGTTTGAGGGTGATAAGCTGTTGTATTAATTTTATGTATGTTAAATATATTAGCTACCCTTTTGATTATTTCACTCATGAAATTTGCTCCCTTATCAGTTAATAGTTTTCTAGGTGTGCCGATTTTTAAAAATAATTTTTTCTACAAGTAGTTTGGCTACTGTTTCTGCTGTCTCATCTTTGGTTGGAAATGCCTCTGCTCATTTAGTAAAATAGTCGCTAAAAACTAATATATGTTTGTTTCCATTAATAGTGGTAGGTAGTTTACATAAAAAATCCATAGCACATAGCTCCATTGGCGATGTTGTAGCTGGTATTGGGTGTAAGGGCGCTTTAGTCTTTGTCCCCGTATTTTTTCTAGTTGCGCATATTGTGCATGCATTACACCATCTTTTAACATCTTTTTTTAAGTTATCCCAATAATATTTTTGCAATAATCTGCTTGCTGTTTTTCTACTCGACAAATGACCCCCTAGAGCACCATCATGATATTGTAACAAAAGAATTTGCCTTAATTTTTGTGGGACTACTATTAACTGTTTTCCACTAAAGTCCTCAATAACAACTAACTTTTTTGCAATCTTATATTTTTGGTTTGTCCCTTTTCTAATTTCCTCTCTAATCTTAGAAATTTCCATATCTTTATTTTGTTCTTCTTGTATGTCTATGGGCTTTTCTGTCACTAAGGCAAAAACTTCTAATGCTCCTAGCTCAGGAATGCGTGATAGTGCATCTGCATTTTGTTTATCCTACCTGGTTTATAAATAATTTTGATATGCATGTCTTGTATTTTCATTGCCCATTTTAAAAGTCTACTTGATGTATCTTTGTGTTTCCAAAGGCCTTCTAATGGTTTATGATCTGTTCTTATCACAACTTCTGTTCCGTATATGTATGGTTTGAATTGTTTTAATGCAAATACTATGGCATAACATTCCTTTTCTATGGTTGAGTACCTAAGTTGTGCTCCTTTTAATGTTTTGCTTGCATATGCTATTACGTAATCTTTACCCTTTTCTTCTTCTTGTCCTAAGACTGCCCCTACGGCTTTCCCGCTGGCGTCCGTCATGACGATAAATTGTTTCTTAAAGTCTGGGTATCGTAATATTGGTGCTGTTATTAATTTCTCTTTTAACTGATCAAATGCCTTTTGATGTTCGAGTGTCCATTTCTTTTGTGGTTTATTGATTTTATCATTTATTGTCTGTACTATTAATACTCCTTTACTCTCTCCTTTTGTTTTAACTCCTTTTGTTAGTTCTATCATGGGTGCTGCTATTTTTGCATAATCTTGTATAAATTTACGGTAATACCCGGTTAATCCCAAAAATCCTTGTACTTGTTGCAACGTTGTTGGGACTGGGAAATTTTTAACAACTTCAATTTTATCTGGGTTAGGTGTTATACCCTCTACCGTGACTATGTGGCCTAAAAATAGCGCTGATGGCTCTGCCCATTTACATTTTGTCGGTTTGATTTTAATCCTTGCCTTTTTTAGTCTTTGTAACACATTTGCTATATCCTTTAAATGTTCCTCAAAAGTTTTTGATGCAATTAGTATATCATCCATATATACTGCGCAATGTTGTACATCTACTAGTATTGTATTCATTAGGCGCTGGAATGTTGCGGGTGCATTAGTTAACCCAAAAGGTAGTCTCGTGTATTCATACAATCCGTCTTCAATGACAAAGGCAGTTTTTTCCGCATCCCCCTCTTCCATTTGAATTTGCATATACCCCTTATTTGCGTCTATGACTGTAAAATACTTAGTATCTCTTAGTTTATCATATTGCTCTTGTGCTTTCGGAAATGGGTATGAATCTTTAATTGTTACATCATTTAATTTACGATAGTCAATGCACATTCTAATTTCACCATCTTTTTTCCTAACTGGTACAATGGGTGATGCCCATTGTGAAAAACTTTGTTTTATTACACCTGCCTCTTTCAACTCTTTTATTTGTCGCTTTATCTCTTCCCTTAATTTATAAGGTACCCCATAAGGTCGTTGTTTTATTGGTCTGGCGTTCCCAGTATCGATTACGTGTTTAATGATGTCAGTATCACCCAAATCAAACTCATGTTTTGCAAATACGTCACTATATTCATCAAGTAAAGTTTGTAATTGAAATTGTTGGGTTTCGTTTAAATAGTTATTATTAATTTTTACTTTATCATAGAATTTAACGTTATTCATTTTACTCGGTTCGACCATTTGTTCAATGTTATCTCTCATTACCATTGTTTCACACATTTCAAATGTTTGTTCTAATTCACCTTTGAACAACTTTCCCAATCTTGTTCCTTTGTGAATTTTCACATTGCTTCTTTCGTAATTAGCAATTCTAATTGGAATTATTCCGTTTTTTGGTATGACACACTCGTCGGTTAGCATTATGTTATGACTTTTTGTAATTAACTTATCCGGCTCGAAAATAAAAGTGTCCTCACTTTTGACGTTAACTTTTATTGGAATTATATGATCACAATGATATTCTAATTCGAAGGCTTCCAATGCTACTACTTCCGCAAATCGTGATTCCTGATAGTTTGCTTTCCGTTTGATTGCACCATCAGTTAAGTCGATGACGCAGTTATCTAACTTGCGAAGGATGTCTATCCCTAGGATGCATTTACTTCTGCATTCCGTCATTACTTTGAATACATGATTAACTGTTCTACTCGGAAAATGAACAGTGAGCTCAATATCTCCTCTCACTTGCATAGTATGCGACGACATAGATATTATCGTATCATTTGTGCTTTTTATATCCTTTTTTCGATTTTCTAATAACTGATCCTCTCTTATCATGGAGGCTGCTGCTCCGGTATCTACTAGTGCTTTGATGATTATATTATCGATTAATACTTGGATGCTTGGTCTGGCTTCATTGAGTTCTCGTAATATCTCATTTGCTTCAATACCGTAACATCCATAGGTCTTTCTTGTTACGCAATGACAGTTTGTTATTTTGTTATCCAGATTATTGCTCAATTCTCTCAGTTGCTGGTTTTGACTGTCGTACAATCCCCCTCGTGGTTGCTCCACATTTTCAGATCCACTTGGATTATCATCGTTTTTATCGTTTTCCATCAATTGTTCCTCTTCTACTCGCCGGTTTTTAATTAATCGTATTTCTTTATCATGTTTTGCTGTTATCAGATATGTTGCGACGAAGGGGCATAAACATGCCAACATTTTATATGAGTTGCCAAATACTTGTCGAAGTTGTCGTAATGATACTAATAATGAACAGATCATTTTGAGCAACGCCACTGTATAATATATTCCCAGTATCGTTGAGAACATATTTCCCAGAACTGCAAAATATCCCCATATCCTATACAATACTTTGTATACTACCTTTTTGAAATGTTCCTTTGATAACAACACATCAAAATTATAATCACCACCGTGGCTACCTTCGATAACTTTGCTCACCATTATTGATAATATTTTCTCTTTCTCGTTAGGAAACAACATGTGCTTTCTCGCACTTTCTATGGCATCTCGCGTGTACATACCGTTGTTATTCATATCATTTATCTGTTGAAATTCTAACTTTTTCTCAAGTTCTGTTAATTCTAGTTTAAACGGTTTAGTTGCTTCTTTTCTATCAGACATTGTAATCCACATTTCATCATTTAGCTGGTATAATGGATCAAGCAAATTGGTACATTTATCGATTTTCCTTGGAATGTAAGTTTTATCTGTTAGTATTCTGGTTATAGGCTGTAAATACACTGTTTCTCCTTTATAAATAACGGGTAATTCGTTGGTACATTGGTTATTCGTTGCTAGTGATACACTGACCGGTTTACATTGAAAAGTCTGCAACACTTCTCCTACTACTCTCGCAAAAGTTCCTTTTTCCGCAAACAATATCGGTGCCATTAAATCTGGGTTTGTAACCGCTACAGCCATTTTTGTTCTCAATATCTCTCTATTGAGTTTGCAATCGCTAGTAATTGTTGCTTGGTATACTTTGTCTAATTGAACTAGTTGATGATGATAGAAGTAATCAATTTTATTATTGAAATACGAAGATAGTTTGACATCAAATTTATCGATTTTCAATTTTGCGTCTTTAATTTCATTGCTACTGATATAGATACCTTCATAATTAGTCTTTACAACTGCTTTTCCGCATTTGATAGTTTCTCCTTTTTCTACAAATCTCATGGCTTCTGCCTCTGAGTCTGCCATATATATTGTTGGGGTATCCTTTTCTTGTACGATTACTGTTTTCCTTTTTTGATCTTTTATTCTTTTTGATTCTGCATCGGTAAACTGTTTTCCTCTGATTGTTCGGAATTTTAGTGACTTCAATTTTGTTAATTGGCATTCGTATTTATCTATTTTATACACGATCATCGATTCACCCGTGTCACAACTAGATTCATCGAGCGTACATAACTTGTGTGTCATCATTTTCTTTGATGAACTATCAAATGATGCTTTAAATTTTCTCAATTCAACATAATATTGTCTCCGAACCACAATGTTATCTGCAATCTGACCCCATATTTTATACTTTCCTCCCATACAGTATCCACCGGCTGATGTCCATCCGACCACATTTACTGATTGTTTCACTCTTGCCCCTACTTGAGCTTTCAATTCGATTCCATCCGTTGTTTTAATCTTTTTCGTTTTAAATGCCTCTTCACACTCGCTTGGTGTTATTATTAATGCCTCTGGCGCCCATGTCGGTACTAACATCGTCCTTGCCACTTGATTACACACAAAACTTTCCTCTGAAAACTTGATTATACACTCCTTTGCCTCTGTGTGTATAAAGTCAGATTCTTGATACACATGAAAAATCTTGGGTTCAGTTATGATTAATTTGGTTGGATTTGCTTCCGGACAATTTTCCACATCTAATAATGAATACTTTTGCCCCCATTTTGGGTTCTGACAATCATAGGCTATAATCGCATTACTTCCTTTGATTAAGTCTAATAATAGTGTTATTATTACTATTATTATTGAGATACTTGATTTTCCTTCACTTTTATTTGGCTTTTTCGTTGTTTTGTTCACAAGATTTTTTACAATTGCCTCGGTATCATCATTTTCTATCGTTTCGCTTTCACTTGTTTGTAATGTTTCATCATACATTATTTTCCAACCTCCTTTCAGTTTTATCCATGGCATCACATCAACCTTTAATCTCTGATATACTACTTTAGCTACCTCATTTATTTGCTCCTTTGGGTTTGATCTTAAGAGCTTTTTATATCTCGCAATTAGATATGCCATTGCCGTAATTACTTTATCTCTATTTATACCAGTTGTGAAGAGTATCCTTAGAACCACCTCCTCATTTACATCTTCTGCGCTCAACTCTCTGACCTCTTTTTCCATTAATCTGATTTTTTGTATCATATTTTCGATTAACGTTGATGGTTTTGTTTCCGGATATATTTTTGAGTTCATTGCTTTTAGGAGTTCAATTATCATGATTAGATCGTTATTATCGTCTGCTACTTTTGGATTTTCATGTCTCTTTTTATTTGCTATTTCTCTCAAACGCTCTGCAGCTTTTCGATCATCTGATTTCTCTACTATTTCTGACTTTCGAGGTCGTCCTCTACCTCGCTTCATTGTTTCAGCATCTTGCATTATTGCCTGTTTGGAGATCTTTTCTATTGTCTCTTGCAAATTACCATATTTATTATCCAATGGTTGAAAAATTATTTCCTTTTCAAGTGGTGACTTTGCACTCCCTTCGGATGGTTGATCCCACATTTTAAACAGCATATCATAATCATTTTCCTCATTCAGTTCGACCGAAGGTGTTGCTAATCTTGAGCTAGTTTCTCTATTTATTACTGCTGATATAGTATTCTCATCTATTGTATTCACTCCATAGTCAATTAGATATTCGCCATCTTTCAACTCAATATCGTTAAAATATAATTTTATTTCATCGTTTGGCTCTATTTTTCGAGGCCATTTATCTCTTGCCAATTGTCGTATTTTGTTTACCATTGTACACACATGGACTTCTGTTTTCGATAATACCATTTGAAGAAAATATTCGTCTTTTGTATCTAATGTTATTCTTAAAGGTTCATAAAATTTCGGACTTTTTCTCACAAATTCTCCATAACTTTTAATCATCTCTTTTAACTCTATCTCTAATTCAAATACTCGTGTTTCTCTTTGTCTCATTACCATTAATGGGATTAAACTGGTTAGATATTCAGGATCAATTCTGCTTATTTGAACTTTATTTATCACTCTCAATGTTTCATTGTCATCATAAGGTCGTTTTTTCAAAACTGCTTTTAATTCCTCTTTCATTTTGATTTGTCTCTCAGTTTCCTCATTATCAATATCAACTTCATTTATAAAACACTCATACTCATTAAGTGACACCTCCGACTTTCTCTCCATGAGTCGGTTATATTGAGTTTTAAACTCTTTCAATTCCTCTCTCAAAGTATTTATTTCATTATTCGTATTAGTAATTTCTACTCCATTTATTTGTTTCACTTCTGGTTCACTTTTAAATTTTACTCTATTTGGTGACTCACTTCGCTGATTAGTACATACTTTTGCCAAATGGCCATATCTCTGGCAGTTGTAACATTTGATTTGTCCGTTGAAATTCACTTTATCTCTTCCATCATTATTATATGGGCTTGCTCGCCTTTCTCGATATTGATTTTGTCTATACGGACTCGATTGTCTGCCTCTTGAGCTATTTCTAGTATTTCTATTATCATACTGGCGGTATTCAGAGCGATTATCTCTATTATTCCCAAAACAATTGTCTCCATTACTTTTGTTATAACGATTATCTCTAAAACTATTTCTGTTATAGTCAGAACGACTGTCTCTATTAAAATAGCGATTGCTTCTATACGAATTATTTCTGTTATAGTCAGAACGACTGTCTTTATTATCATCTCTAAATCGATTTTGATTTTGTTCTGTAAAATTCAATGCGTCAAATCTTTTCCTGTTTTCAGGTGATTGACTTCTACTCGAATTCGGACTGTTTTTTCGTCTATTTTTTACAAAATTTAGATATAACTGTTTCATTTCTTCCCATGGAACATCATCATCGTTTTCCAACTTAGGTTTCGCCATCGTTGGCCTTTGAATATCTACTGCATCTATAGATGCATTGAATCGATCTCTCTGTATTGCCTCTACTCTTTTCGCTTTATGAACTAATTCATTTAAATCTCTATATTCAACCATTATTAATGCTTTATATAAATATTTCTGGATTCCATTCCAAAACTGATCCTCAATTAATTTCGGTGTGTGCTCTCCGGCACCAAATGCCTTTTTTGCTAACTCTGTTATCGTATACACGTATTCTCTAACTGATTCTCTAGATCCTTGATATCGATTTCTAAATTTTTGTACATTTATTTTTTGTAAATCGCTGTCAATTACTATCTCTGCTCTCAAATTTTCAATAAGTTGATCAAAACTGTTTCCTCTACACTCTAGATTATTATATGCCTGTAACGCATATCCTTTTAAATACAACGGAATTCTCCTCTTTAATTCATCAGGTGTCCAACCACAAGCGTCTGCATACTGAGTGATTTCAGTGAAAAAATCGTCGAACTTTTCAGGTTCTCCTCTATAAGGTTCAATCGGTAAGATTTTAATAAAGTTATTATTATTTTGATTATTATTCATTCTATATACGATTCTATTTCTCAAATTATAAATTATTTCAGGTTGATTATCTATTTTTTAGATTACAAAATTATGATTTTAATTTATGGTCAATAATATTATTTAGTATAAATATATTTTCCCGATATATTCTACACTAACCCTCTGATCGCAATTCCTATCCCCCAAATTGTTGATAACAATAATTGATTTTAAAGTCCCGGTTCGCGGCACCAAATGTTGAGGTCTCGATTTTAGTGAGTCTCAACTTGCACTGGTTACTTATATAAATCAGAAGACAAAGTCAAATATATGTATATACTTTATTTATAAATAAAATTTACCAAATATACACTCCAAGATTCAGATAGATATAATTTATTTTGAAGCAATTGATAAATAAAAATTGGGTGCGTGTTGTGTAATTGTTAAAATGTATGTCGGTGCGTGTTATGTGAATACGTGCAAAAAATAGTGTAGAACGTTATCTGTTCGAATTTAAGATCTCAAAAAAGATTTCCTTTTTAAGATCACTTCTTTAGGTAAAATTTTAAGGGCAAATTAACTGAGAAATACTTCAGTATTTATACTGAAATATTTTCGTCAATTTAAATTATTTGTTTATTTAAAATTCGGGTATTTGGTTTTTTATTTAACGAATTGATTTTTTCAATATTTATTTAATAAGCTGAAAATTTTATTTATTCTATTTAAAACGAATATTTGTTTAATAAGCTGAAAATTTTATTTATTTTATTTAAAAACGAATATTTATTTACTAAGCCGAAATTTTTATTTATTTTAAAACGAATTGATTTTTTTTTAGGACTTTCTGAAATTATTCAAAATATTTTTCCCTTTGTTTCCCTTTATTTGTTTTGTGTTAACTAAAATTTATTTAAAATTCAATAAACTAGAAATAAATAAAATAATTTATAATAGTACTTAAAAATAATATACATTGCCAAAGATAAAAATAATATACATTAACATTGCCAAAGATAAAAAAAATAATAGAATAGATTATCAATGTTTAAGTTCAAATCACTGCTAAAAATGCAAACGCGATAATTGTTTAAAATTCAAACACAAATGTGATAATCGTTTAAAATATTCACATTGGATTGTTAACAGTTGTCATACTAATTGTTTGATACACAAGGGATAGATTTGCCGGGGATAGATCGAATATTGATTTGTTCTGCTGGGATTAAGAGTCTGCTGGGATTAAGAGTTTGAATGATCTGCATATTAGGAATTGACATTGATTTTGGGATTCTGTATTTATTTGTTTTTTTATGCCCGTTCCTCAGCATATATGTTCACCCTGAACTTGCCAGGCCCCGCCTTGTAGTACTTGTTCAGGATAAATGTGGTGATGGGTCTACCCTCAAATATCTCAACGAAATTTTCAAACACAATTCATTCTGGACGCTAATTTTTTAATCTTTATAGGCTTGTATCTTTGACAATTTTAGTTTTTTTAATACTCTTTGATATATAGTTCGGTAAACTTTGATTCCATACATGTTACCATTATATAATTTCCAAATATCTCAACAGATTCGTCAAAGACAATTCATTCTGAACGCTAATTTTTAATCGATAGAGGATTGTATCTTTGTCAATTTTTATTAGTTTTCATAAGCTTTGATATATTTCTCGATAACGTTTGATTCTCTACATGATAGCATTTTAAAAATTACAAAACTCATAACAGGAATTTTTGAAACTTTATAGGCTTGTATCTGTGTCAAATTTTATTTGTTTTAATAATCTTTGATATATTTCTCGATAACCTTTTACTCTCTAAATGATAGAATTTTAAAAATTGATAAAATCATAACAGGTTTGTCAAACACAAGTCCTTCTGGACGGGAATTATTGTAATTTTATAGGCTTGTATCTTTGTCAATTTTTATTTGTTTTAATAATCTTTGATAAATTTCTTGAAACCTTTTGATTCTTTAGATGATAGCATTTTAAAAATTGCAGAAATCATAACATGCTTGTCAAACACAAGTCATTCTGGACGGAAATGTTTGAAACTTTATAGGCTTGTATCTTTGTCAAATTTTATTTGTTTTCATAATCTTTGATAGATTTTTCGATATTTTTTGATTCTCTACATGCTAGTCATATAAAAATTGCAAATATCTCAACAAAATTGTCAAACACAAGTCATTCTGAACGCTAATGTTTAAATCTTTAAAGGCTTATATCTTTGACAATTTTTATTTGTTTTAATATTCTTTGAAATATTTCTCGATATTTTCTGATTCTTTACTTGCTAGCAATATAAAAATTGCAATTATTTCAACGTGTTCGTCATACACAAGTCATTCTGAAAGGGAATTTTTTAATCTTTATAGGCTTGTATCTTCGTCAATTTTTATTTGTTTTAATAATCTTTGATATATTTCTCGATATTTTTTGATTCTCTACAAGATAGCATTTTAAAAATTTCAAAAATCATAACAAGCTTGTCAAACACAAGTCCTTCTGGACGGGATTTTTTGTAACTTTATAGTATTGTATCTTTGTCAATTTTTATTTGTTTTCATAATCTTTGATATATTTCTCGAAACCTTGTGATTCTCTAGATGATAGCATTTTAAAAATTGCAAAAATCATAACATGCTTGTCAAACACAAGTCATTTTGGACGGGAATTTTTGAAACTTTATAGTATTGTATCTTTGTCAATTTTATTTGTTTAATTAATATTTGATATATTTCTCGATAACCTTTTACTCTCTAAATGATAGAATTTTAAAAATTGATAAAATCATAACAGGTTTGTCAAACACAAGTCCTTCTGGACGGGAATTTTTGTAACTTTATAGTATTGTATCTTTGTCAATTTTTATTTTTTTTAATAATCTTTGATATATTTCTTGAAACCTTTTGATTCTTTAGATGATAGCATTTTAAAAATTGCAAAAATCATAACAAGCTTGTCAAACACAGGTCATTCTGGTCGGAAATGTTTGAAACTTTATAGGCTTGTATCTTTGTCAAATTTTATTTGTTTTCATAATCTTTGATAGATTTTTCGATATTTTTTGATTCTCTACATGCTAGCAATATTAAAATTGCAAATTTCTCAACGAATTCGTCAAACACAAGTCATTGTGGACGCTAATGTTTAAATATTTAAAGGCTAATATTTTAGACAATTTTAATTTGTTTTAATATTCTTTGAAATATTTCTCGATATTTTTTGATTCTCTACACATTAACGTTTTAAAAATCAAAAAAATCATATCGTTCTGGTCAAACACAAGTCATTCTGAACGGGAAATTTTGTAATTTTATAGGCTTGTATCTTTGTCAAATTTTATTTGTTTTCATAATCTTTGATATATTTCTCGATATTTTTTGATTCTCTACATGCTAGCAATATAAAAATTGCAAATATCTCAACGAATTTGTCAAACACAATTCATTCTGGACGCTAATTTTATATTCTTATATTCTTTGACAATTTTAGTTTTTTTAATATTCAATGATATATTTCTCGGTACACTTTTTTTCTATACATGCTACCATTATATAATTTCCAAATATCTCAACAGATTCGTCAAAGATTATACATTCTGGAAGCTAAGGTTTAAATCTTTAAAGGCTTATATATTTGACAATTTTAATTTGTTTTAATATTCTTTTATATATTTCTCGATATTTTCTGATTCTTTACTTGCTAGCAATATAAAAATTGCAAATACTCCAACGTGTTCGTCATAGACAAATCATTCTGGACGGAAATTTTTAATTTTTATAGGCTTGTATCTTTGTCAATTTTTATTTTTTTTATAATCTTTGATATATTTCTCTATATTTTTTGATTCTCTACATAATTGCATTTTAAAAATCGAAAAAATCATAACGTGCTCGTCAAACACAAGTCATTCTGGACGGGAATTTTTTTAATTTTATAGGCTCTTATCTTTGTCAATTTATATTTTTTTTAATAATCTTTGATATATTTCTCGAAACCTTTTGATTCCCTAGATGATAGCATTTTAAAAATTGCAAAAATCATAACAAGCTTGTCAAGAAGATTACATTTCAGATCTAATTTAATTTATTTTAATTAGTATCCAATAAAATTTGAAATAAAATCAAATTATTAAAGGAATCTCACAATATAAACCAAATTTAATTTATTTTAAATAACGTTCAATGAAATTTCAAATAAACAAAAATAATTTCGAAAAAGCTCACAATTAAAACCATATATAATTTATTTTAATTATTATCAAATGAGATTTGAAATAAATAAAATTTATAAACACAACCTTACAAATTAAACCAAATTCAATTTTTTTTAATTATTATGAATAAAATTTGATATATAATTAAAATAAATCTTAAGAACCTCTCATTATAAATCAAATTTCATTTATTTTATTTATTATCCAATGAAATTTTAAAGAAATAAAACAAATTTGAATAACTTTACAATTTAAACTAACTTTAATTTATTTTAATTACTATCCAACAAAAGTAAAAAGAAATAAAATAAATTTAAATAACCTCACAATTCAAACCTTATTAAATTTATTTTAATTATTATCCAATGAAATTTGAAATAAATGAAAATAATTTGAAGAAGATTACATTTTAAATCTAATTTAATTTATTTTAATTAGCATCCAATAAAATTTGAAATAAATTCAAATTAATAAAAGAATCTCACAATTTAAACCAAATTTAATTTATTATAATTAATATCCAATGAAATTTGAAATAAATGAAAATAATTTGAAGAAGATTACATTTTAAATCTAATTTAATTTATTTTAATTAGCATCCAATAAAATTTGAAATAAATTCAAATTAATAAAAGAATCTCACAATTTAAACAAAATTTATTTTATTTTAATTAACGTCCAATGAAATATAAAATCAATAAAATTATTTCGAAAAAGCTCACAATTAAAAATTTATATAATATATTTTAATTATTATCAAATGAGATTTGAAATAAACAAAATTTATAAACACAACCTTACAAATTTAACCAAATTAAATTCATTTAATTTATTTTAATTATTATCCAACAAAAGTAAAAAGAAATAAAATAACTTTAAATAACCTCACAATTAAAACCTAATTTAATTTATTTTAATTAGTATCCAATGAAATTTGAAATAAATTCAAATTAATAAAATAATCTCACAATTTAAACCAAATTTAAGTTATTATAATTAATATCTAATGAAATTTGAAATAAATGAAAATAATTTGAAGAAGATTACATTTTAAATCTAATTTAATTTATTTTAATTAGCATCCAATAAAATTTGAAATAAATTCAAATTAATAAAAGAATCTCACAATTTAAACAAAATTTATTTTATTTTAATTAACGTCCAATGAAATATAAAATCAATAAAATTATTTCGAAAAAGCTCACAATTAAAAATTTATATAATTTATTTTAATTATTATCAAATTAGATTTGAAATAAATAAAATTTATAAACACAACCTTACAAATTAAACCAAATTCAATCTTTTTTAATTATTATCTATAAAATTTGATATAATTAAAATAAATCTTAAGAACCTCTCAATATAAATCAAATTTCATTTATTTTATTTATTATCCAATGAAATTTGAAATAAATGAAAATAATTTGAAGATGATTACATTTTAAATCTAATTTAATTTATTTTAATTTGTATCCAATGAATATTGAAATAAATGCAGATTAATAAAAGAATCTTACAATTTAAACCAAATTTATTTTATTTTAATTAATATCCAATGAAATTTGAAATAAATTCGAATTAATAAAAGAATCTCACAATTTAAACAAAATTTAATTTATTTTAATTAACGTAATGAAATTTGAAATAAATAAAATTATTTCGAAAAAGCTCACAATTAAAAATTTATATAATTTATTTTAATTATTATCAAATGAAATTTGAAATAAATGAAAATAATTTAAAGAAGATTACATTTTAAATCTAATTTAATTTATTCTAATTAGTATCCAATGAAATTTGAAATAAATTCAAATTAATAAAAGAATCTCACAATTTAAACCAATTTTAATTTATTTTAATTAATATCCAATGAAATTTGAGAGAAATGAAAATAATTTGACGATGATTACATTTTAAATCTAATTTAATTTATTTTAATTAGTATCCAATGAAATTTGAAATAAATTCAAATTAATAAAAGAATTTCGCAATTTAAACCAAATTTAATTTATTTTCATTAACGTCCAATGAAATTTGAAATAAATAAAATGATTTCTAAAAAGCTCACAATTAAAAATTTATATAATATATTTTAATTATTATCAAATGAGATTTGAAATAAACAAAATTTATAAACACAACCTTACAAATTTAACCAAATTAAATTCATTTTATTTATTTTAATTATTATCCAACAAAAGTAAAAAGAAATAAAATAACTTTAAATAACCTCACAATTAAAACCTAATTAAATTTATTTTAATTATTATCCAATGAAAGTTGAAAGAAATGAAAATAATTCAAAGAAGATTACATTTTAAATCTAATTTAATTTATTTTAATTAGTATCCAATGAAATTTGAAAGAAATGAAAATAATTTAAAGATGATTACATTTTAAATCTAATTTAATTTATTTTAATTAGTATCCAATGAAATTTAAAATAAATTCAAATTAATAAAAGAATCTCGCAATTTAAACCAAATTTAATTTATTTTCATTAACGTCCAATGAAATTTGAAATAAATAAAATGATTTCGAAAAAGCTCACAATTAAAAATTTATATAATATATTTTAATTATTATCAAATGAGATTTGAAATAAACAAAATTTATAAACACAACCTTACAAATTTAACCAAATTAAATTCATTTTATTTATTTTAATTATTATCCAACAAAAGTAAAAAGAAATAAAATAACTTTAAATAACCTCACAATTAAAACCTAATTAAATTTATTTTAATTATTATCCAATGAAAGTTGAAAGAAATGAAAATAATTCAAAGAAGATTACATTTTAAATCTAATTTAATTTATTTTAATTAGTATCCAATGAAATTTGAAAGAAATGAAAATAATTTAAAGATGATTACATTTTAAATCTAATTTAATTTATTTTAATTAGTATCCAATGAAATTTAAAATAAATTCAAATTAATAAAAGAATCTCGCAATTTAAACCAAATTTAATTTATTTTCATTAACGTCCAATGAAATTTGAAATAAATAAAATGATTTCGAAAAAGCTCACAATTAAAAATTTATATAATATATTTTAATTATTATCAAATGAGATTTGAAATAAACAAAATTTATAAACACAACCTTACAAATTTAACCAAATTAAATTCATTTTATTTATTTTAATTATTATCCAACAAAAGTAAAAAGAAATAAAATAACTTTAAATAACCTCACAATTAAAACCTTATTTAATTTATTTTAATTAGTGTCCAATGGAATTTGAAATAAATTCAAATTAATAAAAGAATCTCACAATTTAAACCAATTTTAATTTATTTTAATTAATATCCAATGAAATTTGAAAGAAATGAAAATAATTTAAAGATGATTACATTTTAAATCTAATTTAATTTATTTTAATTAGTATCCAATGAAATTTGAAATAAATTCAAATTAATAAAAGAATTTCGCAATTTAAACCAAATTTAATTTATTTTCATTAACGTCCAATGAAATTTGAAATAAATAAAATGATTTCGAAAAAGCTCACAATTAAAAATTTATATAATATATTTTAATTATTATCAAATGAGATTTGAAATAAACAAAATTTATAAAAACAACCTTACAAATTTAACCAAATTAAATTCATTTTATTTATTTTAATTATTATCCAACAAAAGTAAAAAGAAATAAAATAACTTTAAATAACCTCACAATTAAAACCTTATTTAATTTATTTTAATTAGTGTCCAATGAAATTCTAAATAAATAAAATTACTTCAAAAAACCTTACTATATAAACTAAATTTATTTTATTTCTATTAATATCCAATGGAAAATAAAGAAATATAATTATATTTAAATTTCAAATAGCTCACAATTTTAATTAAATTTAATTTATTTTATTTATTATCCAATGAAATTTAAAATAAATAAAATTAAGTACAAGAATCTCACAATGTAACCCTAATTTAATTTATTTAAATTATTAGCTAATGAAATTTAAAAGAAATAAAAAAATTTAAATAACCTCTCAATTTAAAATTAATTTAAATTATTTTTTTATAATTTAATATCATTTGAAATTAATAAAATATAATTAAAAAACCTTACAATATAAACCTAATTTAATTTATTTAAATTATTATCCAATGAAATTGGAAAAAATACAAATAATTTATAGTATATAAATATAAATGATTATTTATTTATTTGAAATAAATTAAATTAAATAACATCACAAAATTTAACAATTTAATTTATTTTAATTATTGTGAAATTTTAAAAAAATAAAAATAATTTAAAGAACCTTACAATTTTACCATAATATAATTTATTTCTATTATTATCCAATGAAGTTTGAAAGTAATAAAATTATATATAACAACCTTACAATTCAAACCTTGTTAAATTTATTTTAATTATTATCTAATGAAATTTTAAAGAAATAAAATAAATTTAAATAACCTTCATTTAATTTATTTTAATTATTATCTAACAAAAGTAAAAAGAAATAAAATAACTTAATTTAATTTATATAAATTATTATCCAATGAAATTTTAAAGAAATAATTTATAATTTTATTTTTTCAACCTTGATTGGATAATAATAAAAATTAATTAAATTAGGGTAAAATTGTAGGGTTCTTTAAATTATTTTTATTTTTTTTATAATAAATAAAATAAATTAAATTGTTTAATTTTGTGATGTTATTTAATTTTATTTTATTTATTTCAAATTTATTATTTGTATTTTTTCCAATTTCATTAGATAATAATTAAAATAAATTAAATTTGGTTTAAATTGTAAGGTTTTTTAATTATATTTTATTAATTTGAAATATCATTGGATTATAAATAAAATAAATTAAGGTTAAATTGTGAGGTTCTTAAATATAATTTTAATTTCTTTCAAATTTCATTGGATAATAATAAAAATAAAATAAATTTTGTTTAAATTGTTAGATTCTTTTATTTAATTTTATTTATTTCAAATTTCTTACAAAAATATTTAAAATAAATTAGATTAGGTTTTTATTGTGAGATTCTTTAACTTAGTTTTATTTATTTAAATTTCATTGGATAATTATTAAAATTAATTAAATTATGTTTAAATAGTTAGATTCTAAAATATAATTTTATTTCTTTCAAATTTCATTGGATAATAATAAATATAAAAAACATTTGGTTTATATAGTAAGGTTTTTTGAAAAAATTTTATCTACTTTAAATTTCATTGGATGATAATTAAAATAAAATAAATTTGGTTTAAATTGTGAGATTCTTTAACTTAGTTTTATTTATTTAAAATTTCATTGGATAATAATTAAAATTAATTAGGTTTAAATTGTGAAATTTTTTTATTTAATTTTATTTTTTTCAAATTTCAATAAATAATAATTAAATGAATAAATTTGGTTTAAATAGTTTGATTCTAAAATATAATTTTATTTTTTCAAATTTCATTTAATAATAATTAAAATAAATTAAATAAATTTATATTGTGAGATTCTTTAACTTAGTTTTATTTATTAAAATTTTCATTAGATAATATTTAAAATTAATTAAACTAGGTTGTAATTGTGAGATTATTTTATTTAATTTTTTTATTTCAAATTTCATTAGATAATAATAAATATAAAAAATATTTGGTTTATATAGTAAGGTTTTTTGAAAAAATTTTTTTTACTTTAAATTTCATTGGATGATAATTAAAATAAAATAAATTTGGTTTAAATTGTGAGATTCTTTAACTTAGTTTTATTTATTTAAAACTTTATTTGATAATAATTAAAATTAATTAAATAAGGTTTAAATTGTGAGATTCTTTTATTTAATTTTATTTTTTTCAAATTTCAATAAATAATAATTAAATGAATAAATTAGGTTTAAATAGTTAGATTCTAAAATATAATTTTATTTCTTTCAAATTTCATTTAATAATAATTAAAATAAATTAAATAAATTTAAATTGTGAGATTCTTTAACTTAGTTTTATTTATTAAAATTTTCATTGGATAATATTTAAAATTAATTAAACTAGGTTGTAATTGTGAGATTATTTTATTTAATTTTTTTATTTCAAATTTCATTGGATGATAATTAAAATAAATTAAATTCGGTTTCAATTGTGAAGTTTTTTGAAATAATTGTATTTATTTTAAATTTCATTGGATAATAATTAAAATAAATTTAATATTTAAAATTGTAAGGTTCTTTTAATTATTTTTGGATGATTTTTAAAATGAATTAAATTAGGTTTAAATTTTAATGGTTTTTAATTCAATTTTATTAATTTCAATGTTATTGAATTTTAATTACAATAAATTGAATGGGGTTTGAATTGTGAGGATCGAATATCTAATTTTATTTCTCTTAAATTTAATTAGATAATAATAAAAAAAATTCAATTTGGTTTAAATAGTCAGGTTTTTGAAGTAATTTTATTTATTTCAAATTTCATTGAACGTTTATTAAAATAAATTAAATTTGGTTTAAATTGTGAGATTATTTTATTAATTTGAATATTTTCACATTTCATTGGATAATAATTAAAATAAATTAAATTAGGTTTGAATTGTGAGGTTCTAATATGTAATTTTATTTCATTTAAACTTCATTAGATAATAATAAAAATTAATTAAATTATGGTTAAATTGTAAGGTTCTTTAAATTATTTCTATTTTTTTTAAATTTCATTGGAAAATAATTAAAATAAATTAAATTGTTTAATTTTGTGATGTTATTTAATTTTATTTTATTTATTTCAAATTTTATGGATAATAATTAAAATAAATTAAATTTAGTTTATATTTTAATGCTCTAGATTTTTATTTAATTTATTTATTTCAAATTTCATTGGATAATAAATAAATTAAATTATCTTTAAATAGTGAGATTCTAAAATATTATTTTATTTCTTTTAAATTTTATTGGATAATAATTAAAATAAATTAAAATAGGTTTAAATAGTGAGAGTTTAAATCATAATTTTATTTCTTTTAAATTTTATTGACTTATAATTAAAATAAATTAAATTAGTTTTAAATTGTGAGATTCTTTTATTTAATTTTATTTATTTCAAATTTCATTGAATAATAATAAAAATAAAATAAATTAAGTTAAAATAGGTTTTTTTTAATTTATTTAAATTTCATTTATATAATTTTTTATTGGATAAAAATAAAAGTAATTAAAATAAATTTAAATTGTAAGGTTATTAGAAATAATATTATTTATATCAAATTTCATTGGATAATAATAAATTTTTTTTTTCAAATTAAATTAAAGAATTAAGTTAATTATTTGAGTTGAGACGGAAAATATTGGAGGAACGCTGCTCAAATTTTCCGAATTAATTAAAATACTTATCGAAAATAGTAAAGTAAAAGTAAAATGTTGTTCAATTGTTAGTATAATATCCTTATAAAACTGTAAAATGAGGGCGGTACGCTGTTAAAATTTTTCGACTCAAGGAAAATACTTTGTCGAAAACTGAAAAATAAGGATGGATTACGGCTAAATTTTTATATAAGCAAAGTATATTTTATTTTTTTAAGCCGAGGAATAAGGACGAATCCCTACACAAAAATTTGATAAAAATAATGATAATGGTAAGGATAATGGTAATTATAATAATAATAATGACAATAATAATGCGGATAATAATAATAATAATGATGATCATGGTACTTATAATGATAATAATAATAGTAATAATAATAACAGTAGTAATAATAATAAATATAATGGTAATTATAGTAACAAGAATAATAATAAATGTAATAGTAGTAACAATTAATAAAGGTAATACATATATTAGTAACAATGATAATGCTAGCAATAATAATAGGGAACATTGCAGTTATAATAGGTGTGGGGTTAGTGGGATTCGTGACCTTGACCCCATAGCATACAAACATTTCACGCCCGCCAATGGTTACCCGTTGCTAGGCAACGTTGGAACTGCAACCATTGGTCACAGGACCGCCGAAGGTGAGTTCCGATGTCAGAACTGCTATGTCGGGTTCAGCGGACTGCAGTTAGAAGGCCTCTGTCCATCTTATCTTTTAGGTCCCTTAATTACTTATTCATCATTTTACTCGTATACTTTAATTAACCATAATAAACAACATATCAAAGCACAATTTGATTATATTATCGTCAAATAAGTTTGTTATATTAAAACTCAAATTCGATCATTGATTTGTGTTCTCCTTGGGCACGTCTCCGTAGTCGTTCGGTCTTGCCTGGCCTGGGATTGTGAACGAGATCGTTTGTTGGGATGTTTTGCTTGGTCCTGATCGCGGTAGGCCAGCTGTGCCGGTGCAAATACTAAGGGGTATGTCACCGCACTCCCCTCCTGACACGCTGACAGAGCGACTTCCAAACATTTTATTTGCGTCCGTTGAGCTTGATTTAACGATTTTTCATCTTACCAGCCTTGTTGGGCCGCAGTAAGGCGTTGATATACTTCTTTCATTTTGGCGTATAACCGTTGCATTTCCTGGCTTTGTTGTAGGAGTTGTCGGTGGAGATGCATATTCTCACGTCGACGCTCTTTCAGTTCTCGGCTGAGGATCCTCGTCGCTTCCATTCCTGAATTGAAATTATTTGAGCATTTATCATTATCATCATTGAATTTGACACATTAATTAATTTCATCCGCCCTTGTCTTAAGTATTTTTGTGAACAATATTAATTCTAACGGGTTATTTCTATGAGTCTCGTTGAAACTTATTTATTAATTTAATTTGTTATCATCTGGTTGAAGTTTCGGGATTCTCTTTCCTGCGTTATTTGTATTCTATATCGTGAAGTTGCGTTTTCCTAAAATAGTTAGAGTTCGTTTTATTTGTTTATCCTAGTGAAAATTATGTTTCTTAGTAAGAACAAAATCAAATAGTCAAATAAATCATTAACGTTTATTATATGATACAAAATTATTTAATTATTTTTTAAGTTCGTTTCGATCCTTGGAACGAGCGTTTCGGCGAATATAACTGGCGAATACCCCTTGTGGGTGTCGACTGGCATAGGTATGATCTCCTGACTGTCTGGGTCCAAGTCGACTTCGAAGGGCTGGCTGGACCAATTTCTCCGGCAAGATCAGCTTTGTTGGGGCGGTCATTTGTAGGAGTCTTGGGTCATCTAGTTCAAATGAGACCCAATAGTCCGGAGGAAATCCATCGCTACTAGGGATGATCCCGCTCGCGATGTCCTGATTTACTCGCGCCAATCGCTGCCTGGACAGGATCGCCTTCCTATGGATTTTCTTCTCCATTTCCTCCATTTTCATCGCCGTATACTCTGCTTGTTGGTGAGCCTCCCGTGCCGGGTTTCTACCGGTTTCTCGCTTGATGGCGATACTCGGTAATTCAATCTCATCTCCGCGATCATCGGGCCGTCGAGGCCAACTGGGTCCTCCATATGTACTCAAGACGTATCCTTGGTCCCATAGCGCTTGCCTATATCGAGCGGCAGAAGTATTTGGTATTTGAAGCGTTAATCGTGAGTCATCACTCCATCCCCCATACGGGTCTCTGCGATCTAAACAATTTAATTAAATAATGTTAATTCTAAAATTGGCTAAATAAGGCAGTCGTAAGTATAAGGTCTAGTGTCATCCATCAATTGGAGGGGCAAGAAATCATAAATACATTAGATGAACCGTCATTTCAAGAAAAGTGCATTACCTTATTGCAACTCATTAGGATTTTTCCTCGTATCGATGTCGTTAAGAGACAGCCGGTTCCAGTGACCGTCTGTTGCCCGTTCCTTGGTATCGTGTCTACCCTGCAAACGTCTTTGGCTGGACATAATTTTAATTATAATTTCTGAAGTTGGAGTTCGTATTTATGTCGTACGGGTATCAGTCGTTGTTGCCTGATTAGTCATTTTTTCCCGGTTAATTGTAGTGCATTTAATTACCTTAAATCACGTGTATTCTGATATTTCATTCTCTCTATTTAACTAGCATAAAATCATTTTTAATGATTTTTTATTTATCTTATCTGGGCTAATAATTTCTCGGTTGATTTGAGAAATTCAATGTTTAAATTTCTTTGCTTGACTCACTACCGTTTCGTAATCTGTGTTACGGTGAGTGAGTTAATTTGAATTTCATTTGATTATTTTATGTCATTATTTCTAGTTGGCTGACGTTCAAAAATATAGTTTACCGATCGGAGATCTACTTCTCATTTCATAGTTCTATTGCAAAAATTTTGGTATTGCGGATTAGTTGCTCTAAATTGTGTTATGTCGTCAATGGTTGTCAAAACAAAACTCTCGCTTGCTGGCTACTCGCCTCATGGTTCTCTCCTCCCTCAGTTGGTTTATGGATACCCGATCCCTCTTCATCACTCCGTTGCTCTGGACGTACTGAACAGTCAATCCAATCATGTCAACTAGTTTCGGTCGGTCGCTGTTCCTACGCACGTTCGTTCAACGAATTTCATCTGCTCTGTTATGATAAGTAAACAGATTCCACTACGATCGAACGTCTGCTGACTCCTCCCCTGATGCGTGGCATTCTCTGTCTACGAAAACATCATGTCTATTTTAATAACCTGTGATCGAATTACTATATGTTCTTAGGTTCTGTCATGCTATTATCATATTTGATGTAACTTTTTAATCATTATTTTTAGTATTTCCTCTCTTTATTACTATACGATGGTCATTCACTGTTGCCTAAGAAACTATACTGTCTATTAATTTTCCCTTGGGTCCATTATGGGCGTTACTCACGTTTCAATTTTTATTACTGAATTTATCTAGGTTCCTGTATTTACATTCTATTTCGATTTTTCCTAACTATCTGGATTCGACATTAACTATATCTAGTTGGCATCTTAGTTACTTACATTTACTTTAATATGTGTAATGGCTTTCGGGAGTTTTTATACATCAATCATTTTAGTAGTTTTCATATTTAAACCCTTTCCGTCGTCCTTCCCAAGTTATAATTTTTTCGTTAATTTTAATAAACTACGATCACTTTGTGTTAGTTTATCCCTTTTCGTTACTTCGAATCAATTGTAATTATTTTTACCAATTATACCTATTTTCGTTAATTTAACTATTTATATTAAATTATGATTGTTTTCGTCACTTTTAATAACCTGTCTCTAGTTCCGTTATTAATTGTAAATGCTCTTCGTTAATTTAGTTATTTTAGTTGTTTATAATCAATAATAATTATTTTCGTTAACTTCGATAAAGTAGATTTTCTCCTCGTCACATCGCTATGTTTAATTTCATTTTCCCTGTTGATTAAACTATACTTTTGTTCATTATTTCTAATAAATTAGGCTGGGTGTTGCCGTTTTCGAGGAATTATCATTAGGGTTGTTAGATTTACTATGTTTGATTAATTTTGCTAGATTTAGTATATTTAACTATTCTCGTTAGATTTAGCATCTCTAATTATTTCGTTAGATTTAAAGTCTTTAAACATTTTCGTTAACTTTAATATCTTTAATTATTACGTTAGAGTTACTTTCGTCACATCGTTATCGAGTTTCCACCTCCCGAGCCTCCAATTTTGATCCTAAGGAATTTTTGTTCATATTAGATTTTATGAGTGCCCACTGGACTACTCGGTGTGATCATTTTAGCCGATTTGTAAAGTTGATTTTAGGTCGATTTTTCGGGAGATGGGTGAAAGAGAGTCAGCCAAAAGACTAGTTCTCGATCTTCCAACCGCCCCTATAAACGAATATAATATTTACGTTCGAGGCCGTCGTTACGCACGACGGAACTCTCACGGGCACACAATATAGGCGGAGAAACCGCACTTACACAGTGTGACTAGTTTTGTTATGATTTTACTTTCTTGTGCGATGTGTGGCTGTGGGCCAGAAAAATTTCGACATTGAAGACTCATTTGTTATAAATATATATTTTCAAATCAATACATTATTCATAGATTCATCCTTGGTCATTCATACATATACACGACAAAAGTATTCCCCCATATACGATCAAGTAGGGCTTACATGTAAGGTGCTTGATTTTGTATCGTGGAAATTATTGCCGAGAGTTGCTCCTTGTAAATCGACTAAAGTGATTAAAAGTCGTCACTTGGTTCGAGTGGTTAAGTGTGTTTGTGTTAAAATTCTGTGAAAATGGATTGGTATATATACCTATTCTGTGAGTGTGTTAATTTTCATGCGATAAAACAAAATTTGACCTTGATATTACTTGTGTAATCTAATTCTAATTTTTATTATTTTTTCGATTTTATTTGGCAATTTTTTCAATAACTTTTTATTTTAATCATTTCTGACTAAAATTATTTTATTTTTATTCAATTTATTCATTAAATTTTTTCTTTTTCCATAAATTGTCAATTTTCGGTCAAATCTTTTGTTATAATGCTATTTTTATGTCAATTCGTGTAGATCTTGGTGCATTTGTTAATATTTTATTTTACTTTTATGTTTTTTCATTTTATATTTTTAATTATATGTTTCTCGCATTTTGAGGTGGTTATTTGATGTTTGTGGGTCCGATTTTTAAATCTGCATGTTGTGTTTGAGTGCTATTTCCAATCCCCAACATAGGGATAAGGGTATCAGAGATACTGTGTGGATACTTTCATAACCAAGGGTTTACAGGCCTTAGCAAAATCATCAACACGAACAACGATAAGTAGGACTATGTGGATAGGCGTAAAGATAAATGAGATAACAGCATGGATTAACATTTGAAGGAGATAGGAGAATAATGGGACCTAAAAGTCGAAAGCAAGCATAGGCCTTCTATCGGCAGCTCATTGGACTCATGGATCGTTCGGTCAATTATAGCATTAGCAATAGCTCTCACTTTTTGCGGACGATCCACCCACTCGAGCACAGTTCCAACATTGCTTAGCAACGGATACCGAGTGTTAAGCGAAAGATATTTGTGTGGGGTTGTCTGGGTAACAACCATATAGTTTCAAAAAATCAACATCCAGAAACCCACAATAATTTAAAATTTTTCACAACTCTGAAACCCATCACTGTTTATTTGGTGTGTTGAGCCAGAACACGAACGGCCTTGAAAAATTTTAAATGAATCGGTAATACACATGCAAATACAACATGCAGATTTAAAATAAAACCTATTAAAACACCAATTAACCCTACCAAAATGCGAGAAAGAGAACAATTAAATATAAAATTATAAAACGCAAAAATAAATTAAAAATAATAACAAAGTGCAACAAGATCCTCACGAAATAAACATAAACATAACATGAAAACCTAGAAATTTGACCGAAATTTGACAATTTAACAAAATTGCGAAATTTCATGAAAATGAAATAAAAATCAAATAATTTGAATTAGAAATAATTCAATTAAAAAATTCAAAAGAAAAATTGTCAAATTAAATTACAAAATAATAAAATTAAGAAAAGAATATTCTAGAAAATCATAAGGTCAAATTTTTTTTTACTAATTCAAAAAGAACACGCAAGGTTAGGGTCGTACAATAGGTATATATATCGATTCATTTTTACATAATAAAAATCAGTTTTACAAAACTTGAAAACAGTTTTCGTCTAACCAGTGGAGAGCGCAAAAATTTGATGTGAGTGAGAGATTGTTCGATACTCTATTCACGTCGTATCCTCGCAACCTCGAATGAGCTCTGCTTGGATTTCGGCGTGGGGAGAGGAAGTTACGATATGCTATGTGTGAATACTATGAACAACCATGATGTAAATGATATGACAAAATATATATATATATATATATATATATATATATATATATATATATATATATATATATATATATATATATATTAAAAACAAATTAGATTTTTTATTCTGTCGAAATTTTTCCGGCCCACAGCCGACACATATCGCAAGCTATTAAAATCAAATATACTATCGCAAATCGTGAAAGTGCGTGTATTATCGCCAATTATTTCGTGCACGTGAAGGCTCCGGCGTGATGAACGCAGGAGCTGAAACGTCAATATCATTCCGTATAGGGGAAAAGGGTGAAGGGGAAATAGTCTTTTGGCTGTTTCGTCGGCACTCGTTTCCTATAAACTCGACCTTAATATTATTTATAACTCACGGCTCAAAATCACCACACCGAGTAGTCCAGTGGGCACTCTTTAACTACTAATATCGACACAAGCTTATCTTAGGATCAATTTGGGAAAGGGTACGGGAGAAGCGATATCATTAAACTGTTGCTATGGTCTTAATCGTAATGTTGAAAGAAAACTCTGTTGATTAGTAATGTATCTAAAGTCATAAACAATATTTAAAAAATCAATCTTAATTTAGATTAATGTTTAAAAATCTCCATAATTGCCGCTCAAAATTTAGGCTGTTCACTTACAAACTTATGAAGCAACAAAAATCTGATAACTTAACAATATGGCCTTTAAATTGTCAATCATCCAAAGTTTTTGAGCGAAATTATCATGAGAAACGTTATCCCAAAACTATCACTTTATAATAAGAAATTTAACATTACAGTATGAGTAAGTTAAACGAATATTAACCCGAAGTAGTGTAAGTAAGGCACAACTCGAACATCCTGATTTGACCCAAATTATAGATATGATTACCTTTGCGTAACCAGTAGAAAATTCAATAATAATGGCTGCAATAATAACATTCATTACAATGATTTTCTTGTGTGCATTCAATATAAATGTTTAGTTAGGTTATTTCTTGGTATAGTATTAATTAAAATTGTTTAACTAAGAATGGAGAATATTAGTTATAATTTGACGCGATAAGACCTAAGTCCCGTTGCACATTTAAATAACTTCTATTATCGGTGAAATTAAATTTCCTTTATTGTAGACATGAATTCCCACAATATCTTACAACGCGAATTGCCAAAGGCCAAATGACAATCAAAGATTTCCACTAACAAATCTTGCAACTAACGACCGAAGTTCAGCTGACAAAAAGTACTTGGATGGAGCCGAATAAGGCCAAACGCCTGTATCAAAAACTAACAATGATGCAGAATGGTTGGGCTGAGGAGAAGCAGCTCAACCAAAGTCTGAAGACGGAACTGAGGGGCTTGGAGGTGGCGCTGTCTGCATGTCAAGAAGGAGCAGCAGTGACCTACCCCCTGGTTTTTGCCCGGCCCAACTAGCCTATCGAGAAGCCAATTCCACTTCGAAACCTGCAGCCAAATCAGTTAAACACCGCCCAGGTAGAGCTGAACGGTCCAAACGACGGGCCATTCGAGTAAAAGACTCAAAGTCGTGAATTGTGCGTTGAATGTTTTATTTAATAAAAATTTGTTGAATATCGTATTTAAATGATTAATATGGTTTAAATTGAATCAAACCCAGGCAATGGCGTCAATCAGCCAGCAAGTCACAGACACTAGTTTACTCATCTATCCTCAGTAAGAGACGAAAACGACAAATCGCACGTAAACCTTCTAACGGTAGTGCGTTGGACCCAGATTGAGGTCGGGCCAGAGCAGTTCCCGTGTGGCGCTCACCTTTGGCGACCTCAAAAACCCATGGTTACATTTCCAACGTTGCCTAGCAACGGGTAACCACTGGGGATAAGAAAGATAATTTTCATCTGGGGTCAAGGTTGTGTTGGGCAAAAACTGATAAAGTCCATTTTTTGTTTAACCAGCACGATAACGCCTGTGTGGTTTTGAGCAGAACATTTAAAATTAGATAAAATCGAAATTTAAAGAAAAATAAAATAAATAAAAATTTAATAAAAATTTAAGATATAAAAATGTAAAAATTTAAATTTAAATCAAAAAGAATAAAATTTTTTATAATTTTGGAATATTCTAGAAATTCCTTGTTTTACTGCATCAAAACACACACACAAACAATCATGATATATAAGGCGATGCTGGTCGAGCAAAAGTCAGTCATTTTTACCTTTTTAACTCTCTCAAAACTTATTCTTTTAATTGAAGCAAAGTAATTTTTATTTGTATTGTATTATGTTGATTTTTTTTTAATTCATTTTTTATCATGAAGCTTTAAAGAAATGTTTTTATGATCGATGACTTTCGACTTAACTCGGTTATTGTTGAACCTCCATCATAAAAGAATTTAATCTTAAAGAATGTTATTCAAATTGTGTCCTACAAAAGTATAGCACACATGCACACAAGAAAGAAAAATCAAATTGTTTTCTTTTCGGTACCCCGGATCAAACCGGTTGTTAGTGGGGAAGCCGCGGCGAAGGCAGTAGCCAGGTCCATCCAATATTCTCCCCTTCCTAAATCCTATCGCCCAACCCTCGAAAGAGCAGAGTTGAAGTCCTGGGAAAGGGTAAATATAAAGTTTAATAGTACAATAAAAAAAAATATGTAGACCATTATCCAGAAGAATTAGAAAGAATTTTTTGTTAATTGACAAATTGTATTCCGTTACGAGAAGTTATTATATAATTTATATACACTATGCTTCGAGACTAATTACAATAGAAAGTTTAATCGGCCGTATATCAGATTTTTGTAACATCATCGTTCGTAACTAATTTGCGTACTAAACATAAAAGTCAAAATTGATTTCGAACATAACTCCACAAACTTCACGTTATCCCATTACTTAGATTTCACTATTTCGTTAGAGAAACTTTTCGGTCAGTTCATAAAACCAAATCCACGACCCTATAACCGACAAAACAACTGTCAACGTGACTATCATGCATTTAAAAAATTTTTATTTTTGCTAAAAAAATTTCGTTATTATTTTTATTATTATTATTATCGTTATTATTAATGTTGTGAGCTTCGTCTTTTTATGATTATGGTTATTATTGCCAAAATTATCATTATTTTCACACTAGTATTACTATTGTCATCATCTATCATTATTATTATTGTTACTAATGGTGGGTTACAGGGTTTCGTTATTTGCTTATCTTCATGGTTGCCCCAGTAACGCCATACAAAATGATTCTAGCGGCCACTTGGCACCCGTTGCTAGGCAACGTTGGTAATGTGTTCAAGTGGTGGATTGCCCGCAAAAAGTGAGTGTTATTGCTAATACTATAATTGCTCGGACAATCCTCGGGTTCACGAGCTGTCGATAGAAGACCTATGCTCGCTTTGCTCTGTCCCTTGTATGAGAAAGTTCGAATTAAATTTAGGTTGATCGGCGGAGGTAGAACGAAGGTTCGGATAACGGGCGTCTACTCGTGGAGATGATTTCGTGCCAATCACACCCTATAGCTGGTCACTTGGGTTTAGATCAATAATAAGTACAAGTTTATTTAATGAAACAAATGACGTGCACAATATCTATAAGTTAATTCGGTTGACTGGACGGTTGCGCGGCTCGGCGTCGGGCACGTTCCTTACGTCCCGGCCGGCGGATGCTTGGTTGAATGGTTGTCGGCTTCGATATTGGTGTGACATTATCGTGGGAACTTCGACTCGGTAGTTGGGATGGGGCGAAGATGAGCGGGTACGGTACCGCTTCCCCTTCCCGACAGGCTGCTAGAGCAACTTCTAGCTCCCTGATCTGTGTGCGAAGACTCTGATTGAGTTGACGCTCCTCCGCCCAACCCTTTTGAGCGGCAGTGAGTCGGAGATAGAGTGTCTTCGTCTTTTTAGGGTCCGACCAGGTTGCTTTGACCTGCTGTACCTCGCGAGTTAGTTGTAGTATCTGACTGAGTAGATCCGCGTTTGCCCGCCTAGCGCGGTTTAGTTCGATTTGAATCAATTGTAGGGCCGACATCGCTATAAAAGAAAATATTCAAATTCCTTTATGAGTTTAATGAAATAAAATTCCGATTATTACAAACACAGTTATAAAAGTGAAAATCCATATATAGAGAAAATTAAGACGAACGATTTTTTTTGGATATTTAGATCTTAACAACATCAATAAAGTAAATTGTTATTTATGTCTTTGCCCGGGGATTCATGGTTCTTCAAAGAACTTCTTGACCCCTTCTTCCGGAGAGTAGCCTGGGATGATGGGCACTGGACGTCGAGTATTGCGGGCCGGTCGAGTCGGGTAGGTCTCCGCAATGCGCCCGACGAGGATGTCCTCTTCAACGTTGGCGAGGTACATCCGGGCCTTTACTACGTTCAAATCGACTTGTTCTTGGATTTTCTCCCACTGAGCAAGAAGGTTCCGCGCGTGGTCGCGGATTTCCTCGGCGGGATACTGCTCCTCATTTGGCCTGCGGGGGTCATTTTCCCGGCTCAGAATCTCCCAAAGGGATGGACAAGATCTTTTGGAACGCGGCTCCTCGAGAGTCATTGACGAGCGCGCTCGCTTCCAAGCCCGACGCCATTCAGTGGCCTCGTGAGCTGATATCCATTCGGGAAGCATTAGTTCTTCTAAAATCGTGATAGTCAAATGATTTAACGTAAGGCAATCTCGAAATATTTTATAGGGCATATTAACATTAGAAAATTGATACTCATTATTAAATAATTATTGCAGGTGGACAATTTTCACCACTCTCATAGTGTATTGAAGTGTTGATAAACGGATATCGCCGCACGGGAATGCCCTTAGGGTATCAAATTCGTTTATGGTGATTCGTTAGCTAGTCGTTTAGTATTTGTCCAGAAAATAAAGGGTTTAATCATCACTCTACCGTCTGGATATGAGGGCATTAATGGCTTGAAACTGTATACTACGTCCAATTGATATTTACAAAAAAAAACTTAACTATGGCTGAGTGGACATACTTATTAAGCTCGTGTAAACCTAGCATGATTTTTGTTGATCATTCGGAAAAACCCTCACTATCTTGGGTTGAAATCCCTACGAAAAGCCTACTGAGACTGATGAGTGGTGATCTCGGATATCTACCGTATTCATGGTTCTATAAAACGTGGTTATTAAAAATCATTGATTTCGATATTTCTGAATCGTCCGATTAATTATAGGAAGTGTATTTACCAGTTAGTTTAACGTCTGGGAAACCTAGTATCTGAGCTGGATGTTATGAGATTAATGACGATGACATTTATGAATTTGGATTCAGGCGATTATGATAGTTCTTCCCTGTGTATTAAAGGTTATAAAATCAAACATAAAATATATGTAAAAGAGATTTCTAATTAATTTGCCATTATTTGATTAGGATTAAACCATATATAATTTATTTAACAAAAAGAAAAAGAATTCTTACACGACAAAGTTATATTAAATCGAGAACATTAATTCATTTAAATTGTTATTGTTTCGAGGGAAAACCTACCTGTGGGTATCATAAAAAATTCCGGACGCTCGGGAGAAAAGTGGGTTGATTGGTTGGCGTTTCGGTGTTAGAATCACGTTGACGCGACATAGGGGATAATTTTTGGTTTGATTTGTAGAGTGGGGTTTTCGTCATTAATCCTAACTAATAGAGTGCAGCGTGTATAATACTATGGGTCTTATCTTCCGGTAGGTGTCGATCTTTACTCGGCTTTCGAAATGGTCAATTTTAATTATTTACCCGAAAATGATAATTTGCACATTTAAACATTTTTGTGTATCTCTCACAATTGTCTAATGCTGAACCGGATGTTAGAGACGAAACATCATAATTGACGTTTGGGTGACTTTTGAACCCACCGATTCATCTGAACAGTTGCGACATCCGTTCGCACTTTGTATGTTTATTGACTTTAGCCGGTTCATTAAAAATGTTAACCACATTTTAAATTTTCGGTATGGATTAATTATTAGAAATCAGTAAGTTTTCTCCTGTTTGGATATCAACGGCGGAGGACTCATACGTGATGTTGCAATTTTCCAACCTCACCGAGAGCGTCCCCCCTATTGATTCCAACGTTCAGCATTACTTTTGTTATTTAAAAATTTAAACCATTTATCTCTTTTCCAGAAGTTGAAATTTTATGAATTATCGTAGGTATTCGCTCATTTTGGATCTAGTTTTGTTCATTTATATTCTTACTGAATGGTCTTTATGATATTGCGAGTCGGCTGTTATATTGTGGATTTATTGTTTGCTCTGTGGGGTTAGCTAGTTTATTTTACATATCGATTAGTTTGTTATTCCATGTCAAGGAAATGTTGGATACTTGGTTCTGGCATTTCGGGGAATTACTTGTGATATTATTTGAATATGATTAATCGTTTAATGTTTTCGATCGCGCACTTATATGAATTCTAATGGTGCAGTGAAGGTCACTCAGGAGAAATCTATGCCGTCAGTTATTACCGAGATGAAATAAAGGACATAGGGACAAGTGGATTGTTATATTGGTCAGTGGGTTTCTCATTAGGAGTCGGTAATTTCTTTGTATCTAGTTCAATAAATTTTCCTCCGTTTATTAGTATTTTGGATTTTCCATTCTATTATTTGATTATTTAAGCTAGTTTAATTGGGAGCGGGAATTAATCAACGTTTGGGCTTGGTAATGATCATCTTTTATTTATGCGGGATGTTGCAAAGGTTCTATTACTATTTCGAATGATAGAGTACGCTCTGCTTGAGGTTTAATTAGGTTTATTACCTTGTTTTTACTTAACGAATTATTTTAGCTCTTCAAATTAAATTACTGTATTTTAACTAATAAATTACTTTATTTAACCAACGGACATCTTGGTTTTAATCACAGAATTATTTTTTCCAATACTTTACTTCAGTTTCGATTAATGGATCACTTTATTGTTAAGCAAGGAATTACTTAGTTTTAATCAACGATTATTGAATTAATTTAATCCGCAAATCACTCAGTTTTTACTCGCTAAATACTTTAACTTTTGTAATGAATTTCTTTAACATTAACTTATCTTAACCAACAAATGGGCTACCTTATTTTAATAAATTATTTTAATTTTTAATCAATAACTCAAAGCCTTACTTCCTTTTTACCCAAAGAATTACGTGATTTTCATCAAAAATTTATTTTACGGTTACCCAAATTACTTTAATTTTTAATCAAGGAGTTAATTTAGTTTAATCCATGAATTATTTTAGTTTTGCTCAATAATTATTTTAATTAATTTAAATTAATCAAGGAGATATTTATTTTTATTTGATAATCATTTTAATCAATGGACTAATTTAATTCAATTGACTCAAGGAGTTGCTGATGATTTTTATTATTTTATTTCGAAATGTAAATTCAATAATTAATTTATTTCCAAATAATAATCTATTTTAGTTATCAACGATTTCAAATTAATTTATTCCCGTACCCTTTCCCTTTAATAGACCTTAGGCGCATCTTGTGTTTATATTATAATTACTGAGTGCCCACTGGACTACTTGGTGTGATGATTTTGAGCCGTGTGTAATATAAATTTAGGTCGATTTTAAAGAAATGAGAAACGAGGAAGCAGCCAGAGACTTCTTCCTTATTTCTCGTTTCTTCTATAGGGATAATATTGACGTTACGACCCCTGCGTTCCGCACGCTGAGTCTTCACGGGTACATATCATTGGCGATTTTCCACGCTCTTACACAAATCTATACTATGTAGATTTTACTTTCTTGCGTTATGTGTTGGCTGTGGGCCGGAAAAATTTCGACAAAGATTAAGTTCTAGTTTATTTAAATATATAAAAACGATTTATTAATATTAATAATATTTATTAATTATAAACAAATAAACATAATTACCATCCAATGTCAATCCATAAAAATCGCATAAAATTGCATATAATAAAATAAAACAAAAATACCTCTCCCCCCACGCCGACATCCAAGCAGAGCTCTACCGAGGTTGCAAGGATGTGACGTGGAGAAAGGGTTCCAACATAAACATTTCTCACCTAAAAATAAGTTTGAAGACGGTTTGAAAATAGCTTTAAAAACGATTTCAAAAATGGTTTGTAAATGGTTTTAAACACTACTTCAAAATTGGTTTCAAAATGGTTGTTTTTTAATGTGAAAATGGATCAGTATTTATACCTATTTTCCTCGCATGTTAAATTTGATGCAGTAAAACAAAATTCGACCTTATTATTTTCTAGTAAATTCTATTCTTTATTTTTATTATTTTTTGATTTATTTTTATAATTTTTCATTTAGGATTTTTATTGAATTATTACTAATTCCAATCTTTTGATTTAAGTTTCATTTTCATGAACTTTTATTAATTTTTTAATTTCGTCGAATTTGTTGTGTTTTCTTGTTATGTTTGTGTTGGTATCGTGCGAATCTTGGTGCGTTTTGTTATTATTTTAATTTATTTTTATGTTTATTATTTTATTTTTAATTCTCTTTTTCTCATGTTTGATAGGGTTTAATTGGTGTTTAATAGGTTTATTTAAATCTACATGTTACATTTGCATGTGTGTTACTGATCCATTAAAACATTCCTCAAGGCCGTTTACGTTCTGGCCCAACACTAAATTATTATTAATACTATTATTATTATAGACATTATTAGTATATTATTATTGTTGCCGTAATATTTATATAGCACCATTAATATTTACTACTTAGTATTACCTTTATCATACTTCCGACGTTATTAATATCAATGTTATTATTATTATTATTATTTTATTGTTATTGCTATTATTAAAATTATTATTATTTCCATACTAATAATAATATTATTATTATTATTATTATTATTATTATTATTATTATTTATATTACCATTATTATTATTTTTACTAAAATATTATTATTATCCTTGGTATTATTAATAGACCACTGACTATATAGTACTATTATCCATAATAATCCGTTAATACTTCTAATATGTTTTGATATCATTATTAATATCATTTTGTTATCCGTATTGCCAACATCTTTATTAATAAAAATTTTTTTTGTTTATTATTATGATTATTATCACTAATATATTATTATTATTATTATTACTATTATTATTGTTATTATATTGATATCATTATTATTATTATTGTCTATGTTATTAATATTATTATACCTGTCGTCGACTACATTACCACTAACCTAGCCCTATTATAATTAGTGTTAACATTATTATTACTATCGTTATCATCATGATTATAATAACTATTATTATTGTGGGGTTCGTGGTGTGGATGACCTTCACCCCAAACATACAAAATAGTTTTGCTCCCGCCAATGGTTACCCGTTGCTAGGCAACGTTGGTACTGTAACCACTGGTCACAGGACGTCCAAAGGTGAGTTCCGATATCAGAACTGCTATGTCGGGTTCAGCGGACTGCCGTTAGAAGGCTTATGTCCGTCTTCTATTTCAGGTCCCTTTATTACTTTCTATTTAATACTTTTCTTTTCTATATTTGCTTACAAATAGTGATATAATAAACTAAACAATTTTTATTTAATATCAGACAGGTCAAATTATCGTCAGACATGAGTTTATTATCTCATTTGGGCGCGTCGTCGCAAGCGTTTTCGGTTCGACCTGGTCGAGCGTGTGATCGGGGTTTCTTGTTAGTTGATTGGGCCTTTTCTTGGTCGCGATAGGCTAATTGTGCCCTCCTGGCACGCCGACAGGGCGACCTCCAGTCCTTTGATTTGTGTTTGCTGCGCCTGGTTTAACATTCTTTCCTCTTTCCAGCCCTGTTGTGCGGCAGTGAGGCGCTGGTACAATGCTTTCATCTTTGCGGGTTCGGCCCAAGTGGCTTTTAACTGTTGCATCTCCCGTCGAAGTTCTTTTAACTCTTGATGTATTATTTTCGTGGCCTTCATTTCTAAAATTACAATATTTAAATAATTAGTCGTTTACAATGTTAATTCAATTCTATCGATCCTCCCTCTTAACGGTTTTTACGATGTATTAGCGGCTGCGTCTCATGCGTCTCAGTTAGTTTGTGTTAACTCTCTGGTTAGTCAAAGTTTAAAAAAAAAAAAAACGTTCTACCTTTTTATATCATTTATTGTCTATAAAATATTTAGAAATTTATTGCAAAGGGGCAGAAAATTTATATCCTTTAGTTATACTAGTATCAAAGTAGTTAATTTATAAAACTAAAAACTGAACAACCCGTGAAACATAAACATTTATTGTTATCAAAACTAATCAACATATATGTTCGATTCATTTATGGTCATTGGAACGTTCGATTCTCTGATCTTTGTTATTGGAGTTCCACTGGGGATGCCTGCTCGCATACGTATGATCGCCCGTTTGACGGGATCCGAGTCGATTTCGGAGTGTTGACTGAATGAGTTTTTCCGGTAACACCAATTTAGTCGGTGCTGTCATCTGCATCAGTTCGGGTCGTCTAACTCGAAGGACACTCCATATTCTGGCGGGAATCCATCGGTGCTCGGGATAGCTCCACTTGCTATGTCCCTGTTCACTTGAGCTAGCCGTTGTCTGGCTAACACCGCTTTCCGGTGATATTTTCTTTCTAACTCCTCCATCTTCATGACTGTGAATTCGGCTCGCTGGCAGGCTTCTCGGGCTGGATTTTTGCCCGGCTCGCTCTTAATCGCGATACTCGGTAGTTCGATCTCTTCGGCTTGGTATTCAGATCTTCGCGGCCAACTGGAGTCTCCATAGGTGGATAACAGGTATCCGTTATCCCACAGCACTTGGCGGTATCGAGCGGCGGAAGCGCTAGGAATCTGGAAAGTCACTCGGGAATTATCGTTCCAACTGCCATATGGGTCTCTGCGATCTAAATGCATAAAATATTTAATTACAAATCATTTTTTCGACGTGCCTGTGCATGCAAATTATGGATGTTAGTGATTTATTCTACTTCAATAGAGTATCGGTATGGGTGAATTTTAGTTTAAAAATGAAATGTGAAATGTAGCGTGCGAAATTACCTGATTGTCTCTCTCCACTGGGCATTCGAGCATCGTTCCTCGAGATTCGATCTTGTAAAGGGTCTTGGTGTTGAGGTTTCACTATTTTAGATCGAGATCTCAACGTGCACTGGTATTAGTATATATATAACTTTAATATATCAAAAACACAAATTTATTTTATAAGATTTATTAAATAAAAATTACCAAATATAATATCGATTTCGAACAAATTTCCACACAATAAAATGTAATATTCGAATCTAAACAAATGCGTGCTAAACTTTGTTTTTGTTAAATGTTGTGTATGCGTGTTGTGTTAGTTATGCAAACAAATGATTTGTTGAGCTCTGCTACGATTTTAAGTTCTTTTTCGAGATTAACTCTAGTATATATACTAAATTATATTATGGGTTTTGTTTAAATTATTTTAATTTGTTTTTCAATGCTATAAGAGCTATTGAAATTAAATACTTAAATGAATGATTTGATTTATTTTTCAATGCTACTATTGAAATTGAATACTTAAATGAATTTATTTTTCAACACATGATTTGATTTATTTTTCAATACTATAAGAGCTATTGAAATTATTGAATGATTACAGCTGTTTTTGGGAAAGCGGTTTTAAAATTTAAATAATAATACAATAATAGTAATAATAATAACAATTATAATACTAATAATAATAATACTAGTGATTTTTAAATTTAAATAATAATACAATAATAGTAATAATAATAACAATTATAATACTAATAATAATAATACTAGTGATTTTTACCCTTTTATTTTATTTTATTGAGTTGTACCAAAACGAATAACAAAATAAATTTAATAATTAAAATGAATTACACCCTTTACAATGAATAAAACACACAGATTAATCATTATTTACAAATGTTTAAATAATTGTCAAACAGGTAATGGGATAGATGAAATTGTCTAAATGAATGAATTCAACCAAATAGCAATATAATAAATGATTGTCAATTGTAGTATTATCTCTGATATTGATTGTCTGCTTTTCCTCGTTCTGATTTGGGATTTGTTTATGATCGTTCTTCTGCGTAAATGTTGATTCTATATTTACTGGGCCCTGTCCTGTAGAACTTTGTCAGCACGAAGGTGTCTAATGGTTTTCCTTCGTCATCTAACATCGGGTTCGGACGCGTCCACGATCGGTATTATTTGATTGGTGATTCATCGAAGTTTATGCGGTATGAGATGTGAGTTTCTACTATTTTCTTTTATATTCATACGTTTATTTGCGAGGGCGTGGTGGAGTGAGTGAACGGACATTTAATTTATTCTTTCTCGCGGTTGAACGTTATTAAAAATTTTTATAAGTTATTTGCAATTTATTATTTGATGTCGACTATTATTTATTATTCGTTCAGGTTGGCGGTGAAATTCCATTATTACTGATCACCTTATCGCCTTTGTCATTACGATCTTGTGTGATTAACGTCATCGACCTGTCCTTCGCGTCGGATTGTAGTTGATTTATTCTGTTGTAAACTCAGACTATGACCTGTCTGTAGTTTATTTGATATAATTACGATCGGATTGTTCTTTTTATAGATTAGTACGTGGCTAATCTCGTTGTTAACTCGATGAATGGACTTTTAGGACGTTTTCCACCTGGATTATTACTCCTATTCGACGTCGGTAAATTTAAAGAAAGCACGTTATTGCAAGTTGCTCCAGAATACTGCTATTTCTGAAAAATATTCAATTGTACGCTTGTCAGGGAGAAAACTGCTGGGTGGAATATTCGACGACAGCTATTCGATGAAGAGAATACCGAGGTTGGGGAAAAGTCTAAATCTCTACTCTGATGTTTCGTTGGGTTGTGAAGTTGAACTATATGGTTTGCTAATTTGGTCGGAACTTCTGATTTTATGACTTCCATCAATTTCAGGGTGTCTCTCAGGTTTTATTCGGATCTAAAGATTCAATATTATTCGTGGGAAATTTATCGCATTCAAATTATCACGGATTCTCTCATGAAAGCTGAGCTCCTTTATTTTCATTTATGAACTATATTGTGATATTTCATTGTTATTAATCTACTATCCTTGTGTGGATCATTCGTATTAATTAATTTATTCACGTCAGGTGCGTGTAATATAATTATTGTTGTCGCCTTTTATCTATTATTTGTAGTATAATTTTATTATTTAACTCATTGAATTATCCTTGGATCCATTAATTACCTTTTTATCTTTAAATTGGTTAGAGGGATTCAAATCTAATCATTAATTTGGTTTACGATTCATCAATGCCTAATGCCTTAATTGCTATTACTTTTATGAAATGTTAGCGGATCTATATCCTGTCGTAATTTTTCTCCGCATCAGTTATTTCTACCCTATCGTTTGCAGTTTCGTTCCTTTACTCCATTTTCTCTGGCTTCGTACTCATAATTTATTGGTTGGTTTAGATTAATTCTGAGGATAATTCAAATCATTAACATTTGTGAAATTTTTTCTTGATTTTCATTACATGAGTATTATAATTATGGATCATTTTATTTAAATAATTTATCTGTTGATTACGTTATAAAAGTATTCTCGTTATAGTATGTTCTGGTCACAAATTTTCCAGAACATCATTTTATTAATTTATTTGCGTAGCGTCGAGTTTAAGTTATGGATTTAATTACTTTAGATCAAATTGATTACCATTTAGTTATTAAATTTATCTGCATCGCATCGGTTTCAAGTCCCCAATACCCGAGCCTTGATTTAGTCCTAAGGTTCTTGTGTTCATATTAGATTTTACGAGTGCCCACTGGACTACTCGGTGTTATTATTTTAGCCGATTTGTAATTAGATATTTTAGGTCGATTTTACGGGAGATGGGTGAAAGAGAGCCAGCCAAAAGACTAGTTCTCAATCTTCCCACCGCTCTTATAATGGATAGATTATTTACGTTCGAGATCCGTCGTTACGCACGACAGAGCTCCCACGGGCACACACTATAGGCGGAGAAACCGCACTTACACAGTATGACTAGTTGTGTTATGATTTTACTTTCTTGTGTGATGTGTGGCTGTGGGCCAGAAAAATTTCGACATAAAACTGAAGATTCGTTTTTCATAATACATATATTTGTTGAAACAATTTCATCATAATTCGTTCATAGTTCGGTTTATACATATCAACATACGACAAAAGGTCCTCATAATACGAGCAAGTAGAGCTTACATTACGTTACTTGGTTTCGCAGTACGAAAACAATTATCGAAAGTTGCTTCCTTGAATAAAATTGCTCTGGCAAAAAGTAATCTGTTCACTGAGTGAAAAAGTGATTAAAACTTTGTGAAAATGGATTGGTATTTATACCTGTTCTGTGACCCTAACCTTGCGTGCTATTTTTTATGCGTTAAAACAAAATTTGACCTTGCCATTATTTATCTAATATATTTCTAATTTATTATTATTTTTCGATTTCTTTTACAATTTACTCATTTATTTTTAATTTCAATCATTTCTGATTAAAATTATTTTATTTTTGTTTGCTTTATTCATGAACTCTTTTAATTTTTCGAAAATTGTCACTTTTTCGGTCAAATCTTTTGTTATCGTGTTATTTCTATGTCAATTCGTGCGTATCTTGGTGCGTTTGTTAATATTTTAATTTAATTTTATGTTTTCTATTTTATATGTTAAATTATGTGTTTTCTCGCATTTTTAGGTGTTTATTAGATGTTTATGGGTCCGATTTTGAAATGTGTGTTATGTTTGCGTGCTGTTTCCAATCCATTTAAACAAAATCTTGTACTGGCCCAACATTATTATTATTATCACTACTATTATTAATATTAAGATAAAATTGTTATTATTAATTTATCCTTACTACTGGGAACCTGTTAATATTATCCTTATCATAAATTACCAATAATACTATTACTGCTATCGTTAGGAAGATTTTCGGTGTTATTTAATCTAAAGTTATTACGAGATAACTACCCTCAGTAGAATTGAATTAGTGAAAGTAGTTAGTGAGAGAAGAAGAAGTAAAATAACACTTACAAAAATTTTTATTTTTCAAAATTTACATTAACAAATATTGCAATGACAACGATAAATTCCAAGTTGTGAGAGCACAGGGGCGGCGAGTCTCTACAATTTGAAGTTAAAAATGTATGAAAAGAAATAAACATACTTTGTAGAATATACTAGCGGAATGGGAACAACCACAGTTGTCCTGGGGTCCTTGGGATGCCTAAAGATATAAAATACAAATTAAAAGTGGTTAAAATAAATTTACCGATTGTTTGACTCGTTGATATGACAACAAGCGACAAGCAAAAGATGGAGTGTATAAGTAAAAGAAAATAAAAATAAAATAAAATAAGATATTTTATATTGTCCTAAAATTATTTTTTTTCTAATTTCTATTTTACAATAAAAATTTATAAATCATCTTATGGTAAGTTAAATTAGAAATTTTTATATTTGGATTTAGCAAATTTAAATTTTTTGAATTAAATTAGTTTCTTAAATAGAAAGTTGGAAATCGTTTTTTTTTGTTTTGTGGAAAATATAAATTTTGCCTTATTATTATAATATCAATGATGTAGTTACTATGCGTCTATCCCTCGTTATCACAGGCATTATCAATGTTATTGTTGTTAGTATTTATTATAATCAGATGGCCATGAGTACAGTGATAGATGCCTCCAGGACGTGTAAGGAAATAAAGGGAACATACCCATCCCTTCCCCCATCTAGATAGCATAATATGTACCCGATAGATATTGTTTAAAATATAAAATTATATTAACACCCATTATGTATAAATTAGATTTAATAAAGATAAAACTAAAAAGAAATTTTGTTCAGTGGACTCACACAGAAGGATGTTAGAAAAGTTTCGCAAGGATATATCCGACTACCATCAAACAGCAATAGCTCAAACCCAGAGGGCGGAGGCCATGGTGCGGAAGTGCCGCTACATGGAGCAAACGTGGCTTCGCTCCGAGGCAGCAAACAAGTTAAGAGTAGAAATGGATACATTGAAAGCCCAGTTAAGTCAGAAAGATGAAGCCCTGTGGCTAGCCGAGCAGAAGGCCTAGGAGCTTGAGAAACAAGTGGCCGAGTTGAAACTTAGAGAAGACATCCGTACAGTCCTCATGCAGAGTGGAGTCATACTATCGGCAGAACAACAAGCCATAGTACTGCGGAATGTTACTGGAAAAGATGACCGTGTAAGAACTATGACCCCAGGTTTTTCCCGCCCACTAGGGGATTTACCTAAAAGGAACCGAATGAAAAACCGACCAAGGAAAAAGGAAAGGGAGAGGCAGTTTAAGTTGAAACGAGCTCGCCTGTTGGATCATATTTTGGGCGCCAATGGATTCTAACTCTTATTCGTTTGAAAATGTTGAGCACCTCTAACTCTGTGATCATATATTTAATTTGACTATAATTTATCAATGTTAATCATTTATTAAACTTAATATAATCTGTTAATGTTAACTTCAATGTTAAATTTGCTATTGATGTTTGGATATGAGTTGAAGTTGTTGGATATGGAGTACGAAATGATCAAATGATTAGATAAATTATTAAATAAATAGATAGATAAGAGGGGGACCGATCAAGTATAGCATGAAGTCTTCTACGACAGCTCATGAACCCGAGGGGGGTTAGGACATCAGCAGTTCTTGAGAAGGAGCTCACCTTTTGCTAACCTTCCACCCACTAGTTCACAGTTCAGTTTTGACGGGTGACTAGCGGTTCAAAATTCTTATGCAGGCGCTGGGTGGGAATAGTAACCTTTATGCAGCTTAAACTATTTTGTGTACCCATCAGTGCCCAGCAGTTGTCAAAGACCATAACCTCACAAGGGTAATGTGTTAGAGTTAATTTAGCATGGTATTTAGTTTTTGCGTTTTATGACTGACTTATTCAAACAAATTCTCAAGGAACGTCGATTTGGCCCAACACAAGTTATTTTTTGAATTTGATTAAATATTGTTTTTAATAAATTATTTTCAAATTTCATTGTTAACACTTGATTAAGGCATTGCCAAAAATTTGTATTCCATAAGAAATTAAATTTGAATCTATTTTCATTATGATAATAAATGAAAAATTAAAAGTAACATTTTCCAAATTTATAAGCAAATTTATTTCGTTTAAATATTCAATGGTTTTGTTATATCCTTTATGTAATTACAATTAATACTTTTTAGAATAAAAATTTATTCTATATTTTCGGATATTTGAATGACTTTTCAAAATCCAGTAGCAGAAATAATTTTAAGTTATTAGAAAATAGCATTTTATGTGGTGATACTTTATCAACGATTTACCAATTAGGTAACACCTATTTTCTACTAAAATTAAAACAATAGAAATTTAGATAATGGAATCAACATTAAATTGAATAAATCATCAATGATTTTAGAAGACAAAGTTATTGAAGCGTCAGTAAATTTAAGTTTTATATCTTTGCTAAATTCTAATTTCGATGGAATTATAATTCATAAAAATGATATTAATAAAACAGATAAGTTCATTAAATTACCAGGAAAATGGTTTAAGCTTATTCCTTTTCAAGACAGTAGTTTTCTAGGAGTTTCGAGTAAGCATATATATGATTTTTATTTTTAAGTTTAGTTTATTTAACTCTTGTGATAGACATATTTTAAATCAGTTTCACTTAAAAATTTTATACTAAATTATTATTTATCGACATACGTTATAGAAATGCTGGATTTATTTCACATTGATTATGACTCCATTCCGAAATTGAAAATGGATTTTTTTCCTTTTAAATTGAAAATCCGCGATGTAGCGTGTGGTGCGGATCACATTTTGGTATTATCTGAAAGTCCCGGTCGTGTTTTCTCCAAAGGACTTGGAAGGTGAATCCAGTGCTGGTCCTTTGAATTAAGTATTTTTCAGTCGCGGCCAGCTGGGTCATGGCGACCTGGAAAGTTGTGAGCAATTCAAAGAAATTTCCAACCTTGGATGCGTTGTTAGCAAAATCAGTTGTGGATTCTGGCACTCTGTCGGTCTAACCGAAGCTGGTGATGTCTACACTTGGGGTTGGAATCATTGTGGTCAATTAGGAGTTCCTAACTTCTCCTCGATGTCGGTTTTAAAAAGTCATTTCGGGGGAAATGTCGAAAACCTTCCTGCTCCATTAGCAATGCATACCCAGCCGGTTCTCGTGCAATTCCCCATCGATGATTGGTCAATTACTCATGTATTTTGATTGGATGATTGCGCCGTGTATGTCCGTCCTTTTTGTTTCAGATTGATTGCGGATCTCGGCATACTTGTTGTTTGAATGAAGACGGGGCGGTATTTTGCTTCGGTTGGGGTGGTATGGGGCAACTTGGTAAAGATGATGGCCAATCTTATGATTTCCCAATACCGATCGATGATTTCGTTGCTGTTGGGATTCAGTGTACAGAATGGGCCACTATGTTATCTGTTTTACCGCATCCTGATTCCTTGTTCTAATGAATAAATTTCGGTCGTTATTGATTTTTACTTTTAATAAATATCAGGCTTTATCTAATCTGTATGATATCGATTATAAATTTCTGTTTTAATGTCGTATTCAAAAATATATTTGAGATTAAGAGCATACATTAACGACGTCCACTATTAATTATATCACATATTGTAATCTAGAAAACCTGTAAATCAATACAATGGAACTTCGTTTATTAATTTAGAAGTAGAAAAATTAATCACTGGAAGTTGAATGACTAATCATCGCTGCGTAATGTGCATTTTCTCGGGCAGGTTCCAGCCGAGGGGTTCTGGAATGAAATCAAGTAACTATAGGCAATGGTGATGATGTCAGCGCTGTATTCGGTGGGAAAATATGGAGTCTCATGGAAATGGAACGACACAGACCTACAATGCGATTTTGAAACAGTCGATGAGTATTAATTATAACGCCGGCGTTCTACAGTTACTAGATGGTCTAATTTAGGAGAATAAAGGGAACTCAACGTCAGATTAAAATATAGTCACAGGAGGGCCATCGACAAAAGGCACATGAGGATCAAAATATATCGTACGGGTGTTTGAATGGCGTTTTCTTTTTAATGAAGTCGCTACCAAAAATGTATTTGTGTAATATTTTATAATTACATTACTTATTAAATAAAACAAAATACTGAAAAAAGAGAATATAAAACGATAATAAAATATTACGATGTGCAAATGCTTTTTATAAAATTAGGTGTGTGAATTAAGAACATTCCGCGAGTTAAACGTGCAACCGCAACATATAAAGTATTACTTTTTCTGAATTATAATATATTTCAAAGAAGTGTCTCATAAAAGAATGCTGCCATTACTGAAAAGTTATATTTTCTACTGCTTGAATTTTGTTTTTTTATAGGTTTGCATTTGGTCTGGATAAAATTGAACTGAAATTTTTTAATAAAAATACAATTTTTTTAAAAAATAAAGATCTCCGATTTTAATTTGGGAGTTTGTGAGCCGAATTTAAACAATTCGAGAACCGCACTTTGGAACCTAATCTAAGAGCAAATTCAATTATATATAGTTTTGTTGGGCTAGTACAAGGTTTTGTTTAAATGGATTGGAAATAGCTTGCAAACACAACATGCAGATTTAAAAATCGGACCCATAAACATCAAATAACCACCTCAAAATGCGAGAAACATAAAATTAAAAATATAAAATGAAAAAAACATAAAAGTAAATTAAAATATTAACAAATGCACAACGATCTACACGAATTGACATAAAAATAGCATTATAACAAAAGATTTGACCGAAAATTGACAATTTACGGAAAAAGAAAAGAGTTAATGAATAAATTAAATAAAATAATTTTAGTCAGAAATGATTAAAATAAAAAGTTAATGAATAAATTGTCAAATAAAATCGAAAAAATTAGAATTAGACAAGTAAAATCAAGGTCAAATTTGGTTTTATTGCATGAAAATTAGCAGGCAAGGTTAGGGTCACAGAATAGGTATATACACCAATCCATTTTCATAGAATTTACACAACCACTCGAACCAAGTGACGACTTTTAATCGCAATCACTTTAGTCAATTTACAAGGAGCAACTGTCGGCAATAATTTCCACGATACTGTTGGCGTACTGGGTAGAATTAATTTTGTTTTAATCTGCGCTCATCTAGTTTAATCCACTGCTCCAACTAACTCTTGACTTTTCTAGGGTAATTTTTATCTCGCCCAGACGCCCCACAATTTTGACCTTACCACTGTATACCCATGAGAGTCCACAAACAAGTGAGCCCCATTTCTTAGACTACTCCTTGTGATAATCTCGCTTTTGGGTTCCTGACGCCCGATAGAAGGACTTACGTTTACTTACTACCTCTGGCTCTCTCGATATTAACACGCCCTTTCCCATCTGTTACTATCGATCCCATGTATACGTCCGGAGTAGATTTCTCTTAAGGTCTCATTTAATTCGTCGGTAAATGTTAGCGTTCATTACAGTTTGAAAACATGATTATATGGCACTGGTTAACTTTTCATTATTCAATAATTCAATTTAAAATAACCTTATTTTAACTAATTAATTAATAAAACTTATACGTTGTAGTTTTAAGAAATCTTTGAAGGAAAGCTTTTGCTAACGAGTTCCTAAAATCTAATTTCTCTAATTATCTAAGCGTTTGATTTAATTCCCTTATTTATTAAAATTAAAATAATATTATTAACCTAGAACCTTGTTTTAAATTGGAAAATGTTTTCTTTAAATAACACGCGAAAATTCAAACTTTTATATAAATAATTTTAATCACTGGTAAATCACTGTTTTTAAGTTCAATACAATCTCGTTAATTTAAGGGAAAATAAAGTCCTCTTAAGGTTGACCTTTTATCTTTTATTTATAATAGTTCTTTAATTACTAAAATACTCATTATAAAGGCTTAAAAGCTATCTTTGCGGTAATTATAAATGCTTCATTTCGGCTTTCAGAGCTAAATAAAACTTTTTCATCATATTTCATGCATGTATAAGGCTTTATCAATATCATGCCATACTCATACAAAACTTTAAACATTGATCCGTGATTTACTTAAATAGAAAAATCAAAATTTACTGAAATCGATAATAATTACAAAAATCTACTTTTATGCACCAAATTTACAAAAAGAAATACAAAATATAATTAGCACATAAATTTACAGACAGATTTATACATGTTGGCGAATAGGGTGGATTTTTATTTATTTCTTCTAGTGTTTTTGTGCACCTAGCCCCCTAAACGCCATCAAGATTATTATCCTATCCCTCCTATGTACCCATGGTGATTGCAATGTTGGTACTGTACATAGAGGTTGAAAATTCATGAGCAGGTGAGCTCCATTTCTAGAACTATTCCTCATGATATTTTCACTTTCGGTTCTTGACTGCCGATGAAGGTCTTACGTCTTTCTCTTTCTATATCCTGGTCCTTACTCGTCTATTCCTACAATTTCCATACTTATGTGTTATCTTTACCCATTATTTATAAAGGTATCCTTCAAAAAATTTAGGCAGTGTTCCTCCCTTATTTTTTGGTAAATTTCCTATTTCATTTGTTTAATCACGGTATCGACTACATTTGTCCTAGTTTACCTTTATGTTTCCCTACGTTAAAAATTTGATTACCAGTTCTTTAACTCCCGGTACATTTCCGATGATTTTAAGTAGTTACAACCCTCTGCGGTCACTTCAATAAACATTTCTCTCTTCTGTCAGATTATATCATTCAACTTTTGGAAAAAAAAATACTTTCAACTTTACATTCCTACACTATCTTATTCTTTCCTACTTGATTTTCCAATTAATTTTCTGACAATATTTTAAATTTTCAATACCAAAGCTTTATTCCCCCTTAACTAATGCAACATTAAAGGGTGTATTCTACTTCTTTATGAATCTCATCTTTACCCGCGTCTGGTATTTGTTTGACTTATAGTTCTATCGCGTGATATTGCATATTTAGGTCGGCGTTATTTACTATTTCTCTGTACCATTGGTATTTGGTCTTTGTTCTCACTGGTTGTCTTTTCACATACCTCCTCTTTTCAATATTTTCCGATTTCAATTTATGATTTTTGATATTATTAATTATCCGTTATTATAACATCCAAATATGTTATTCCCAGTTTAATTTCTCAAACTTGCTATTAATTATGGTTAGTATTCTTATTTCACCCTTTTCGATATTAATTAATTTATTTATTAATTAATTTATTAATTTTTGGTCTATTACTGGTATTGCTTTTTAGCCTCAGCATTCGTCAACCTCCTTCGACACATTCTTACCATTTTAGTGTTATTCATTATCTTATTAGTTTCATTTTAATGTTCCCTCCTTGATGTATGTCTATTTTATTTTGTAATTTTGTTGTTCTCTACTGTCACTGAATGTTAATTTATTTTACTGTTATTCAAATTTTGCCGAGTATTTTCAAAGTCAATGTTGGTGCTTTTAGCTATTTTCAATCGTCAGTTTTCTTTTTACATTTGCCACTATTAGTTGTTATCATATTTACTTTCACGCTATTTATTATTTTGTATATAATTCAACGATTTTTATTCATTCTCTTTTTATTTCGTTTTTCGATATTCCCGTTCCTTCTGATTCAATCTCATTATATAAATGTGTTGTCATTCTTTATTTCCTATATCCATTTGTTATGTTATTCACTTTTCTCGTTCCTCAATTGTTCAATGCTATTAGTGTTTATTGTTTAAACACTTTGACTTTCGATATTTTGTCGCAATTCACTGCCATTACCCTTCATTTTTATTGTTTTCGTTTTTATAATCTTTATATTCTTTCATTGACACTTTTATTGTCTTGTATTTTATTTTATCATTTTACTTTGCACATTCACTATTATAATTTACTTTTGACTTTTATGCTGTTCGTTATATATTTTAACAATATCAGTTTGAATACCGACCATTATCATCCTTATTGTGCGTCTCGGGTATTATTCGTTGTTTAGATTTTATTCTTTGACTATTTTCTGTTATTCCCATATTATTATTTATCCATGATGTTTTTAATTGTTTCTATGGCTTTGATTTTCCATTTGCCAGTTCCTCGTAACTTTTAATTTATTGACATTGTTTCTGCATTCATTTAACTGTTTTGCGCTCTTCAATTTTTTCTCTATACTGTGTTTGATTTTATTCGATCCAATTTTTATTTGTCCTTCATTGATGTTTTATTCCTTTTTACTCATATATAAGTCTTTCATAATGCGATTAATTGCTGTTTTTGGGTTGTAGTTTACAATTGTATGTCTTAAATGACGTTAATTTTCTCATTCGACTGTTATTCGTTATCTCTGTATTTTTTCTTTTGGTATAATTAGTGGTTTTACCCCTTTTATTTTTCGATTTTTTGTTTTCTATTATCGCCATTTATTTATCGATGATATTTTTCATTGTTTCGATATTTATTCATTTTGTATTTTTCGTTATTCAACTTTCGGGATATAAAGTTATTCGTTGCATCTTATTTTTCACATATCATCATTGACTATATTCATTTTCTTTCATTTCATTTTGATATTTTTATTTTTACTGTTGTTGTTGAACTTCATTTTTCTGATATATTTTTCGCGGTCTTTCTATTCCGTCATCAGTTTACTGCTAATAACTATTTTCCTCTATTTATCGTTTTTTATTGCTATTATTTTCACGCCGGTTTAATTCTTATTGTTATGGTTGTCTTTTTATATAATTTTGTCTGTTATTTTAATTTTTGTTTAGACCTCATCATTCCACATTCTCACTCCATATTTTTACTTCATCAAACTTCATACCATTCAATCATTCTATTTTATATACATTCATCATACCATGCTTCTACCTCATCATTCCTAATTTTCACCAATCATTCAATTTACCTATCCATGCTTTTATACTTTATAAATATTTTCGTGCAATGTAATAATTCTATCATACAACAAAAGCTCAAAATAATTTTTAGTACAGTTATTATTACCATTATTACTATCCCTATCATTATAATTATTATCACTATTATTACCATCATTACTATTATAATTATTATTATTATTATTATTATTATTATTATTATTATTATTATTATTATTATTATTATTATTATTATAATTATTATTATTAATAAATATAATTAATTAATAAATATTAGTATTATTTTAAACTAAATTCCTTCTAAATTATTATTGAAATCAAACAAACTAGGTTTGTGAACATTCTATTATAATGTAAATTATAGTAGACAATTTAAAAATCAGCACACGAATTTACAGAATATTGATTATTATTATAGACACATTCCTGTTACCCTCGCTTTAATCTTTTCAATGAAATGGTTTCAAATCCCTGCTGATGGTTCATTGATAAAACTCTCTGTTATTTCTTAAATTTTTCTTGGTTCTCATCTTTCTAATTGACATTGCTTTCATCCCGGCTGAGCCCCCAAAATCATGTTGGCGAATAGGGTGGATTTTTATTTATTTTTTCAAGGGTTTTTGTGCATCTACCCCTTAAACGCCATCAAGATTATTATTCTATCCCTCCTATGTACCCATGGTGATTGCCATGTTGGTAATGTACATAAGGGTTGAAAATTCATGATCAAGTGAGCTCCATTTCTAGAACTACTCCTCATGATATTTTCACTTTCGGTTCTTGACTGCCGATGGAAGGTCTTACGTCTTTCTCTTTCTATATCCTGGTCCTTACTCGTCTATTCCTACCATTCTCATACTTATTTATCATCCCGGTACATTTCCGATTATTTTAAGTAGTTACAACCCTCTGCGGTCACTTCAATAAACATTTCTCTCTTCTGTCAGATTATATCATTCAACTTTTGGAAAAAAAAATACTTTCAACTTTACATTCCTACACTATCTTATCCTTTCCTACTTGATTTTCCAATTAATTTTCCAAAAATATTTTAAACTTTCAATAAAAACTTTATTCCCCCTTAACTAAAGTCGCACTTCCCGAATTTTAGATTTTTCACTGCTCACCTTGACCGACGTTTCCATCAGCCGTTGTGAGTCGTTTAACGATGACCTGCGGGGAGGGTCCTGTGCCATTTTGCCAGGCCCCGTCGCGGACAGACCAAGATTTTGACTATGCGCGACCCACAATCACAACTGGGGAACTTAATCCGCCAACTGGACCGAGATCTGCCTAATCGATAGCTATTGCCATACTTATTATAAATACGATTTTAAAGGGACTTGTCAGTGGCACCAAATGATTCCACGACCATCCAGAATAAAATCAAAATAACAAAACTTTAACTTCAAAATATATATTTATACAAGAAAACAATACTTACAATGCACAGTCATACAACCAAATTGGAAAAATTGGCATAAAAATTTTGTCTAACAATGACTCACAGTTCGTTTAAGAATGTCTAAAAATTTCTAAAAATTTTCTGCCTGGCTAAAATTTTCTAAGTCTAGTAGTCTAATTGACAAATTCCAAACGAAAATAATTATTTTGTTTTAATTTTGGCTCTGAGCCCAACAATAATACGGTAATACTGTATATTTTGCTATTTTTTCTACTGATTTTAAAAATAGTTCTACACAATCTTCACCTATAAATTCTTTATATATTGTACTCCCATCAAAATTATTTATTAACAAAAGTCCTGCCGAAATGGGTAAATGTATTCGATGGTGTATGTCGTCCTTTGGCAAAACAGATTCGAAATCTGCATTTATAATATATGGTGGGGTTACAGTTTTGGACCAATCAGTGAATTTAATAAACTTATTTTCTGGTAAAGTATATAAAGTTGTCCCTAACTGATTTCTAATACATAATATCTCATGATTGTCTAATGCTTTCTTATGTCTTCAGACATCTATGGTACCATAATGATTGAATTCTTTCTATTGTTTTATTTCGACAATTCAATAACCTATTGAGTGATGTTATTCCTACATAATGATATTTTTCTCCTTTATTTAATAGCAATAAATTAATAATTGTTCCTTCTGTAAGTTTGGACCTATGAATTATGTTTAAAAACGTATGTTTTAAAACAAATTCGTTGTGTTCAGGTTTTGATGTTTCATCATAACTAAATATTTTAATTATTAGTCCTTCGTTATTTGATTCGAATTTTCTGATGCCGTTTAATTTCATGGGCATATCATTTGGGTCATAATTTAATTCATTTAGATACTTAGTTTAACTATAACTATCTTTTCTATGTCCACTAACAATCTCATCTTTTTTAAGTATCGACAAAATGCTATAAATAAAACATAAATTATCACTATTTTTTACATTTATAAAGCACTTTTTGTTAGCCAATTGTTTTGGTGTTTTTATTTAACTTCTACCACTTAACCTACTGATATTACTTGTTTTTTTAATATAAAGTAAATTTCAGTTATTTTTCTAATAACCCAACTACTCCCTAACTCTGTTATTAAAGCAATCGTTTTTGTTGATCTTTTGTATGCCTTCATCAAAGAATGATTGGGTAAGTGGTCTTGCGCTGTTACTAATATTATTTAATTTTATCTCCTCCTCTTTCTCGAATTCAATTTCTATTCCAAATTGAATTTTAACATATCTTAGTTCATCTATTATCTCTCTTAACTCTACAGGAAAAACAATTTTCTTAATGTCTAAGTTGGTAGTATCTATACTAATTAATTGATATGTACCTTGTAAATCACTTTGAATTATAGGTAAATTTCCTCCTATTTGTATATTATTATTTTTATTTTTAACCTCTTCAATCTCTACATCCCATGAATCTAACGATCCAATATCTTCCATCTCTTCCACCGCTCTAACTCATGAATCCATTGATCCGTTATCTTCAACCGCTTCATCTGCTTTTTCCGCTTCATCATCTACATTCGCTTCATCCACTTCGATTGCTTCATTCATCAATCCAATATCTTCATTTAGGTAATCCAAAATACTATTATAGGACCTGTTGTAGGTTCACTTATATGATTTCTTAATGGGATATTTTGGGTACTGCTTAACTTAATTTTTTAATTGATGCTGGGATTTTAACAGTTACTGGTCTTTTAAACAGTTTAATTTTTTTAATTTGAAATTGGCGTAAATGAACTTTATGTTGATTATAAAATTCTAAATAAGGAATGGGTTGGGAAGTTATGCATAGGGGACATATATAGTAAATTGAATTATTGTATTTTTGGCCATAATACTCATCCATTTTTTGTGACATTTTTTATTGTTATGAACTTTCAGTTGCAATAGTTGGCGTATAATTTACCTACTAATAAAAATTATTTAATTTTTTTATTAAATTATTTATTAAAATAAATGTGCAAGAAGTATGCGACCAATAAAAATCAATTATTTACTATAAATAAAAATATTTTTGATGAGAAAGCAAGAATGTCGAAAGTATATGAACTACTACTAGAAGAAAACAGTACAGCTGTTATTGGGATGACATTTAAGCCTCCTGTTCAATACCTTCAATACAGTATGAACTATTTAAATTTCCCTATTACATATACGGTCAAAGTAATATTTATTTTAATTTAATTTGATTAATTATTTTTTAGGAATCTGTTAATTTAAAAGCTTATGATTACAATATTTTGATTGGAAATATTGAAGAGGAAGATCGAATAAATATTTCAGATATTCTCCATTTGTTGAATAGCGATATGGTTTTTAATGAAAAATTTACATTTATTAATTGTGAAAGCCAATTGAAGGAACAAGTACAGAATAATAAAAAATATAAAATTCGGATAATTATTAAAGGAGTCAAGATTAACAAATCTATTATCAAGCCTATTTGGAAAATCCAAAATGTTGTTTAATAAATTTTTATCTTTTGTAAAGTTGAGTTTTGTTGATTTTTATAATTTGTAACTAACAGTAAACTAAACTCATCATTTAAAAAAAAACAAAAAGAGTTTATCTCGAGTATCTATTATTTTAATAAAATTTCTGATTAGTTGTTGAATAATTATTATAAGAAATTTGATGTCTTGCATATTATGTGTTTGGTCTTCACATAAAAAAAATCAAGGGGTCTGCCCTTATTTTGATTTAAAAAAATGGTTAAATAAAAAATCATGGGGTCTGACCTTATTATGATAAAAATAAACATTGTTTTAAAAAAAAATCAAGGGGTCTGCCTTATTTTGATAAAAAATAAATGATATATAAATATATATATATATATATATATATATATATATATATGATACTTTTAAAAAAACAATTAATACATACATTTTGTTTGTAAAATTCTATCGTCCTCTTCTGAATCTGTGATTTGAAAATTTATATCTAAAAATTATTAAATCAATTAATTTATCAATTAAAAAATTATTACTTGATTCGATATTTGTTAGTATTGGTTGATAACCTAATAATGAATTAAAATGAATTTAATATAAATATTAATCTTACTTAAATTTTGATAACTCGCATCATTTGAATAGTTTGTGTAACCTAATAATTAATTAAAATAAATTTAATATAAACTCTAATCTTACTTAAATTTTGATAACTCGCATCATTTTGAATAGTTTGTGGGTAACCTAATAATAAATTAAAATAAATTTAATAAAAATACTAATTTTACTTAAATTTTGATATCCACCTATGAACTGTGGATAATTTGTGTAAGCTAAACATCAAATTTAATAAAATTATAAAAATATAAAAATTTACTTAAATAGTAATTTTGGGGATAATATTCACTATAACTTTGTGTTGGAGTTCCATTGGTTTGATAATTTAATAAATTATGTAAATTTGATTTAATTTAATAAAAAATTTTAATTACTTGCTAAGTTTTCGTAATTATTGCTGTTCATTTCCTAAATTACATAATAATATTAATGAAAAATTTATAAGAAAAATTAAAATTACAAATTAAACGGGTTTTTAAATTATGATAAATTATAAAAATGTTTTTCGATATATTCAAATGTGTGTGTATTTATTTTTTTTCTACCAATCAAAATCAACACATCCGCACTTGTAATAATCAACACACATTACCAATCTACATATACACAAAATCATATTAGGAAATAAACACAATGATACAAGATATATTTAGAGAACATTGATTTTAACCAAGCTAAACAATGTTGGCCACAAGTTTTTGTCAACGGATTCTGATATCGAATTCGATTGTATTCAATTGGCATCAACATTGATTCTAGTTTTGATATCAATAAAGGAGGATAATAGAATCCCATTGGATCAAATACATATATTTTATCTGGTTTCACGTAAATAGCGAGCCAATGTTCTCCACCGAGATTAGCTGATTAAGTATTTACAATCAAAGCTTTGTTGATATTGATATATGGAATTTTGTCCAATGGAAAAACACTAATAAAATTTTTCCCAATTAGTTTTTTAGCAATAGTTTGTATCTGAATAGAACTTAAATTAATTAAATTAACTAATTAATTAAATTACTTACTTCATTTTTAACCATAACTAATAATACTTTGGTTTATAGTGTGTTCAACAATGTTTGTCAAACAAGTACTGTACAGCTTGATGTTGTTTGAATTTCTTTTTCAAATACTCCGTATACAAGTACTGATACAGATTCGGTTAATGGATTTTCAAATTTTATATCCAATCGTAAATTCCCACTTTGAGGTAACTGACTTTGATTAAGATCAAAATCAAGTGCCAATACAAATGTAAAAAAAAGGGATATTTATTTTTAAAGTCTGATAAGGTAATACTACAATTCATATTTGTATTAAGATAACCTATATTCCTAACAATACTTTGCATATAACTAGAACTATTATTATCATTGGCAAAATCTTGACTATATTTTTCACGATAATCATTTCCTTTACTTAATGTTAAAGATTTGACATTAAAGTGTTCAAATATTGAAAATGTTTCCAAATACGATCCTCCATATCTTTTATTCCTTTGGAAAGCAACAAGAATAAAATTTGGAAGTCGTCTATCACCAAATATTTGCTCCTTATAAAATGAAGATGAACCCATTGAAAATGAAAATTGAACAACTTCCTTACTTTTCATTGGATAAATTGCATCCCTATTTGGTGATCAGCTAAAACTGACTGTTCAACACGAACTCTTCTAACCATCAACTTTGCATCTAATAATATTATTTGTGGAAAGGTTTTTTGTACATGTTAAACTTCTTTCAGTATTGGATCTTGTTAATTTAATTTAAACACTAACACCGGGTAATAAATATTTTGGTTGATCAAAGAAATCTAATTGAAGTGGGGAACAAACACTGATTGGTTTTGATTTTGAAATCCAAATTTTTCTTTTTGAATCATTTTCGTCATAACTCATTCCACCTAAACAAGTATGTTTTGTATCGTGATTGTAATTTATAATAGTTTCAATCATTGCCTTGTGTGCGAATACATCATTACTTCCTTCAATCTTGGTAGAATTAAAAATTACTTCAACATTTTTAAAAAGAGTTTGGAAAAAGAAATTGTTTGTAGTAACATCTGATTCATTAGATTAATTTTCCCCGTTGCTATTTACAACTTTCATTTGAATGTAGAGTAATGTATCGTTCAAATCCAAGTATTCGGTTTGAGAGCTATTAATGTAAAATTGAATTGAGGTGTTTCTTGGATCTATAATTGAATTCACGGGAAAAATATCTTCAAAAGAACCATTTTCAATTACTGCTTGAGGAGATGGTCTATCAAAGATGCATAATTCTGATTTTGCACTAATCATGACTGGAATATAGTTCCGTATCCTTTCATTCTTTTGTTTATATGTTTCTTGATAATTTTTCGACGTTTAATTGTTCCACCTTTTTGTTCTTTATTAAATACATCAGAAACTTTGTTAATAACAGAAGGTAAGTGTTCCATTACAGCTGGTATAGAATCTTTAAATTCAGATATTGCATTTGATTTTAAAGCAGGTAAGCATTATTATTTATTACGTCATTAGCAGTTTTCATACCAAAATTTCCAATACGTTTAAGATTAGGTACTGTGAATCACCCAATTGTTTTAACCAACCAGATCCGTACTGTTTACCAACAAAATAAGGTAAATCCCCACCATTTTAATGAGTGCTATAAAAGTTTACAATGTCTGGATTACTCATTTATTTTACGGAAATGTAATGTCAAGTAAGTTTTGTCTTATTTACCAAATATATATTTTCCACTGTCATCACGAATATTGATTTCTATATTGTTTATATACGTTTATATACGAAAATACATTGGATTTTTCTCAATGAATTGAACAAGGTCGTCTTTTTTATGTTTTTCTATCCAAACACATTTAAAAAGGGGAACACTTAATTCACCCACAAGAATTGGTTCAGTAATATTTGTATAAATCATCATTTGTATATTTCTTTGCATTATAGTTGGTAAACTAGATCCAACAATGATCTTTTCACTATAAGATTCATCAATTAATCCCAAACTAAGAGCCAACAGTTTACTAAATTTAACACTTCTAACATCTTCGTCCAATTCAATTTTAACAAGTTGATCTTGTTTAATTTCACAAGACTTGAAAGGATGGGGATAAGATGTCATTAACTGATCAGTGACTTGTGAAAGTTCAGTAATGAATAAATTTTCTTTAAATGTCTCAGTATACTTTACATCATAATAATAAGTTATAGTTAATCGTATAGTATCTAATTTTGATTTCTTATTTGGTATACGTATCTGATTCAATTCATCATTAAAATCTACTTCTTTTTTAATAAATCCCAAGCAATTAACTTCTTCAATACTATCAAATGTTACTTTGAATGGAAAATATTTACAATTAATGTTCAAAATTTTATTGTCAATATATATCAGATAAAATGTAGAGTTGTGACTAATTGTATAGTTTCCTTCAATAAAATAAAAATATTCATAACTATTATGGTATATTTGATATAAGAGTTGTTATAAAATGGAAAATTATTGTACACAAAAGTTAATTCAGTTAAACCAACTTCCCTAACCCCATCCAAGTAAATCTGATTTGGAAATTCTACATTAAACTTTCCAGCTTCATTATTTGGAAATGTAAGTGGACAACTATTAATGGGTAAATTCACGTAAAAGTATTTTTTATTCATTTACTTTTCTAAAATGTTGCGATAAATGTGTTTTGGTATCTTTGCTAAATTTTATTAATTTCCCACTATCTCGAATATTTATTTCAATGATGTTTATAGTTGAATACGATACTGGAAGGTATATTGGATTCTTCATTTCTAATTGAACAATTTCTCCTTGATCATATTTTTTAATCCAAATAGATTTTAATAGTGGAACTCTAACATCACCAACATTTATTGGCTCAATAATATTTGAATAAATGAATATTTGTTGATGATGATGTAATAAGTTTGGAATTTTAGTGCTTAGTATATATTTTTTTCTGTAAGGTTTTAAAATTTTAATCCCAAAGATTTAGCTAAATTTGTGTCAAAAGATATATTTGAACTGTCATCTGCAAGTGTTATTTTGACCAATTCGTTATTTTGAATTATCAATTCTTTAAAAGGAGAAGGATTAAATGACAACAAATGACCTTGCAATTCTGATAAAGTGTTTATGAATAGATTATCTTCAAAATATTTTTCAAATTTTGATTTTTTCTTCGTCACTTATAATTATCCCAAATTGTTTCATAACACCATCATCTGTAAATATTGGTAATTTTATTCGATAATGATACTCTTCACAAATGATCGATGTAGATTTTAGTCCAAAATTAAACGCATGTTGAATATCTGGGAATGTTACTCTAAATGGAACATGCGGACAGACAATAACCAAATTCTCATATTTTTTAATAAACACGTCAACCTCTGGAGTATATTTTGGATTTATTAATTTATAAGTATGATTTTGATTATTTATTTTCAAATACTTTTCAACTACCACTCTTTTTCATTACCACTCTTTATCGATTCATATCGTAGATAAGAATTACTGTAATACGGAAAAAGATTATACACAAAAGTGAAATCAATCAAAGCAACTTCCCATTCACCATCCAAGTAGACAGAATTTACTTGTACATTAAAATTACTAGCTTCGTTATTAGGATAAATAAGTGGACAACTATTACTAGGCAAAATCAAATAAAACTGGTTTTCTTTCATAATATTTATTTAATCAATTGAGATGAGGATATCCGAGTCGGAGTTTCGTATCCATGCCACTTAACGTAGTATTGTTTATATTTACCAATATTTTTGGTTTTTAAAATCTTTTGAATTCTAAATATTTTTGGGATTGGAATGACTTGGAGTTCTTGTTCGTAGAATTTTTTATTCTCATTTCTTTATTCTCATGATCTGCTATTAAATACATTACAGGATTCTGTTTTGTATCTATTTTCTTTATTTCATATACTTCATCACTCCAGTTGTTGTCAAAATTCTTGATGAACGGAGAAGTACTGATTTTACTAATTCTTAAATGATCAACAACCTTGTATTCTGGCTTATCAATTTTTTCTTTCTTTAATGTTTGGTCTCCGTTGCTAACTTTGTCTGTAATGTCAACAGGTCTGAGACCATTTAATTCTTTATGTGGCGAATGATTGTAACTAAAAATAATTTTCGGTAAAACATGTATCCAAGTTTTATAACCTTGATGCACAAAGTATTTTTTCAATTTTTCTCTCAAAGTTCGATTAAATCTTTCCACATAACAAGCTTTGAATTGCAAGAATATAGAGTAATGATTGGCTTTGATAACTTCTTTTACGTTGCTATTATAAAATTCTTTATATAAAATACATTAAAATAAATAATTAATTAAATTTATTAACCAAATCAGTTTGTATATTGTGAGGTTGTCCGTCTTTAAATAATTTTTTAATTGCAATGACAATTTCATTAGCAGATTTTGTTTTTGTTGGAATAGCACGGGCATATTTACTGAAAACATCAATACAAGTTAAAATATTCTTGTACCCCTTGTTGATTCTCGAATAAGGTATCATTTCCATCAAATCTATTTGCCACAAATCATTGATTCCTCTTGTTTTGTATGGTCTGGTTGGGAATCTTTTCAACATTGGTTTATTTAAACTATATGCTAGTTGGTTCGATAACCATTTTTGAGTCTCTTTTTTAAAATTAATCACTCTTTTTGTTAATTTTTCTACACCACCAAAACCATCTGGATCTTTTGGGTTTGTTTATATTGTTTTGAGTGGATTTTTGGTCAATGGTTCCTTCATTATTACAACAAGATGTTAAAATATTTAAATCAACTTTATCTGGCTTAGAGTATTGTAAGCCCATTAAGATCTTAGGGATGAAATTGAACTAATTGCCGATAAAACTATAGGAATTAATGTACCCAAGAACCCACCCTTTTGTTTATACATTATTCTTTTCATTAAACGTCTATTTTTAGTGTTTACCAATGATAAAAGGGATCTCTTATGTCTTTGTAATACCACTCTTTTAGCTTTAATAATATTGACATTTACTTGAAGTTATTGTAATTATAGTTCGAGGTAATCGTCATTAACAAATGAAGGGAAAGCTTGTAAAATTGCTATTCTTTAATTATTTTGAGCCTTTACCAATGCATTGAAATATGGTAGACTACGTTCAAATTTCATGTTTACTATTTACAATTAATTATTATTGTTTATAATTTGATCCACTTCTTTTTTAGAATCGTCTTTAAACTGTGATTCTTCTTTACTTTTGATTTGGTTTTACGAATAACTTTTTTGGTTTGAATTTCGTTTTTGACAAGTACTTTTTTAAATGACATAATTGATAATCATTTATTGTTTTCAATTTTGTTTATAAATCGTAACACTTTTTTCATTAAAAATATCTGTTCGGATACGTAAATCGTCACTACATTGTTGTGTAAAGTCAAAGAATAAATATCAATAAGGAACGCTTGTGGCATCTTGGATTGATTCAATTAAAAATTTTCTATTGTTTAGATAAGCTTGTCTGGCTAAGAAATCGGTAATCATTTGATCGCGAGGATATTTGAAAATAACTAGGTATTGAACATTTAAATTACGAGTTCGATGACTTCCTCCTTGATGAAATAAATTTTGAGTTATGAAAATAACAGTAACTCCACAATGTCTACTGATTTTTGTGAACAAGTTATTGAAATCTTTTTCCTTATTTGCTTCTTGAAACAAATCATCTATAATTATTGCATCGCCTCGACGTAACCTAGACGACCAGTTTTTATCAAATCCCTTAACTATTGTCATTTTCAATTTAAAAAACTGATTTTGTGTCAATCCATGTTCTTCGTCTGCACCCCTATGCCAATATATTTTATTGAATTTTGATTTGAACATGTTTGACAGCAATAAATTACATACAAATAAAGTTTTTCCGCTCCCACTTGGCCCTACAATTTGATATACTGCATCATTTCTTAATTTAATTTAATTAAATTTAATTTAATTTGTTTATAATTTGATATACTGAATCATTTATTTTGGTATCGGAAAATGATTAGTAATATTAATTATAGAGGAAGATGTAAAGTAACTGGAATGAAGTTCCGGACCGGAACACCTCAACATGTAGTGGATAGAAGTGGAAAATATCCAATCTTATTCTTCAAGAACGGAAAATGCAGGGTAATGGGTTGCAAAAGACCATTACAGGAAGGAGATCTCAAATATCAGATTCAAGATTTACAAATTCAATCATTATCTTTGAATATTGACATGGGTTGTCGAATCAACTTGTAAGATTTTTTTACCAAAACAGAAAACATTTACGAACCGAAACTGTTTCCTGCATTAAGACTTGTCAAGTATAATCCACTTTGTGTGAATGTATTTGCAAGTGGAAAAGTCGTTGTCATGGGGATAAAAACATTGGAATACAATAGTCTAGTACAAGAAATATTTAATTTTATAAAAATTTTAATTAATAACCTTAATACCGACGAAGAAATACTTGATTATTTTTTAAGCACTGATTGTGTTTAAATAGATTGAATTCTGACGATTGTAAAAATTAATAATGATCGACGAGCAAGAAGCATACGTATTCGAAACAATTCTGATGAAGATGGAAGAACTGTTTCCGAATATGAAAAACAAACTTTCTTATTGTGCTCCTGAATATTTGGCTACACGGATCTACCAAATGACAGGAATCAACATCGAAGAAATTGTACGGATGCATTAGTTCAAGGATCTGGTTTGAAATGTTTAGATGACTGTATTGTTTGTGCAGATCCATCAATGTTGACTTGTCCATTTAGATGCAGATGCTGCAGAGACTACAAGAAGAAAAAAGTTGTACATATTTTGTTGGATGATCTAAGAAGAGCTTATTTTAAGCTGATTTGTGATGATTTAAATTAAATAAATTTTTATCATTTTACGTGTTTATTTTATGTGTTGAGAATTGGTTGAATTATTATTATTATTATTAATTTTATTATTATTATTATTATTAAAAACTTAAGTTTAATAAAAATATTATAATTTGCGATAAGATTTATAAAGATTTTAAATAACAATTTGAGAAATAATAACTTGTAATATTAATAATTTTAGTAATAATAAAAATATTAGTAAAAGGATTTAATATGATAATAATAATAATAATAATAATAATAATAATAATAATAATAATAATAATAATAATAATAATAATAATAATAATAATAATAATAATAAGTATTGATGACGTATCAGACTGATAATTTGTACAAAACCTTGTGATTTATTTCAATACAATGGATTTTATATTGAGTTTTTATTTAAATTAGTTATTTGTGTTTTATCAGCGTTTATTAGTATAATAAAAATTAATATAGAATTAATGATAATAACATTGTTAAAAGTAATTAAAAACTTTAATAATTGAAATAAAGATTTAGAATACTATTAACGTGTAATAATAATAATGTATTTTGTTGAATTTATTTTAGTAAAAATACTTGAAAATACTTGTACATTTGTGTTTTATCGCCATTTTATGGGATTTTTTGTATTAACATTGTTAAAAATAATAATAATACTTACATTAATAAAAATATTTATAATTTTAGTAAAGATTTCGAATAATTATAGTAATAATAATAAAAATAGAATAAAAATTAGAAAACACTAAAACACTACTTATAAAAATAAGTAGTAAATTAAAATTAAAATACTATCACTTTAAGAAAGTTTTTGATGAGTCATGGTCTTTGTTTCGATGACCTTGAGAAAAAAATGATGACTCATCCAATGACATTGGCCTCCTTTAAATGATATAATATTATTAATAATAGTAATAATAATAATAAATAATAATAATAATAATAATAAAAATAATAATAATAACAATAATAATAATAATAATAAAAATAATAATAATAAAAATAATAATAATAATAATCATAATAATAAAATAATAATAATAATATTAACAATGATAATAAAAATAATAATAATAATAATAATAATAATAACAATAATTATAATAATTACAATAATAATAATAACAATTATAATAAAAATAATAATAATAATAATAATATAAAATAAATAATTAAATAAAATTAATAATAATAAATAATTATTTAATTCACTTCATAAAAACAAACAATTTAATTTAATAATAATAAATTTTAAAAATAAATAAAATAATTGACTTTATTAAAACAAACAATTAAATTTAATAATAATATAATTAAAAAATACATACATAATATTATTGACTTGATTAAAACAAATAATTAAATTATATAAAATAAAAATAAATAAATAAAAATATATATTATGAGTCATGGTCTTTGTTTATATGACCTTGAAAAATATGATGAGTTATCCAATGACCTTGAGAAATCATTGTGATTCATCTAATGACCTTGAATAGGTGATCAAGCGGTGAAATATCCAATGACCTTGAGAAAATTTGAATGACCTTGAAAAATATGATGAGTCATCCAATGACCTTGAGAAATTATTATGAACCATCGAATGAACTTGAATGAGTTATCTAGCTGTGACACGATCTAGCGGTGACACATCCAATGACCTTGAGAAATTTTGATGAGTCATGGTCTTTGTTTCAATGACCTTGAAAGAGTCATTGTCTTTGTCTTAAATTTTTTTGTACTTTTAGACTTTAAAAAATAAATTTACCCTCCCTCGGGGGGGGGGGGGGTTGATCTAGTGGTGACACATTCCACTACTCCCATTGTACGGCATATCTTACAAACTCGATAGCCCAATGCTAGAAGAATTATCTACATCCATAAAGGTATTGGTCCCAAGGAGGATACTGTCGAAAGAGATGCGGTCTAATAAACAAAGTCCGAGAAAAGATTGCACTTAGAAAATATTTTACCAAAAATTATCAATCATAATAATAATAGTATTATTAATAATTATAATAATAATAATAATAATAATAATAATAATCAAAAATAATAATAATAAAAAAAAAATAATAATAATAATAATAATAATAATAATAATAATAATAATAATAATAATCATAATAATAATCATAATAATAACAATAATATTAATAATAATAATAAAAATAATAATAATAATAATAATAATAATAACAATAATAATAATAATGGTGTTGGGCTTAGGGCCAAAATTAGAACAAAATACATCAACGGATTAAAACAAAAAGATAAAAATTAAAAAATATGGAAATGGTCACTGTACATGCATCGCAAGAAGATACCAAAAATAAATTAAAACATATTAAAAATATATCAAAACTAAATAAAAACAAATAATTAATTAAAAATCATAAAGAGCCTACAGCAGCAGATAGAAACATACGAGAAAACAATAAATTGCCAAAACCTTGCAAAATAAGGTTTAGAAAAAACACAGACAGAAGAGGCGACCAGAAAAAAAAATATTGGGGCTAAAAAATAATATTATAAGAAAGTAATAATTAAAATAAAATCCAAAAACAAAATATTCACATATCAAAAAATAGAGAAAAATGTATAAAAAATAATAAAAATAATTCGAAAATAATAAAATAATTAAAAAAACCCCAAAAATGGCGAAAAATTGCTCATTGGTCGAACACAGACACAAAAATAGTATATAAACAGTGACCAATTTTCATTATTTCAACTTTAAAAAACCACTTTACAGCTTTTACAATTGTACGAAATATTTCTAGAAATTTTAAGCAAGGAAATTTTTCTATTCTATGCTTTTAATTTTTTTAATGTTAATGTAAATTTTGCATAACAATAACAATGGTCATAATGTCTATGTTTTCTATTTAAATGTCTTGTCATATATATTATTTATTTACATTCGAGGTTCCTCTAAAATTTTATTTATAACGTATTGTAATAGTCCTCGATCAGGCAGATCCCGGTCCGTCTAATAGATTAAATTCCCTAGTTGTGATTGTGGGTCGCGCTTGTTTCGGAATCTCGGTCTGTCCGCGACGGGGCCTGGCAAAATGGCACAGGACCCTCCCCGCAGGGCATCATTAAACGTCTCACAACGGCTGATGGAAACGTCAGTAGAGGCGAGCAGAAAATTTTAACTTAAAAGGGAAGAGCGACACGAGTTAGAGGAATAGGAAAGATCGTACAACGATCTCTTAGGATTATTTTTGAAACCTCGAAAGAAACGAGAAATTCTGGGCAGGAGTGATAAGAATAGATCGGAACGAAATTTTTAATCAATATCAAAGAAAATCAAATTGACTTCGGAAGTGTCAGACGCTTTATTACGACCAATGCAGAACATTAAACATTGCAAAAAAACTGAACTACTATAAATTAACTGAAAATAAAACTGAACTACTATAAATTAACTGAAAATAAAACTGAACTACTATAAATTAACTGAAAATAAAACTGAACTACTATAAATTAACTGAGAATCTACAATCCATTGAATTATCACATGACGGGATATCGACAGCATCACAATAGGAATAGTTATCGTAAGTCACCGAATAAATCACGAAAATATAATTCCTCAGAACCTGGAGACTAGCCTGAATCAAGATTAAGAACAAATAACTAATAAATCTTCCATATGCCATGATTCGAAACAATAACCGTAAGTAGATGATAAATTCCATCGACGGGAGACGACGTACAAATTTATCCACGTTTCATTCATTCAGGAAATAGGCATAGAACTCTCGAAAGCATTTTTCTCGTCATTATCGATTTTCGTGAAACATCTCGACAACGGGAAATCAATAAGTTCAGTATCAGCAAGTATGCAGAGAGAGAATTTCCATCATCCTACACGGATTACCATGACAACGCTGCTAATTTTATTCCTTCCCGGTTAGTTAATTATACAACGCCTTAAACTGGTTAGTCGATTAACATCATCCCCGCAGTAGGAATTGCCTGAAGAATTACTACCCAAATTTCATAATGAACAAATATCGTGTCCAGTAGTTAGTTTCGACTTTCCAACAGACTAATCATTATTTAAATTCTGACGTCATCATTATTACAGTAACTAACCTACTGGTTATTAGCACCAGGAGTTGAATTACCAGTATTAATATTTGTCACCTTGATTATCTAATCCCATGAATATTATAATTAATGTAATTCCTGTATTTAATATCTTATTTGATTTAAAATAAATATCATTATTATTATTACTATCATTTCTATTTGGTATTAATGTAAGTAGAATCATCATTATCACTACTATTTAAATGGCTATTATTACCGTGATTATTTGATACTTCTGCAAGCACGGTTAGTATTACCGTTACTATAGTTATATTTATTATAAATTTCCCTACCATTAATATCCCTACTATTATTAATTACTATCATAGCAATTAATAGCCATATTACCGCGATCTCGATCTTATTGTTCGTGAGATTATCATTCATAGCATTTCTATTACCCATAAAACTTACATTTATTAGTGATACTAAGGCCATTAGCACCCCACATGCCCCATAATGGATAATAGAACCGATTTTGTCAACACTGCTATCACTGTTTTAATTCACTTGCTAACAAGGAACTTGTCGAGCCGATAGGCTTCAACGCGATTATACTGGCCCCTTCCTTTCGTGATTAGTTCAACTACTACCAATGTTAACTTTACCTCCCTGTTGTCTCATCACGATTTAACTCTCAATCGCCTCACTGAGGTCTCGACGTGATCTTGCCTAAACTATTATAATACTGTTTTCCTTTATCCACAAATTCTAATCGAATGACAAACATGACAGAACTACCCAGAATCCCGAGATTATTCCCTTGATCATTGCAACCCGCCAGATGTTGGAACAATTGGAGAAGAACCATGCAGTCCTACAGAGTAAATATCAAAAATTAAAAGGAACGTGGAGCTTGCCTGAATTCACGAAGAAACTATTCCAAATGATCGCTCGCCTGACTCGCGCCAGAGACGAGTTGATAATCGAGTCGCACAGTCAACGAATCCTCATAGCGGGACAGAGTACTGCACTCCGACAAATATTTACTGAGGCCGAGTTAAGAGCCCGCCTACCGGGACGTAGCTTAGCATAAAGTCTAGATATCATACCGGCCCAGCATATCCCATCGAACTCAACTCCGTCGCTACCAAATGAGCTTCCTCAGAACCCCCCGGTAGACCCGACGCCCGAAACATCTCGACGACGTCCGAATCGAAATCGCCGACGCCACGAACGTCGAGCCGAAGCCAGCCTACTCAGGGCTATCGAAATCGTAGGGACAACTAGTGGAATCAGTAGTCCACCTCCTGCCTATCAGGAGTTCGAATATGACCCGGAGATAATCTATGCCCCAATGGCATTGTTTCCCCCTCCTCCACCATCTGTATACATTGACTTGGTGGATGACGCCACTGAAACTCCCTCTGTCAATCAGGCCTTAGAGCGCCTAGGTATCGACATGGAGAACATCTCCATCTTAAGTGGGCGTGTGCCGACGAACCGCACTCCTACTAGCAACCCCGGAACTTCTACTCACACAGAATCGAATGCAACTGAAAATTCCCCTCTGTATCGGCAACCGAAACGTCGATGTCTGCCGGTAGACATCGACTCGGACAAGTAGTTCGTAGCCGACGAGACCGATCACGATGACGTGTTTTTCTCTGCGACACCATCTCACTCGCTAATGAGGAGCCATCATCCAGAATGGTCCTCCCAAATTTTAGCTATAACTATATGTTTACTATCCAAGCTATATGATAATCTCGCGAACAGACTATTCTCGGTAGTGTGTACATATTTAGAATTTTTTTTGTTTTGTTGTTGTATATGTACTGAAATAAACTTGTGTAATAAAGACTATCTTCCAGGACTAATAGCGGATAGATGGAGTATTGGTACTAAAATGTAAGTGTTAAGTTAAAAATCAATGAAACGGGAGTAACATAAACCTGGGAAGGAATTGTGAGAGTATCTAAAATATCCAGGCTAAACCGTAGAAATAAATAGGTTAAGACGAAACCTCAAAATATTAAGAGACGATCAGATAAAACAACTGATTAAGTATAAATTTTGTAGATGGACCAATTCAACAGGAAACTAGACCAGTTGCAGACATTCATAAACATCGAGAAAGACCCAGTGGAAAAACTAGCCGAAAAGATAAAACAAATTAAATTAGCAAAGAAGAATAACCGAAAAACAATAAGCCTTGAAAACACCCGAATAACATTAGGGCTGATGCAAGTCGAACAAATGGCAGAGATAGAAAACCAATACAACTGGTACAGAGAGAGAGTAAATAATCCAGAATTGAACCTGAGATACCACGCAATAGAACAACAAGTCGAAACAATACCCGACGTCATACAAAATACAATACGCCAAGAAGTAATACAGTTACACAGATGCTACATTTGTCAAACAGAGAGAATAAAGGTGCTGACACTTCCTTGCGGACATTTTTGCTATTGTCAAAAATGTGCCGAGCCAATGACAATTTGTATAATATGTAAAATTGATATTGACGAAAAAGTGATAGTTTATTATGAGTAAACCTGTGGTAAAATAAATAATTAGTTAGTTACTTTCCTCCCGCCCATATATCTATATATAAAATATATGAATAATTATATATATAAGCAAAAATTAAAAGAGTAAAAAGAAGTAAAGCGAGACATTATGAACATTAAAAGTAAAATTGTAAAGGGAAAATACTTTGAGCTACCCTCGGGTAGTACGCATAAAGCCAAATCGGAAGGGGATAAACGATCGCCCAGAAAAGAGATATAGGACGAACTGTCGACAAGTTTTGCCCAGTTGAGAAGCTACTGTGGTAAGGCTGATCACCTTACCGTTGCAGCGGTGGACCAACGAAGCCGTTTTGTATTTTAAATCTGGGGGGTAGACGAATAATTCTCGAAGAGGCAGAATAGAAAGCGGGCACACGAGAACAGGTATTAACGTAACCTCTCTCACTTTATCGGGTACAAGGGACAGGTATTAACGAAACCTGATCTCATTTATCGGGAATAAAGGACATGTATTCACGAAACATGATCTCAGTCAGAAATTAATGAGATGCGTAATAACGGAACACAGTCTCAACTCGGATTAATAGGATATGTATTAACGAAACATAATCTCAACTGGAATTAAAAGGAACATGCGTCAAAGGGGCATGATTCACGGCTATATTAAGGAACCTAAATTTTGAATAAAGAAAAAGGGATAACGAGAAACAAAGTCAAGAAATAGAATAAATCAATAAGATAGAATAATGGGAAAAATATCCGTGCATGGAGAAGTGAATATATTGTATAAAAGTGATAGCGGATAACAATAGTTAAAAATAAAAGATTAAGAAAACGGAAAACAATGTAACTGATGACAACGATTGATAAGAAATAACAAAAATGGGAAAAATGGACTAAGAAAACGAAAGTATAAAACAAAAAGACGAAACTAGGAACCAGATGAGATTGGAACAAAAGTAAAATAGGTAAAATGATTAAAGATAAGGAAGAAAAGGGGAAAATAAAACTATATAAGGATAAAATAAAGGGGAATGCGAGGCGCATGATGAATAAAATAAAATATGGGGAGTGATATGATCTGGGAAACGGCATAGCCGAACGATTCATTATAAATAGATAATTATTACGACCATATAGATAATTAAAAATCAACGTAAAATCGAGTCAAAAGATAAAACAAACGTATGGGAATTATATTAAACGGGATAAAACCGGGGGAATATGAATTATTATAATCATGGGTACTATAGCCAAGTCGATGTGGCAGACAAGCCAAAGAAAAGAAACGATGAATAAAGTAGTGGTATAACGATAAAGTAATAATAAAAAAGAAAAGTCGATGAATAAAAACGAAAGGGATAAATAAAAATAAAATGATAAATAAACTTTGTGTGTTTATTTGAGGCGGTTCGAAAGATTGAAAGCGTGTAAGCGGATTGTGCTACACGGTTTATTTTTTCGTTCTAGAACTCAACAAAGCAACCAAAGCAACCAAGCATTCAACGCAAACCAATTCACAATCAGTATAAACAAATCAACAAAGCATTCACAAGCACAAACAAAACAATACACCCAATCAAACACAAAATCAAATCAACCAATACTCGACGATAACAAGGAACCGGCAACAAACAAAAGCTCAGTGAAATATTCACAATCAAGGAACCGACGACGAACAAAATTGCAGACGAGACGATTGACAACAAACACCGCCGCAACAGATCCATCAAAGTAAAGGATGCCAATCAAATAGAAGCTATCGAGAACAAAGTAACTCTACGATCAAGCAACAGTTATCTACTCTCTAAAGAAAGAGCTAAGAAAGCTAGATCAACCTCAGTCGCGAGAAAATTACACAAAATTAAATCACTTGAGGACATCGAAGCCAGTAGCCAAGGATCAGGAGACAAAGAAAACCAAGGATTAACAAGAGCCATAAGACAATCAAATATCGTAAACGGAAACAAAAATAACAACCATCAAGAAAACGACGTAGGAAGTCAAGAGCAAATTACACCAAACGTGTCGGAAAACCAATTGAATAATCCCGAATCGACAAATAAAAATAACATGGCCGAGGATCACGGAAATCTAAACGGAAACGACGGGAAAGGACTAACAAAACCACCAGCAACAGGCGAAACGGTCAGAGAATACCGAGAAAAATTTCGAGGAGAACCGTTGAACGGGAACGCAAATAAACTAAACACGTTCATAAGAAATTTCGGAGTGTACATCGAAGTCTGCGGATGGACAGACGATATGGTAAAAAGCAGAATGCCTTTGTACTTATGCGACAGCGCACTGGATATTTTCCTAGAAGCGAAAGAGAGAGGAAAAGCGCTGGATAACTGGAAGGAAATCCAGGAATTCCTAAAAATAACGTTTGGAGTGGCGAAATTAACTAATCAAGGAATACAGGAATTATTTAATAGAAAACAGAGACACGGAGAGTCAAACACAATGTTCGCGAGTGAAATCAGAAGACTAGCAAAAACGGCAACGGACGGGAAATTGGCCCAGCTCACTTAATCGGAATATTCGTGGATGAATTGAGACGACCAGAACTAAGATCTGTGTTGGGAATGCAGATTTTAACAACTTTAGATGAAGCAGTAGCTAGAGCAAATCAAGCTGAAATACACCTGCCATCGCAGATAACACTTATGCAAGATGAATCTATGATAGCAAAGATGGCAGTAAAAACGGAGGGAAATGAACAAAATGGCGCAAAAATAAATCAATTCATACCAGGGGCGCATCAGATATTTATACCACCAGTCCAAAGAACAAATAACAATCGCTCAAACAACAATTACAATAATAACCAGAGATCAAACTACAGTAACATGAACAACCCAAATCAAATTAGACAATGCAGAACTTGTTGGAAAGTCGGACATTGGGACAATGAATGCTATCAAAATGTACCATGTGGTAGATGCGGAGGAAAAGGGCATACAATTAACCGATGCGAAGCGAAAACCTGTTATACATGTGGAAAACAAGGCCACGTATCAAAAGATTGCAGAAGTGGAAACAATCAAAATCAGGGACCGCCAAGAAACAACAACTATGTGCAATTGACACCTAGACAACCAAACGTCGAACAGACAAAACAAGTTAATGTGATGCAAGACATGTACCTCAAAGACATAATGACAAAAATGATGCGAACAAACCAACCACAACAACAACAATCAAATATCCACACGATGCAAAGAGTTGAAGGTGCGAGAAATAGAGAAACGGAAATGACACAACAACAACACGCCCAGGATTGGCAACAGTTACAAATGGAAGAGGAACGAGTGAGACAAGAAAGATTCAAGCAACGACAAGACAATCCGCCAAGAATAAATATGATGAGAATGATCAAAGATGTCAAAGAACAATACTGTTATAATATATATAAAAAGTTACCAAAAGATAAGCTCGCGAAAACGGAACCCGAAAAACAAGGGAAAAATCAAACCGAACCAGATGAAACGATCAGACCAACCAAAGCAGATAGATGAAGAACGCAGAAAATATTACCGATGCATGTAAGATTAAAGACGTTATTAAACGATTTGAACACGAACTACCAATAAAAGACACAGCAATGAGAAACGCAAATATACATTCACTAATGATGACAATGATGGTGTGGTTAATGTACACAGGTGCAACAAACGGATTCTTGATATTCGATTGTGATAAAGCGGTACTGGGAGATAAATATTCATTAAAAGACATCGAGGAGTGCAGGATGGCAATACCGAATAACCTAACAACCATAGAAAAGGCAATAACGTACCACATCTATCAAGAATCAGATTTTATCAGAACAAAGACCAAAGAATGCGCAATTACGCGAAAAACATTAGCATATCACTGTGGAGCACATTCCCACGTATCAATAATAAATCCAGGAACAGAAAGAGAAATATTACAGATGTCTGGAGAGCAGTGCAAAGATTTATTCAGCGGAGGTGAGATGAGATTGAAGGAAGGAGTTGTATTGAAAGGAAGGAGTGGAATGATCCAGGTACAAAGCATATTCGTCGCAAGGACAATTAACTCAGCATCAGGAGATTGTCAAGGAGGAAAGTACACCATAAAAGGAGAATTGGTAACAGGGGTAGTAGTAATCGAAACCTACACAGTCGAATTTAAAGAATACGAAGCACAATTTGATGGGGCAACGCAAGTAATGAAATCGAATCAAATGTGTCAAGCAGCGGACACGGTGTGGAAAACCGGAACTTCAACTATAATATACCAAGCGAATATCCACAAATGTAGAATGCAATTCCTATAAACCGCATTATTCGATGAAGTAAGAGGAGAAGTATTCGAAGAAGACGCAGAAGAACTACAAATAAACGATGTGAACAAAATAATAACGAGAGCCGGAAAAATCAAAGCAAGGACCAAGTCACACTTACTAAGAACAAAAGGAAAAATAATGCAAAATTGCGGGAAAATGGTATACGCCACAAACTACCCAGGGCTGTATGCAGCAAAACAGATGATAGAACAAGGAATAGCCACAATAGCAAAAGATGAAGTGAAATTGTACCTGTACATGAACAACAAGATGGATTTCCTCTACCATAAAGGACAAGAATCAATGCAAAAAGTGTACCATGATCTAATACAAAATGACTGTCAGCTAAATAAATAAATATTAAAAACAAAATTAGCCGTACCAATAACCAATCCGGATAGTGCAATGCCATTACTACCACCACAAGAAGGAGATTTTGGAAGAATAGCAGGAGAAGTAATGTATATATTCAAATGCGAGAAAACGTTTGCGATGGTGTCGGAAAAATCAACAGCACCACCTGGAAAATGTACCAACGAATTAGAAGTAGTATACAAAACGCAGATCCGATACGTACAAGTAGTAACACGAATGATGAACTTACTAACGGATAAACCGAACTACTACGACTATAATAACGCTTTCGGACCGTTATTCCAACAAACAGATTGGAAATGGGTAATGTTTCCCATGAGAATTCCAGTCGCCGAACCTAAAAGATTTGGACTGACAGAACTAACAACAGAACAAGAATTCCGACTATTAGACGTGGTAAACAGATGCATATATTCATAGGAAAGCTTAAAAGCAGCGAGGCAGAATTTATTGTTCCCAGCAAGAAGAGAATCCATATTATCAAATATAGTAACTATAACGGGCGGCACGAATTTCGAACAGAAACCGAATTATGAATTATTGTTGTCATCAGACCATTTCCAACAAGCAACGTCCAATATGATGAAAGTAATGTGTGGCAGATTTCTAGTGTTCGGTCAGATGATGGCTGGAATATTGGGTATATTACTAATCATCCAAATAGTAAGAGTAATATTAACACAAATGTTGACATATTTCGACATCTACAAACGGGAAAAGAAAGTGAACTGGAAACTACTAGTCGGAGTACTACCTTTTCTAGCAAAAACAATGGTGTTGCATGGTCACTCAAAAGAAATTCATAAAATCAAACCACTACTAAGAGTCTTAACAACAATGAAAGGGACAGACGAGGAAATCGGTAGACGATTCAGAAAAGCACTATATGATGAAAGAGCGAGAGATGAACTCAAGAGAAGCAGAAAAAGCATGTTGGAAAGAATCAAAGAATACAGAAGAAACGGCAGTGATGATGATTCCGACGATGAGGAGAACAACGGAAAAGGAAACGCACCAAAAATGATCCAAGCACCAGTATACTGGAACGAAAAGAAGACGTGCGCATGGATAGGTGAACCAATGTCGAGAATGCCATATGAGGAACCAGTCAAGCTACCACGAACAAAGGCAACAACAATGGGAACAAAATGATACCAACCGCAAACATTTACCCATCGGTATATAACCCAGATTGGGAAGCAACAAACCCAATAACAGCACGACGATCAAGGAGCGTGGATCAGGATGGAGAATTCAGAACAATAGCAGCATTATATACACCAACTGAACCAGCTCTGACAGTGGGAAGAAACGGAAGCGATGATAGATACCGGAGCAAACATCTCAGCAGTACACTTAAGCGAAATACCACTGAATCATTGAAAGCATATTGAACCAACTGGAGTCCACGTAATCGCTTGCAGGAAGGAAACAGTAAACGTAATGGGACGATGGTGGACAACATTAAAACACCAAAATAATGAGGTAGAAACGTACTTAGCAGTAATACCACAATTAAGCGTACCATGCATAATCGGAACCGACCTAATCCCGAACTCTTCAAAGAAATCGTCATCGATCTGGGAACATTATGTTTAAAAGACAAAGAAGGAAGAATCTGCACAATGAACACAATAGTAAGATGCTCGGAAAAAACAATTGTACCAGCCAAATCACAAATGATCTGTTACATCAAGGTGAATGAAGGTTTCACAGGAGAAATGGTATTCGAGCCAAGTAGGAAATTCGAAAAACCACAAGAACTATCATTAGCAAGAGAAATAATAGAAATAAATGAAGAGGGTGAACTACCAATCAACATCACGAATTTCGACGAAGATAAAATAATATACGAAAATGAAAGATTGGGACAATTAACGCCCATGATAGACATCGAATTGCTAAAAGTAAAAGAGGAAGGGGAGGAGAACAAACCGCTATTGACAATAGATAGCGAACTCCTGAACGAAGATGAGAAAGCTCAATTATAACAATTGTTGTTGGAATACAAGGTTATTTTCACGTTATCAGATCTGGATTGGGAACCTGCGATGTAACACTACATGCAATACCATTATCAGACGAAACACCAATTGCATTAAGACCATAAAAACTGGCAGAAGCTCAAAAGACGGTAGCAGAAAAAGAGGTACAAAAGATGCTAGATGCGAAAGTCATTGAACCAAGTTGCTCACCATGGAAATTCCCAGTTGTTATGGTGAAAAAGAAAGATGGAACGCAAAGATTTTATATCGACTATAGGAAGTTAAATGCGGTAACCAAAAGGGATACATACCCGTTACCAGATATCAATGAAATGTTGTTAACATTACAAGGTGCAGCATATTTCACCTCATTGGATCTAAAGAGTAGGTATTGGCAAATCAAAATGAAGGATGATGATAAAGAAAAACCGCATTCACCATCGGTAGAGACTTATATCAGTTTAAGAAGTTCTAAATCTTATATATCAAAAAAGAATATAAAAACCAGAAATTAGAAGAAAATCGCAGTAAATTAAAGTAGAATAATAATACAGAAAGATCAAATAGAAAAAGAAGGAAGTGACACGATCATAAAACCTCTAGAATCAATTTATACTGAAAATTTTCAAACCGATAACATAAACAAGTTCGCGTTTTTGTTACTTCAATATGTGATAACTCGAAATATTAAATAATATTGAAAAATATTTTTTGTTTATTTTTATTTTTATTATTTATAAATTTTAATTTTCATCAAAATCATAAAGAAATTATTCCTAACGTCTGAAGAAATTTCATTTGAAAAAACCCATTTATGCAATACCTTTAACTAGCATTCTGATAAATTAATTATTTGTTTTATACTTTTATAATTATTGCCGAAGGAGATCCCTCTTAAATCCATGTCCTGACTTCGATTTAGATCCAAGTAGAAAACATACGGAAATCCAATGCACAAACAGACATTAATACATTCATTTATTAATGAAATTGAATTTCTTAATTTTCGTCTTTAATTTACAATGAATCAAAAGAAATTTATTTGTTGTTTGAATAAAAATTAATAATTTAGTAGTCAAAATTAATTAATTTTAGTAACGAAAAATCACCAAATAATAAAAATGAAAATGAAGTAAATAATACGATTTATTAGATAATACAATGAGAAATGAAATCGAATTTCTTAATTCTCATTTTTCTTATGCTATAAATCAGTGACTCCCAAAGTGTGTGCTGCAGTGATCTAAGGGGGTGGGAGAGCATAAAGGAAGGAAGAGACGATTTAGAAAAATTGATTTATGTATTCCGCTCATAACGCCTAATTTTTCTTTGAACAACGTTCTAGTCGTTGGCTCGTTCACCGCATGCTCCCTCGTTTGCATTGAGTATGTGCAATCAAGCTCTTCTACTGTTCATGTGGTGCCACTGAATTACCGTTCCAAAATACATGAGCAGTATGAGCATTGCTGTGGGAAACTGCCACTCGTGCGATTGGTCGTTCGCAACTCTAAAGCATGGAATAGCAGTGCCAGTACTGTCAGCAGATTTTGGAGAACGCTATGAATCAGGAGATTTCCCGTAATTATTACTGGAAAATTATTGCGTAATATAACTCTAAGTTAGATTGTTGTAATATTGTGACAAGGTAAAGTTAACTAACAAATAGTTTGATATAGTTGGTGAGTATTATTTATTTATTTTGTAATAATTATATGTACTTTACTTATTTTATTTTGTTTTTAAAAAAATATTTCAAAAAATTACAAAAAAAGTTAATTAGAAGAAAAACAAATACCTTTAAATATATCTAGTAGCCACAAATGGTGTTCCAGAGATGGTATGGCGCTACAGGAGTTTTCGTGCAGATTTAAAAAGTAGGTTCCGAATGCATTCGCAGTACATTGTATCATCCATTATCAACATCTAGTTTCCAAAAATGTAAGTGCATGCCTACATAATTCGTTAAAATATGTTATTAAAGCTATCAACTCAATCAGAATCAAATCATTGAATGACAGGCTATTTAAACAGCTTAGTAGGTAGTTAGGAGCACACTGCTACCACACACCGTTGCATAATATATAGGGGGGGGGTTTAGTGATTATTTTCGGTGTGTATTGATTACACAATGATGTAATCAAGATAATTAATTTTTATGTGTGCACATTTTTTATTGATAAATTTTTGTGTGTATTTTTTTCCAAAATTTTTGTGTGTGTATTTTTCGAAATTTTTAAGTATATTTTTAAGTTGATTTTTATGTGTGTTTTTACTAACATTTTTATGTGTATTAAAATTTTTTAGTAAAATAACTTATTAAAATTTTTCAGTATAATTTTATCAATGAATGATTTTTAAGATATAATTTATAATTAAAAATTTTTAAGATAAATTTTAAAATATAAGTTTTTAAATGATTAAATTTTTAGTATAATTTTTAAACGAGTATTTTATACTTAAAATTAATATACTTGAATAAAAAATTTATTGTTAACATAATAATAATAATAATAATAATTAATTATATTATAATAATAATAATAATATAATAATAATAAAATAATAACAACAACAACAATAATAATAATAATAATAATTCAACCAATTAAAATCTTTATAAAAAACTATAAGCACATAAAATAAACTCATAAAAGATCAAAATCTCTATAAAAAACTATAAACACATAAAATAAACTCTTAAAAGATCAAAATTTATTTACATCATCACAAATTTGCTTATAATGAGCTCTTCTTAGTTCAGCCAACAATATGCACAACTTCCTTCTTCTTGTAGTCCTTGCAGAATCTGCATCTAAATGAACAAGTCAACATTGAGGGATCTGCACAAACAATGCAGTCATCTAAACATTTCAAACCAGATCCTTGAACTGATTCATAGTGCATACGTACCATTTCTTCGATGTTGATTCCTGTCATTTGATAGATCCGTGTAGCCAAATATTCATGAGCACAAAGTGGATTATACTTAACAAGTCTTAATGCTGGAAACAGTTCCGGTTCGTAAATCAGTGTTTTGGTTGACAATTCGTACAAGTTGATTCGACAACCCATGTCAATATTCAAAGATAATGATTGTATTTGTAAATCTTGAATCTAATATTTGAGATCCCCTTCCTGTAATGGTCTCTTGCAACCCATTATTCTGCATTTTCCGTTCTTGAAGAATAAGATTGGATATTTTCCACTTCTATCCACTACATGTTGAGGTTTTCCGGTTTGGAACTTCATTCCGACTACTTGTATACATATTAGGTAACCGATAACTAGTTACTGAACACATAAATATTTGGTTACTTACCAACAAAACTTTAAATAAAAGTAAATCAATAACAAGAAATACAAGTAAAAATACAAATTTATTAATAAAATTTCTTCACTCTCTTTCACAACATTAATACCTCTATATCTGTAAATCACTCGGTTGTTTAGTTACTGAGTAGTTAGCAAGACCTCTTTTCTGAATAAAATTTTGTATTTGATTATTGTATTTTATTGAAATTATTTAGTAAAAGTCAAACAGCTTTCAACTATTTTTAAAAATGTAACCAATTTTGAACAATTATTCTTCTATTAAATGTTATTTTTCATAAAAATATTTATTTAGATAGTATTTACCCCTTAAATAACAATATTCAATTAACTCAACCTCTTAAAAATATCAATAAACGTGTTCCTCATCGATAATATCACCTTAAAATACATTGTTATTGACTATAAACCCAATAAGTTACCGAAAACTAGTTACTGAACCAATAAATATTAATGATAGGTTACTGACCAAAACCTTTGAAATAAATCACATAAATGGTTAAACAAAAGAAATAAAAGTTAAAATTCAAATTTTATTAATAAAAATATTATTCACTATTTTATCGATCCTTGATGTCTTCAAATTATTTGGTTGCTTAGTTACTCAGTTGTTATCGAGCGACAATTAATCAGTAGTAAGATTTTATTTTTGTTGATATTTCAGATAAAGACAACGAATTTAAAATATGTACGTTGTGCAGCATATGGTAGAGTAAAAAATTTAAAACAAGAATTGCAACAAGAAACAAAAGCGACAATGATTGAGTTAGAATTCAGAAGGAGATATTTAAAAGACGAGGAATTTTTAGTTGATTATGGATTAATTCCAGGTGTTAAAAATGAGTTAAAAATTATGATTATAACTAACGTGTCAAAAACATAGAAGACAATGCAAGAAGAATTATAAATGATTTTACAGATGCATTATTAATAGGTGATAAAGAAGTAGGTGTAATTAATAATTCTGAATTCAAGGGAGAAAATAAAAATTGTGATTGTATACGACCATACTTATATGATAAAGCCAGATGTAGTGAAAAGTTTAAAAAGATGTTACGAAAAATGGGCCACGAGCTCAGAGAGTCAAGAGTAGAAATTCAAACCGATGGAAATTGCACTAGAATTTGAAAATTATAGAGAAATAGGAACATTGGTGTGAAAAAGTTTTGAAATTGAGAAAACGAGCTGTTGAAGTTATGGGTAATGATGAAATTATAATATTAAAATATAAAGGAGACGAACTGGATAATGACGAATATGTATTTGATTGCAGATGTATGCTACATGAACTAGATGAGGACGGATATAAGAGTGCCGGTACAAGAGTGAACTTCGTGAATCATATAATCGCGTCTAAGAAATTTAGAACAAGTATAAATAGTCAGTATATGGAAATGAGAGAGACGAAGAGAAAAGGCAGTTAAAAATGAGGAACACAAGAAATAGAAATTGATGAGATAAGGGAATTAAGTGTCGTTAACGAAAACGATGAATCAAGGGTTGTTGATGAATTTAGAAATAAATTGGAAATAGGTAAAAGTGAAGTTGAAAATGAAGTAGGAATGGAGAAACTCGAGGTGGTAGACGAATTAAAAATGAAAGAGGTTGATAGAGTTAATGAAAATGAAGTAGAAAAAGGTAAAGGCTTAAACGAAATTAAAGTAAATTGGGTAAAATTAGTCATAAGGGAAAATGGGATTGACATTACGAGGAGAAATCTAAAGGGGTTAATGAAAATATTGTATCCAACGTTCGAATTTGAAGCAGAAATAAAAGATTATCTAAAGGAAATTAGTGAAATTTTGAGAGGTCGACTTTTAAAAGTAGTACAAAAATATTGTGAGTTAGATGATTTTTGTGATATGAAAATGATTGAAAAGTTAATTAAATGTGGAATAAACAGAAAATCGGTAGTAAACGGGTTGACATTTATCGTTTTGGAAGTGGGAACGCATGCTTATATGAAGCCAGATGAAATAGAATATTTGATAAATAAAGCAGTTCAGATATTTAATAAAAGTTTTGGGAACTGGATTAAAGATAATGAAGGTTAGGAAAATATAGTATTGTCATGTAAAATGGAAAAAGAGAATGAATAAATGTATAGTCCTCAGTAGAGAAGGCTGAATAGAAAAATGAATACTGAAAGGAGAAAAACAATGATATTTCCATGGGTAGTGTTTATGTTTATTATTTGATGTGGGGTGTTCACCAAAACGCTTCGCTGGTATCATATGACTGTTCTCAAACTGAAATGGGGAAAGGTTATTCAGTAGTAGACATGGCTGATTGTTCGGAGGCGTATCCAATTAATTTAAAAATTAATTACATTAAATATCATATGTATCAGGAATCGGATCTGAGACGAGCAAATGTTCGAGAATATATGGTAAAAAGGACAACATTTATATTTTATTGGGGGAAATGCAGCCATGCGTCATTATTAAAAATGCAGGCCATTCCGAGACTGGTTGAGGTTATTCCGGAAAATTGTATATAACGGCATTTCAAACAGGTGAATTGAAAATCAGTTCTGAAATTAAATTAAAAGCAAAGTTAAATCATATAATTAGAGAAACAATTGTATTTAAATTCATTTGATTTATAAAGTTTTGTAGAATATTGAATCATATTATTCCTTTTCGTCTTTTTAATTTTTGGCAAATTCCTTCTATTTGCATGTAAAGCTCCCAAAAGAGTTGTTTTTTTCAATCAACTTTTTTGAAAGAGAAATATTTGTGAAAAAGTTATAGAAATATTATTCAATGAAATCCAATCGTCCTTGAAATATTAAGGCGGATTGATTTCCTTGAGCTGACACATCCCACTTCTAAAAATAATTATTTTGATTACAATGGCCTTAATACCGATATCATATTTACTTTTAATGTTATTTTCGTTATCAGACAAATTTAATTTATAACAAAAAGTTCTTTATAAACTTCTTTAAATTTAAGAAAATATCGCTTTTCCTCATGTCTCCCATCGTTACTTCCATCTCTCGTAGAATATTTTTCAATTCTGAAATTGTTTGGCTGATAAAAATCGTTATAATGTCAAACTCTTCATGATCATAATTAGAAACATACAGAGTTGACACGAGTTTTAATTCCAAACCTGCTAAACGACTCAGTTCGGATTTAATTTTAATATACATTATAATAAAATGATTTGAATATTCTAAATACATTTTTAATTCTTGTGTTACTAATTCGGAAATCATCAAATCGTTTTCTCTAAAAATATAGCAAATGAATTTCAAATAATTTCTTAACGAATCTCCTTCTTTTACATTGTTGTTTATCGCAGAGCTAAATGACATCCACGTTAAGTTTACAAATCTGTTGTCGATGGGTTTCAGTAATTTCGGAGCATTGTTTTTAATTAATTTCAAGTCCTTAAAAACTAATTTCATTGTACATTGCATAAAACTAATAAATTCTTGTTTAATAAAATTTCCTGTATCAAACTCAGCATTTACTGGCAAAGGATTGGCATTACAAATCTGCTTGATTTGGCAGTAAATTGACATGCAGTTGTTACAAACAATTGCACTCATTTCTGATTGGATCGGTTTTAAACATAATTTGCATTTATTATTGATCCAATCATAATTATTATTAATTTTATTATCAATTTCATTATTGGATATTATCGATATTATTGAATTGATTATCTCAATATTTAATTTGATTGTTGAAATTTCGTGAACTAAATTTTCAATTTCTCCAGAATAATTTTTAATCAGATATTTCACTTTTAATTGATTGAAAGAATTATTTTCCAGATTATCATTGATCTGTTTAAAATAAATTTCATTATTTTCAAATATTCTATTTAAAACATTAAAGCATTCATAGCAGAAATTTAATCTGTTTATCAATTTATAATATTCATGATATCCTAATCTACCGACTAAATATTTTTTATATTTGTTATATGAAGTTTCATATGTAGTGTTGAGTTGATCGATTTGATATTTGATATTTTGATTATCGCTACCAATCGGATCAACGTATGCTTCTGTGATTTTTCTGTAACCAATGGAAAACGCTTTCAACAAATCTCCCGATTTTGTAGAAGTATCATTCAAAATGATTTGAAAATTATTTGGCAAAGATTTAAAAAAGTTTGTTTTAAAATTTTTTAAAGATTGAACAATTGAAATAAATTTTTCTGAATTGATTTTGTAGTTTTGTAGCAAATTCCTAATTATGGGTAAATGATCTTCTATAAGGAATGGCTTTATTTGAGATAAATGATCGATTAGAATGTCTTCTATGTAAAGATTTTTGTTAGCATTGATATCATTTGAAATAATAGACATGTTGATGATATCGACACGGTCCAAAGGGCAGCTTGGATTTTCAATAATCCAATTTTTTATGCAATTTAAACAGAATTTATGTCCACATGGAGAAAGAAGTACTGAATGCTCGTCTATATTGCTTTCAAGACAAATGTTGCAAGAATTATCAGTTTCGTTCATCGTTGATTATTTTAATTTATTTATTGAATACCAACAATTTAAGATTCCGTAACTTAATTTTATTTTTTCGGGATATTATTGGATAAAATCTTAAATTTTAAACTTTTTATAACGAAAAACTTGTATTAAATATAAAAAATTTATTTTTAAATTTCATTTTTAAATCTAAATCAATAAAATAATCAAGTTCAGTTAAATTTTTTAAAACATTTGGATTTTATTAAAAAAATTTTAATGTCTTCTTTATATTTGAAATTATTATTGGGGCATTAAATCTTTTGTTATAAAAAGTTATAAAAAGTCAAAATTGACTAAAAAAATTTTACTTAATATTTAACTAAATTTATAAATCTTTTGAACTTGTATTACATTTGTAAAATTAATTCTCAACTAAAAAAAGTACATTGACGAATATCGAGAATTTAAAGTAAAGTGAGAGATATAGATGTCAAATTTTTACCGAAGTTGCGATAAAGCGTTTAAATCAGCAATATAAAGGAGCCCAGCGGTCTTATTCAATGGAATCAGTACAGCGATTTAATCCGATAAGTAACAATTAGCTGAAGTATTTAGAGATTTTTCATAGTTGCTCCAGAATTTAATACTCAGACAGGAAACATTTAACAAAAATGATGGCATGCTTTTTCATTGTATTTTGAGAAAATTTCCAGAGATAATAAACCCCGCAATGGCAAGGAGAACAAAATACGCAAGATGCAAAATCAGAGAAAGGCGGTGTGACACTTAATCGCCTCCTTCTAGTCAGATTCAATGAACATAATTTAACTAAAAGTAGTGTTGATGTATGTTAGATGTATTACTTTTGGTATTAATAACGTCCATAAATATCTATAAGATTCTAAATCCAAAATTTATTCTTAATATTTAAACAAAATTCTTGGGAACGCAAATCAATGTAAGAATAGGGAATTTATAGACCACATCAATCCACAACATACATTCATTTAATTCTTTATTTAATTAATATTCATTTAATTATTTATTTTATGAATTAATTTAATTATATTCTTACATCCCCCTTGTTTAAATGGCTTTAGCCACTCAACGCTTATTATCAATTGGTTTCCATTATCAAGCTTTATTTCAAGCTCCTTTCTTGCATTTGTTTCACGACTTCTGCTGGTCCAAAATATCTGTCATCTTCTTTGTTACTCGTATTTCTAATTTCAAACATTTGTAGCACCAATTTTATCAATCACACTTATTTTTGCCCCTGTGTCTAATAAATACCGAAACTCATTATTATTAATAAAAATAAAAACACTAGGTCTCCCATTTAATTTATCATATTTAAATATTTTATTATTTAAATTATTATTATAAAACGGTGATTCCTTGGTAGCACCATAAATTAATATATCAGATAAGTAAGTAACAAAATAAACCCTAGCTGCAAATTAATAATTATATTTTTGAAAAAAGTTTCAATTATTAAATAATCCTCTTCAGCTCCTTTCTTGCATTTGTTTTCATTGCTGCAACTTGGTTGATGATCTGGTAAATTGCATTATTTACTTTTTCATGTTTCTTGATTCTTTTTTTCCTTTCTTCCACAGTCTTAAATTCATTCATTCTAAGATCTTACTTCATTTCATTATCTTTTACTGCATGGAAAATTATAAATTTCTGCAATTCTTCTTTAATTAATTCGTGTCACAAGATTTGTTTGGTGAGCTTTCCTATTTTTGTGCAGAATTCATTGGCTGAATCATTTTCTTGGCGATATTTAACAGATAATCCATAAAATTCATTAGCTTTTTGAAAGCTTCTTTGTTTTCTTGTCTTACATAATCTTACCTTTTTGAGCATGAAACCATAATTTTTTCTAATATCATTTTCCAATGTTGCATCAAAAAGTTCCAAAAGATATTAAAATTTTAATACACACATGTATCAACAACACACTGCATGAGAAAAAAATTTAAAAAAACATTTTTAAATCCTTCTACACCTATCCAAGTTTCACATTGTAAAAGAAATCTAGGTGCTAAATGAAAGTAGAATTTAAAAGATATTGGAGCCACTTAAAATCTCCAAGAATAATTTTGTCAGGGTCTTTCAATTTCAAACTCGATTATTCGAGTTATAAAAGTATTTATTATCTCACCTGAAAGAATTAAGTCTGACGTTTACCATGAAAATGGAATAAGCAAAGGTAAAGGTTTTAGTGTAGGTAGTAATGTAGATGAACATGATAATCATCCATTGTCAGTTACCCTTGCCATATATTGTGTTGGGCAAAAACTAAAGTTTTAAGAATTTTGTTTATCTGACACAACATCCGATAAAATCTAGTAGCGGAAAATTCACACGGACGAAAATTTACCAAATATCGGCGATTTATCGTTAAACAAAACAAAAAATATTTAAAAAAGTATAATAAGTTACAAAAAAAGATATAAAAATGATTAAAAATCTTAAAAAAAGAATTGCAAAACAACAAATACAGACAAAATCATCCGGTTTCATCAAATCAGCTCCAAATTCATCAAAACGATTATATTTTGGAAAATAACTGAGAATCAAGCTTAAAATGTAATTAGAAACTTTAATAAAAAAGAATCATGAAAATCTGACATTGGATAAGAATTCTGACGAATACCGAATATTGGATATTTATCTACAAAATACCAATGATCTAACTCATAAATAAAGCATTAGGATTTCAAATATTTTTGAGGTCAGTATAGAAGGAGAATCGAATAGATACAACTTTTAAAAGATTATCAAATCGAATGATTCTGTGGCATGGTTCTCGATGGACTAATTGCGCTAGAATTCTGTAAGCTTTATTCTTTTATAATATTAACTTGATATATTTTATTTTTATGAGAATTAGTAGTAGGATGTAAACCAGTCAGATACAACCTCCCTTGACTTATGTAATTATTACGTAACATTTCACATCTGTTCATGTTGTTGTTACCTGGAGATTGACCTTTGGCCAATGACCTCGTGATTACGTCACTGGTCAGTCATTATGTAACACACTTGCCAGTCACACAATTGTTATATAACCTTTATTACGTAACCACAGGTCGATCATTGGAGACATACTTATTATGTCACTGGTCAGTCACACACTTATTATATAACCTTATTACACTGGTCACTACCTGGAGACATACTTATTACCTAACTGTTATTATGTCACGTAGTTGTGGACCAACATACCTTCCACACACCTACATTACTGTTATTATGTCATGCAGTTGTGGAATAACACACCTACCTTCTAGAACATTTTGTTCTTAAACATTTCACACACACAACAACCAACAACCAACGATCATCACCGATCCGTACCCATCCGCACCGATCCGCACCGATCAGTTTTAATGTCACAATTTTGGTTCGTTTAAAATTATTTAAAATCTGTATAATTCTTCTCAATTATTGTTATCAACCTAGATCAATAACATTTCTTATTATATAAGTAGTTTAAATGAAGTTGGGATTAATTTTAAGTCAGATGGTTTAGTATGTCTAATCTTCACTCTAATTTTTAAAATAATCGACATGACTTCGTATGCTACAGCTTGAAACATATGGAAAGTGTTAGATTTTAACAAATTTTAAATGAACCAAAATTTTGATATTTAAACTATTGTATGGCTCAGAGCCAAAATTAAAACAAAATTACAAAACCAATTTAAACAAAAAGGTGAAAATTGTATAAAGTAAAACAAAATAATTAATGTCGTTTGAAAATTGTCAATATGGCTGCTGTAACATAAGCACGCACCGCAAGAAGAAACCAAAAATGAAATAAAACATATTAAAACAAATTAAAAATATAACAAAATTAAATAAAAACAAATAATTAATTAAAATTCGTAAAAAGCCTACAGCTGCATACAGAAACATACGAGAATAGAAATAAACGGCCAAAACCTTGCAAAATGAGGTTTAGAAAAAACACAGGCAGAAGAGGCGACCAGGAAACAAAATATTGGGGTTAAAAAATAATATTGTAAAAAAATAATAATAAAAATAAAATCCAATAACAAAAAGTTAATATATCAAAAAATAAGGAAAAATATATAAAAATTATAAAAAAATAATTTGAAATTAATAAAATAATTAAAAACCCAAAAAATCGCGAAAAATCGCCTATTGGTCGCACACAGGCACAAAAATACTATATATACGGCAGTATTTTCATAATTTCTAACAGAATTTTGACTACTGAACAGAATTTTAGACTACTAGACTTAGAAAATTTTAGTCAGGCAGAAACTTTTTAGAAATTTTTAGACATTCTTAGACGAACTGTGAGTCATTGTTAGACAAAATTTTTATGCCAATTTATGCCAATTTTTCCAATTTGGTTGCATGACTGTGGATTGTAAGTATTGCTTTCTTGTATAAATATATATTTTGAAGTTAAAGTTTTGTTATTTTGATTTTATTCTGGATGGTCGTGGAATCTTTTGGTGCCACTGACAAGTCCCCCTAAAATCTTATTTATAGATATGTATTGTAATAGTTATCAGGCAGGCAGATAGGCGATCCGGCTGGTGGATTGAGTTCCCTAGTTGCGATCGCGGGTCGAGCTTGTCTGAAATCTCGGTCTGTCCGCGACGGGGCCTGGCAAAATGGCACAGGACCCTCCCCACAGGGCATCGTTAAACGACTCACAACGGCTGATGGAAACGTCGGTCGAGTGAGCAGGTAAATTCAAACTCATGGGAAGTGCGACTTTTGTTAAAGGGGAATAAATTTTTGTATTGAAAATTTAAAATATTGTCGGAAAATTAATCGGAAAATCAAGTAGGAAAGGATAAGATAGTGTAGGAACATAAAGTGAAAGCATTTTTCCAGTAGTTGAATGATGTAATGTGACAAAAGAGAGAAACGTTTATTGAAGTGACCGCAGAGGGTTGTAACTACTTAAAATCATGGGAAATGTACCGAGAGTTAAGGAACTGGTAATCAAATTTTTAATATAGAGAAAGATAAAGGTAAACTAGGACAAATGTAGTCGATACCGTGATTAAACAAATGAAATAGGAAATTTACCAAAAAATAAGGGAGGAATGCTGCCTAAATTTTTGAAGGATTCCTTTATAAATAATGGGTAAAGATGACACATAGGTATGGGAATTGTGGGAATAGACGAGTAAGGACCAGAATATAGAAAGAGAAAGACGTAAGACCTTCCATCGGCAGTCTAGAACCCGAAAGTGAAAATATCATGAGTAGTTCTAGAAATGGAGCTCACCTGCTCATGAATTTTCAACCCCTATGTACAGTACCAACATGGAAATCACCATGGGTACATAGGAGGGATAGAATAATAATCTTGATGGCGTTTAGGGGTAGATGCACAAAAACCCTAGAAAAAATAAATAAAAATCCACCCTGTTCGCCAACATTATTAAGAAATTATATTTCAGAAGTAATTTAGTATTCAATTTAAAAATACTACTTCTTTGGTTATTTAAGAGTTAGTTATCAACTTTTGATATTCGATTAAATATTTTTTATCGTTAAATTGGCTCCAATATGGAAATTGTGTTTAATTATTCTAAAACTTGTAATAAGGTATTGAATAATAGCTAGTATATTAAATTATCATATATAGTATACTAATATAGAGCCTGTTAAATATTTTAGTTTAAATTTAGGATTCTCGATATAGTTTTCATGAATTTTATATCTAAACGAAGTTCAATTGATATTACTAAAGAAAGAGAATTTGAAGTAAACTTTTAAGAGAACTGTATCAATTTTAGAAAGAGTATTCAAACGTATGAATATTTCATAGTGTTAGATATAATGGAAAGGTTAGATTTATCACTATGGATTGGAATTTTGATCAATTCTAGTATGCTTTACAAGTTGGAATATCGAGTTTAGATGTAGTAAGTTACTAGGGGAAATATTGAGTGAGAAATTTAATCGATTAATTATGACGTAATAATAATTTGGATATCATTTTATACAGTGTTTAAAGAAATTAATCAAAGGTAAATATTGAGTAGAAATAATCATTTAATGTTACATTTTACATGAAAATTATCAGTAATATATCAATTTTAAGGGATAAATTATGGCTAAATATTGAGTATGTGCTATTGATGATAATTTATTATGTTTAATGATTATTTTATAATTTTTTATGTAATAATATAATTAACAATTGAAAATTTCATGTAAATATAATTTTTTAATATATCACATGCAAGTAACATGAATCAATGAGGTAAACGAAACTCTTACGTTTATATGAAGTAAAAAGTATGGATCGGTGCAGATTGGTTGTTGGTTGTTGTGTGTACGAAAGGTTTAAGAACGGAAAGTTCTAGAAGGTAGGTGTGTGGAAGGTTCTAGAAGGTAGGTGTGTTGGTCCACAACTACATGACATAATAACAATTAGGTAATAAGTGTGTGACTGACCAGTGACATAATAAGTGTGTCTCCAATGACTGACCAGTGGTGGCGTAATAAGTGTGCGACTGACCCGTGTGTTGCGTGATGACTGACCAGTGACGTAATCATGAGGTCATTGACCAAAGGTCAGTCTCCAGGAAGTAACATCATGGACAGAGGTCGGGTGTTACGTAATAATTACATAAGCCAAGGGGGTTGTACCTGGCGGGCTCACATCCTACTACTAGAATTAACTATTTAATTCTTTGTTTTTATATTTAAAGGATGATAATTCAATCAAATTAAATTTGATAAATTTATTTATGATAAAAAAATATTAAAATTTTATAATAACTTTTAGTCGATTTGCCTCTAATAATATTTTATTTGGCCAATTTAACAAACTATTTTTATTAAATTTCAAAAATTTATTTTTAATATATTTATTTATTGATTTGAATTGTTTAAGTCATTTGGACAAATAAATCATTTAGGCAAGCACTGGCAAAAACACAAAAACAGAAAAAAATTTAGAGACCTAAAAATATGCTGCTGAAAAAACGTTTTTTATTGCATCACGTGTAATGCATACATAGAAAATATACCTGGGTAGTACCCTCAGGAACTTACACCAAAGAACTAAATAACACCTTAGTATACAAGCATCTCCAACAATGCCAACCAAGGAAGAAAATAGAAATTTATTTAAACAAAATCTTTACCAGTGACAACACCCAAAAATACTAAGATTCAAAGAGGCAATTCTTATATTAGATAAGCATCCATCAATAAACTCTAAACAAAAAATCAGAACGTATATGGGGATTGAATATAACTATTCTGCTAGAAATTGAAGAGGATTATTTAATAATCAAAATTTTTATCATAATTAATTTGCAACAATGGCTTATTTTATTATTTATTTATCTGATATTTAATTTATACTGCTACCGAGAAATCACTGTTTTATACTTTTTTATTACTATTATTATTTTTAAAATTTACTATAAAAAATCCAAACAAACAAATAAATTATCAATAATTTGTGAATAATAACAATTGCGGCAAGTTAATTCGACATATCGCTGATAGCTGAAGTAACAGCAACTACATCAAATAATACAGTAGTCTTTCTGCTCCAACTTCTTGACTGTTTTGTTAATCTTGACGTGCCACAATGTTTGGTGAATTACATCGAAAATCATTAATTTTATTGTATATGAGGTCCAGAATTATAGATGCTGGTTGGTCTTTCACTGGTAGTCTTTATCAATTTTAGAGACTGTGTCTGTCAACGTTCATACATTAGTATTGTTATCGACAAATTTTTGCTATTTTTCTTGTTTTTATTAAAATCAGAAACATGTAGAGCCGTTTTTTCATTTATGAACAATTTACTTAAGAACACAATTGTTGGGCTTAAAGCCAAAATTAAAAAAAACTGTAATACAAATTAAAACAAAAAAATAAGGAAAATAGTCACTGTACATACACATGCACCACAAGCAGAAACCAAAAATAAAATAAAATCATCAAGTAAACAAATTAAAATATAACTAAATTAATTAAAACATATATTAATAAAATTGATCAACTCACGCAGAGGCAGAGGGAAACATATATGAAATAAAATAAACTGCCAAAACCTTGCAAAATAAGGTTTAGAAAAACATAGGCAGAAGCGACGACAAAGAAACAAAATGTTAAGGGTTAAAAAGAATATTAAAGAAAAATAATAATAAAAATAAAATTCAACAGCATAAAATGAAAATATCAAAAAATAGAGAAAAATATATAAAAAATTATAAAAATAATTTTAAATTAATAAAAAGAATAAAAAACCTTTAAAATGGATAAAAATCGCCTATTGGTCGCACACAGGCATAAAACTACTATATAAGCAGTGACCAAATTCACTATATTTAACTAACTTAATTTAATAAAAATTTCAACTCTACAAAACTTTGAAACCATTTTGGAATTACTAAAGTAAGGACCTTTTTGTTGGATTTTGTTATGATGTTGTCATAAGTTTATTCTTTCATTTATTTAATTTAAAAATAAAGTTTAGATGTTCGTAACAATTCAATTTTTCTTATGTTTCATGCTTAATATTAATCAGCTATATCGAGGTCCACTTAAAATATTTATCTATATAAGTATTGTAATAGCAGTCGGGAGGGCAGGTCGGTGGTCCGGCTGACGGATTAAGTTCCGTTAGTTGAGATCGCGGGCCGAGCACTCCTAAGAACTCGGTCGTCCGCAGCGAGATCTGGTCGTAAGATGCAGGACTCTACCCGCATGGCATCATTTTACCACTCGTAACGGCTGATGGAAACGTCGGCCGAGACGAGCATAATATTTAAAATCATGGGAAGAACGCCATTAGTTAGGGGTAGTAAGAATGATCGCCAGACTATCATTAGTTGAATTTTTCACAAAGTCTCGTAAATACCATGACTAGGTAGCAGGGGTAAGACATTGTTATCGTGAAGTTTATAACCTGAAATAGTATGAAAATTTGTTTTTTGTTTCGATCACTAGGAGTGTCAGACACAAAACGCCATTATTTCGATTAACTCAGAAAACTCCCGATAAGTCTGTCCCTAATAGGTAATTAAATAAACTCTCAACCTACAACGTTATCGAAGTTCCATTATGTAACAGATGAATATTATTAAAAAGAGAAGCTAGGGCGACACCAACACGAAATGAGCTGACTGCCCAAGTAAAACCATGTGATAACTGAGGTTTTCAGCACAGAGACCGCATTAAAGCCTCGAATTAAAAACTAAAACCCATACAACAAAATCGATATAGCAAACTAAAATATTATTCAATGGATTCTGACATAGCAGATTAAAGTACTATTCAATGGATAATGATGACAATTTGCAAAACACTATCATTCACGCCTCCACCATTTCGGTAGGCCATAATCAATATCAAACGATTTACTTTAGTGATTTCATTGCGATTAGAATGGTCATACAATAGAACCACACTGGAGAGATTCGTAATCACACATTTGTTAAAAACGAAAAGTAGGAAGACGTAAAATGAATTAAATATTTTACCTACGTCGTCGAGCTAACGTCCGAGCCGTTGAAGCAGAGAACTGAATAACTAGCAGTAGTGAGGAGGGATTTTCTTACGAATTACTAAAATCAGTTACAATTGACCCATAATCGAATTAATTCGATTAATTGCTATTAGAATTATTATTGAGTATCATCATCATCATGGCTATTGTGAGGACTACTATTACTCGACCATAACACCACGTAGAGTAACTGGAGAGGGTGCTTCCGCTAAATAATTTATTAAAATACCGGTACAACTACCATTTAAGAAATCGTACTATAGTTAAATTCTTTACATAACCGTAATTTTATTGTAAATGTTTGCTAGACGTTTTATAAAGGAGTTCTCACCCTTCTTGAATCATCGAGTTTTTGTTCCGAATCATTGACTACTCAGACTGACAGTTGCAAGAAAATTCTCAACTTTCTCAGTCAGAAACCCATAGTAAACTCAACCAAGCGTCTCATATTCTTCTGATGTCAACACTATCCAACTTGCTCCGGATTCCTCGGATCTCACCATCCGTCATGGCCATGATGCAAAAGTTAGATAAACTAGAGAAGGAGTTCGCTACCCTGCATACAAAATACCTGAAGATTAAGGGCACGTGGAGCTCGCCCGAAACTACCCATGGCCTTTACCAGAAAATCTCTTGCCTTTCTCAAGCCCGAGATAACTTGATCGTCGAGAAACGGAGCCAGTGGACCACCATATCCAAACAAAGCGCTGCGCTCCTGCAGATTATTACCAAGCATGAACTCATGATTCGCCTACCGAGTCGGAGATTGGCGCAGGAATTAGATATCATTCCTGTGCATTATTTTCTCCTCCATCCAGAGACCCAACCGCACAACGGGTCTAACCCGAGCGGTATTGCTGAAAGCAGAACAGGAAGTCAGAGGCGTCGACCCAACCGGAACCGTCGTCGCAGAGAAAGACGACGGTAGAAAACGCTCTGCTATAAACTAATCTGAGATCAGGAGAACCAGCAGAAATGATCTAAGCACCAGCGTCGCCGTTCTTCCGCCGCCCGTCCTCAGCACAAATAAACCTCAATGTGGTAGAAAGTGAGCAGCATAGCCAAATGCGCATCTCTACGATGCTAAATCTCACGCCAATTGAGATAGGCATTCTGAGCGAACGTGCCTCTCCAAACATCCAATCTACGATCGAGCTGGCCACTTCGTCTCAAGAAGGGCCGAGCCAAGCAGTCTCAAACCCTTCCACAAGATACCCCAAACGTTGACGGTTACCCGTAGACATCAACGGAGACGATTAGTGCGCACGTCCCAGGTGTGGAACATTTCAACTCTAACTCTGCGCAGTAACTTAGACTTGTTCGACACGACCCTATCTTTTACCCATTTGTATGTTCACTGTAATTTGGTTTAATAGTATTTTTCATGTATCGACTTATCCTATTTTATTTTTTTACTCTATAAATGTATTTTGAGAATTATACGGTTTACTTATCGTACTCGTTCTTTCCTACTGTAATCAATATTAAGTGGAATAGTTAATCCGATATTATTTAATTATATGAACCGGAAACGAAGGTTGTTCGAGGAGTAGTATTGGCAACAATGCTCACCTGCTCGAATGGCATTCGGCTATTATACACAGTACCAGCATGGTTCCGACCATGGGTGTATGACAGTAAGCGACAAATTGTGTGGTGTGCGTGGGTAGTTAACCCTAGAAAAGGAGAGGCAACCTTTAATGAGAATCATGAATCTCCGTCAGTCAACGTTTTCCTCATACACCAACACTGTATTCACATGTGAAACGGAGAGAAAGTAATCGATTGCGTTTGTGGTGAACTAATTTCCGACAAAAACTTATCCGAGATATCTATCGCAAATCAACTCCTAAAAGGCCAAGGTCTTATGCAATTTATTCGCACGATAGATAAAAGACGTAGGAAAGATAATTTATATAAAAATCATCAAAATAGTACAAAAGGGTTTAAAAGTACAGAAAACTATATAGGTGATTGTGAAACATATGATTTTATGAGCGATGGTTAGAAGGAAGAAATAGAATTTTCACCCCAAATTAAAAAATCATCAAATTATCAACATTCTTATGAAGCTCTTAAAAGTGATTTTTCTCAGCTATTAAATGATGAAGAATTTAACTATAAGTATTGTTGGGCCAGCACTAAAATAGCCTTGAAAATTGTTTAAATGCATCAGTAATACAGCACGAAAACCCAGAACCAAGATAACTTAAAATATAACATACAACACTAACTAAACATTTTAAAATCTGAGAAAATATAAATAAATATAAAATCAAAAAATATAAAAGTAAAATAAAATAAATACAAAATGCATCAAGAACCGCACGAGATTTACATAAAAAATAACATAATAACAAGAAAATTCGACCGTAAAATGACCATTTATATAAAAGTAAAAATAATGAATTAAATAAATAAAAATAAAATATTTTTGGCTGAATAAATTTATTTAAAAATGTTAAAAATAAATTACTAATTTAAATTAAGAAATTTATAAAAATTTAATTTAGATAACACAACTAATTTCAAGGTCTAATTTTGTTTAATCGCAGTAAAATTAACACGCAAGATTAAGGCCAGATTATAGGTATAAATACTGATGTGTTTTCACAAATTTTCAGTCTTATTTTTCGGAGAAAAATTTCAATCGGGAGTGAGTTTGTGTGCATTGCAGCTGTTAGCCGTGCATTCAAGCAATTAACACTAGCGGGTGTTTTGCCTGAACACGATAATTTTCAGCTGCTGTACACTGACAATTGGGGGCTATGAGAATGGATGATATTGCGAATTTATTGATTAATTAATCAAATTGTCGATGATGAAGCAATAAAAGATATTTATTCCCTCATTTATGAACAATGAATCATGATGCTCTATGTATATTTTTGCACTTCGACAATTATATGAATAAACGGTTTTATGAATTCGAGACCTTTACCCGATTAGTACGGTAATTTTCATTCAATTCTTTTTCGGCCCACAACCAAAACATACAACAAGAAAGCAAAATTACAACTAACTAGCGAACTGTGTAAGTGCGTGTATAATCGCCAATAGTTCGTGCCCGTGAAGGCTCCGGCGTGAGAACACAGGAGCTGGAACGTCAATATTATCTGTATATAAGGGAAATTGGAAGGTAAATGAGTAGTCCTTTGGCTGCTTCTTCATCATCCGTTTCTTGAAAAATTGACATAAACTTTTTAACAACATTCGGCTCAAAATTTCTAACACCGAGTAGTCCAGTGGGCACTCATTAACTATAATATGAACATAAGTAGATCACAAGGACAAAGAGAGGGAAAGGGCAGCGGGGAAAATAGCGAAATCGTTGCAACAGTTAAAATGAATAGCCATCGGAAAAAGATTAATCCGAACGATCAAAATCATGAGAAATAATATTTTAAATAATATATAAGAGTTAAATAAAGTATGTTGAATTGAGACGGAAAATATGGGCGGAACGCTGTGCAAATTTTCGGAAATAATTAAAACATTTATCGTAAAACTGTAAAATAAGGCTAAACGCTGCTCAAATTTTCCGAATTAATTAAAAAACTTCTAGAAAATAGTAAACTAAAAGTGAATGTTGTTCAATTGTTAGTATAATACCCTTATAAAACTGTAAAATAAGGGCGGTACACTGCTAAAATTTTTCCGAATCAATAAAAATGCTTTGTCGGAAACTGTAGAATAAGGATGGAGTAAGGCTAAATTGTTATATAAGTAAAATATTTTTATAAAGCTGAGGAATAAGGACGAATCCCTACAAAAACTTGATAATAATAATAATAATAATAATAATAATTATGATAATAATAATAGTAATAATAATAAATATAATGGTAATTATAGTAATAAAAATAATAATAAAGGTAATAGTATCAATGATAAGACTAGCAATAATACGTAATAGGGAACATTGTGGTTGTAATAGGGATAAAGGTAAGAGAGATACGGTGTGAATATTTAACATAACAAAGGGGTGTACATGTCATAGAATAATCATCAACACGGACGACGATAAGAAGGACTATGGGAATGGACATAACAATGAATGATATGAGAGTATAGGTTAACCTTTGAAAGAGATAGGAGAATAATGGGACCTAAAAATCGACATCGAGCACAGGCCTTCTATCGGCAGTTCGTTGAACCCATGGATCGTTCGGTCAATTATAGCATTAGCAATAGCGCTCACTTTTTGCGGACGATCTACCCACTCGAACACAGTTCCAACGTTGCTTAGCAACGGGTGCCGAGTGGCAAGCGAAAAAAATATTTGTATGGAGTTGTCTGGGTAACAACCATATAGTTTCAAAATATCAAAACCCAGAAACCCACCAGTATGTAATTCGTGATTCTTTTTTAAAAATGAGACTTGTTACAAAACTATATGTAATTAATTAGGTTTAAAAAAATGTTTGTTTAAAAAAATGAATGTAAATAGTTTAGATTTAAAATAAAACTTAATAAAAAGAAGTTGATTTCTGAATATTACTTATATGTTAAAATATAATTGAATGTCTACTAGAATTCACAATATAGTAAGGAAGCTTCAACTGAATTGGAATTGCAAATTGCAACCTTCATTAATGAATTTCAAAATACCAATGATATGAAAGATGTCTTGAGCGAACTTTTGATTGCTGGAGCTAAAGAATGCGAAGTTTATGGAAAAATTGTAGATATGAAAGAAAATGAGATACGAGCACTATGTTTGAAGAGCAAGTAAATATTTTTAAACCAAAATATTTTATTAGAATTAGAAGCTCCAATTAAAATTTGTTATGACATTCATCGACAGTTTACGGATCTATTACAATTGTTTGAATATGAGAATCTCCTCCTGATTCTAACTATCTTTTTCTTGGTGATTATGTCGATCGCAGTAAATTTTCTCTCGAAACCATTTGTTTGTTATTGGCTTATAAAATCAAATTTCCTGAAAATTTGTTTTTACTAAGAGGAAATTGTTGGGCCAGCACACCAATAGCCTTGAGAATTGTTTAAATGCATCAGTAATACAGCACGAAAACCCAGCACCAAGATAACTTAAAATAAAATATACAACACCAATTAAACACTTTAAAATCTGAGAGAATATAAATAAATATAAAATCAAAAACATAAAAATAAAATTAAAATAATAACAAAATGCACCAAGATTCGCACGATACCTACACAAATATAACAAGAAAACACAACAAATTGGACGAAATTGAAAAAATTAATAAAAGTTCATTAAAATGAAATTTAAATCGAAAATTTGAATTAGTAATAATTCAATAAAAATCTTAAATAAAAAATTATAAAAATAAATCAAAAAATAATAAAATTAACGAATAGAATTTACTAGAAAATAACAAGGTCGAATTTTGTTTTACTGCATCAAATTTCACACGCGAGAAAAATAGGTATAAATACCGATGTGTTTTCACAAATAGTCAGTCTTATTTTTCAGAGAAAAATTTCATTACAAATTTTAACTGGTTGTATGGCTGGTTGAGAGCCGTGCATTCAGGCAATTAACACGGGTAAGTGTTTTGCCTGAACACGATCACTCTCAACTGGTGCAATATTATTAGTTGATTTTTTCGAAGAGAATTGATGGGTAATTTTTCAATTGAATTTATGTATGACTTTTCAGATCGAATTGATGGATGATTTTGTTTATGGATAATTTTGTTTTTCCAATTGAATTTATGGATGAATTTTTTGAATCAAATTTGTGGGTAATTTTTCAATTGAATTTATGGATGATTTTTCAGATTAAATTTATGGATAATTTTGTTGAATTTATAGATGATTTATCGAATTAAATTTATGGGATTTTCGAAGTAAATTTTATGGAATGGATACAATGAGTTCAAATGTATGTAGCCGATGTAATATGCTGAATAAATATTTTATATCTACAGCCTTAGTGCATCGAAACTTTTATTCCAAATGCTATGGTAAAATATTATTTGTTATTCCTTTTTCCGGCCCACAGCCAACACATAACGCAAGAAAGCAAAATCTACATAGTACAGATGCATGTAAGTGCGTGGAAAATCGCCAATGATATGTACCCGTGAAGGCTCAGCGTGCGGAACGCAGGAGTTGGAACGTCAATATTATCCGTACATAGGGGAAATTGAAGGGTAAATGAGTGGTTTACTGGCTGCTCCTTCACCATCCGTTTTCTGTAAAATTGACATAAATTTTTAACAACAATCGGCTCAAAATCTCTAACACCGAGTAGTTCAGTGGGCACTCATTAACTATAATATGAACATAAATAGATCTTAAGGACAAAAAGAGGAATGGGTAGCGGGGAAGATTGCGAAATCGTTGCAACAGTTAAAATGAATAGCCATCGGAAAAAGATTAATCCGAACGACCAAAATCATGAAAAAATAATGTTTTTAAATAAGAATTAAATAAATTAATTTGAGTTGAGGCGGAGAATATGGGCGGGACGCTGCTCAAATTTTCCGAACTAATTCAAATACTTAACAAAAATAGTAACGTAAAAATGGAATGCGTAAAATAAGGGCGGAACGCTGCTCAAATTTTCCGAGTCAATGAAAATACTTTGTCGAAAACGGTAGAATAGGGATGAACCGTAAAATAAGGGCGGAACGCTGCTAAAATTTTCGAATTTACAAAAATACTTTATCGAAAACCGAAAAATATAGATGGACTACGGCTAATGCTGTATATCAATAAAAAATTTTAACGCTGAGGAATAAGGAAGGATCCCTACAAAATCTTAATAATAATAACGATAATGATAAGAGTAATTTTAATTATAATAATAATAATAATTATGATAATAATAATGATAATAATGATAATAGTGATAATCATGGTATTTGTAGTAATGATGATAATAATTATGATAATAATAATAGTAGTAATAATCATATTAGTGATAACAATAAATATAATAGTAGTTATAGTAATAAAAATAATAATATAGGTAATAGTAGTAACAATTAATAAGGGTAATACATATAATAGCAACAATGATAATGCTAGTAATATTAATGGAAACATTGTAGTGATAATAGGGATAAGGGTGAAAGATATAATGTGAGTGTATTTAACATAACAAGGGTGTACAGGCCAAGGAATAATCTTCGACATGGACAACAAGAAGAAGGACTATGAGAATAGACATGACAATGAATGATATGAGAGTATAGGTTAACATTTGAAGGAGATAGGAGAATAGGGGACCTAAGAATCAAAAGCGAGCACAGGTCTTCTATCGACAGCTCGTGAACCCGAGGGTTGTCCGAGCAACTACAGTACTAGCACATGGTACTCAATTTTTGCGGGCAATCCACCACTTGAACACATTACCAACGTTGCTTAGCAACGGGTGCCAAGTGGATCAGAATCATTTTGTATGGCGTTACTAGGGTCGCCAGGAGGATAAGCAAGATTTGAAACCCTGTAACCCACCAAAATCATGAAAGTGCTGCCATAAACAGAATTCCCATGACCACTAAAGCGTTCTTTGATTTATTAATTCAATGCAAAGATAAACATTTAAAAACAGAGTTTTATAGAAAACTAACTGATACTGGTCTATATACTTCAAAATGCTTTTGCGAATTTAAGTATAAGAGAAATATGGCGAAGGAATTGATTTATCTTTCATGGTCTTTATTTTCTACTTTAATGCCCAAGTTTCCATTGAGTTCAATCTTGTGGTTAGGGCTATAAAATTCTTTTTGTACTATAATTTACAAATCTTAATGATAAATTTTAAAGTTTAAAGTCAATCTAAAACTTGAAAACATTATTTTATAAATATTTGCTTTATCCTCAATATGCAAAAGGAAAATGAAATTATAACAAATAATTAAAAATATTAAATTGCGGCTAAATTAATAAAAGTTTACATTCAGAAATTTTTGTTTGGTAAAGGACTTTACTTCGCGGATTTGGTTTCAAAGTCTGTAAACTATTGTCATACTTGTCTCAATTTACCTTATGGTATTTTATTACTTTGTGAAGAAGCTTTTAGTAAAATGATACAGATATCATGCTTCATCCAAGTGAGCACAGTTGTAAAGAGAGGAAAAACTGAACCTGATCCAAACGATAATTTCGATGATAATGGAGTCATTTATCTAAATGGAAAACTTGTCAAGCAAAATAATATTTGTTCGTTATTTTACAACTAGTATGTTGTTCATGATATCGGACAAATAAAGCAGAGATATTTGTTAAAAGTGCAATTTATTAATAAATAGATTTGATGTGTTTCTATGTCATTTAAATTAATTTATACTTGTTTGATTTTTTTAAAATTTGCTATTGTTACTTTGTATTTATTCTTAGCGGTTGCTAATTGTGTCACATCTTGCACACTTTTTGGTATCCCTCATACTATTTATTAAATATTTAGAAAGTAACATGTTACATTTATTAAATTTAATCTATTAATATTTTTATTAATATTATCATTATTAGCTGTTTAGGCCAAATAATGTCTAATTATTTTTATTGTAAACATTTTGTATTTTGTTTATCTAAATCAATATTTTTACTTTTTCATGAATTGAATTTTGATTGAATTGGATTTTGTATTTTTGATGTACTTTTTTGAATCCAACAATTTGAAAGTTTATTTTGATATAATAAATGTTTAGTAAAATGGGGTTTATACTTTCTTTTGATTTTGATTATGCTCAAGAATCTACCCTTTATGATCCAAAGAACATATGCAATTTAGTTAATAATCTCCTTCAAATTCCAATAATTGAAAAACCTTATCTTTTAGTTGTTAATTGTAAACTGGATACTCAGAAAGGATTAAATTCAAATTCAAGCGATGCTTTAGACAAGATCCACTACAAAAGTTTAAAAGATCCATTAGTTCTGGATATAACCAAAGAATTAATGATCAAAATGATTCATGAGATAGATGTTAGCCTAAAATAATCGTTTCATTAGTAATATTATTTTGTTGGGGTTGTCGGTGAATTTGAATAGGATGTATGTCAATCTGAATCCAAGCGTGCTTTTAAACAACAGTAATGAACTCCAAACGATATAAACTTTATTGATTAATACACTTTATCTCCACTTTGAAATTGGTTGGTCAGTTCTTATCTTAGTTATGTGGGGCTCAAAGTCTGGAGAACCTTGACCCCAAATAGAATCTTGTTTGCCCCAATGGTTATCCGTTGTCAAGCAACGGTGCTTGATACGTTTGTACCTGCCCGAGAGTTTCATCGGTCGTCATTTTGCACGTTCTATCTTTCCTGGACGACGTTGAGCTGGTTTCACAGCTGGTTTAGTGGTATCCGTTGTGGTTCGATAAGCCAATTGCGCGGGCAAAGACCAGGGGGTAGGTGACGGCTTGGCCTTCCTGACAGGTCAATAGCGCCACTTCCAGGCGCGAATCTGAGTCTTCGGGGCCTGCCCAGTCGTTTTTCTTCGGCCCATTCGCGTTGGGCGGCGTTACTCGCTGATATAGGGTTTTCTCCCTGGTCGGTTCTATCCAGGTTGATTTTATCTGTTGAATTTCTCTAGTGAGTTGTAATAATTGCCGATGAAGATCGGTGTTCTCCTTGCGTGCACTTTTGAGAGCCGTGTTTAGGATCGTGCAGGGTTCCATTTCTACAATAAAACAAATCATTAAAAGGTTACTTTGTCAGGTACACAACAAATATTATTATCAATAAGATGTTTTAAGGTGAATTCCGACAACGCTAATGCTACTTGATGGGTTTTTTATTAATGTTAAATAATAAATTCATGTACAAGAATAAACAATATAACTAGAAATAACGTCAATAACGTCGAGAATCCTGATAATAGTTCCTCGAATTCCTCGTCGATGGCCTTCGCGAGTAAGAGTGATCCACTCAGTTCACCGGGTTTCGGTTTCTCCGCTCATTTCTCGCTGGAGTATTTTTCTCGGCACTGACACATTTATAGCTTGGGTTGGCCGCTTTAGTCTAGGATCGTCGAGCTCGAATGAGATGCCATAGGAAGGGGCATACTCATCCGTGCTCGGGATCAGGCCAGCTGCGAAGTCCTCGTTGATCTGGGCTAATTGGCGGTGGGCTCGTTCCACTTGCTTATCGGTTTTTCTTTGGTGGGCTTCCAAGCGTGGTAAAATATCTTCAGCCTGGCCTCGGAGCTCTCGGGCCGGATTTCGTCCTGGTTCACGTTTGATCGCCACGTAGGGCAACTTTATGTCCTCAGTTTCTCCTTTGCCGACCCGATCTCGATTCTCTTACAGGAGAAATCGAGAATCCCACATCCTACATCACCTGCCTACACCGGGCAGCGGAGTGGGATGGGAATCTCATTGTAATCCGAGATTCGTCCACCCATGAGTCTATTAAATTAAGAGTGAAATTATTATATTTATTATTATATGATGAATATGGGGACTAAATAAAATAACTTAATTAATACGCGGTCGACACAGGCTTTGGTTTGGAGTAGTCACACAGTTTTTGGCGACAAATCGTGGTCGGTGTAGAGATATTGCGGTGTAGGGTTTGTTATGACTACTTCTTAGAGCAGTGATTTAGTGAGATGTCGTCGGGTTTTAGTTTTCGTCAGCATACGGGAAGTCCGTGCAGATCGGAACAAAATGGTTCTATTATCTGTATATAAGGGAAATTGGAAGGTAAATGAGTAGTCCTTTGGCTGCTTCTTCATCATCCGTTTCTTGAAAAATTGACATAAACTTTTTAACAACATTCGGCTCAAAATTTCTAACACCGAGTAGTCCAGTGGGCACTCATTAACTATAATATGAACATAAGTAGATCACAAGGACAAAGAGAGGGAAAGGGCAGCGGGGAAAATAGCGAAATCGTTGCAACAGTTAAAATGAATAGCCATCGGAAAAAGATTAATCCGAACGATCAAAATCATGAGAAATAATATTTTAAATAATATATAAGAGTTAAATAAAGTATGTTGAATTGAGACGGAAAATATGGGCGGAACGCTGTGCAAATTTCGGAAATAATTAAAACATTTATCGTAAAACTGTAAATAAGGCTAAACGCTGCTCAAATTTTCCGAATTAATTAAAAAACTTCTAGAAAATAGTAAACTAAAAGTGAATGTTGTTCAATTGTTAGTATAATACCCTTATAAAACTGTAAAATAAGGGCGGTACACTGCTAAAATTTTCCGAATCAATAAAAATGCTTTGTCGGAAACTGTAGAATAAGGATGGAGTAAGGCTAAATTGTTATATAAGTAAAATATTTTTATAAAGCTGAGGAATAAGGACGAATCCCTACAAAAACTTGATAATAATAATAATAATAATAATAATTATGATAATAATAATAGTAATAATAATAAATATAATGGTAATTATAGTAATAAAAATAATAATAAAGGTAATAGTATCAATGATAAGACTAGCAATAATACGTAATAGGGAACATTGTGGTTGTAATAGGGATAAAGGTAAGAGAGATACGGTGTGAATATTTAACATAACAAAGGGTGTACATGTCATAGAATAATCATCAACACGGACGACGATAAGAAGGACTATGGGAATGGACATAACAATGAATGATATGAGAGTATAGGTTAACCTTTGAAAGAGATAGGAGAATAATGGGACCTAAAAATCGACATCGAGCACAGGCCTTCTATCGGCAGTTCGTTGAACCCATGGATCGTTCGGTCAATTATAGCATTAGCAATAGCGCTCACTTTTTGCGGACGATCTACCCACTCGAACACAGTTCCAACGTTGCTTAGCAACGGGTGCCGAGTGGCAAGCGAAAAAAATATTTGTATGGAGTTGTCTGGGTAACAACCATATAGTTTCAAAATATCAAAACCCAGAAACCCACCAGTATGTAATTCGTGATTCTTTTTTAAAAATGAGACTTGTTACAAAACTATATGTAATTAATTAGGTTTAAAAAAATGTTTGTTTAAAAAAATGAATGTAAATAGTTTAGATTTAAAATAAAACTTAATAAAAAGAAGTTGATTTCTGAATATTACTTATATGTTAAAATATAATTGAATGTCTACTAGAATTCACAAATATAGTAAGGAAGCTTCAACTGAATTGGAATTGCAAATTGCAACCTTCATTAATGAATTTCAAAATACCAATGATATGAAAGATGTCTTGAGCGAACTTTTGATTGCTGGAGCTAAAGAATGCGAAGTTTATGGAAAAATTGTAGATATGAAAGAAAATGAGATACGAGCACTATGTTTGAAGAGCAAGTAAATATTTTTAAACCAAAATATTTTATTAGAATTAGAAGCTCCAATTAAAATTTGTTATGACATTCATCGACAGTTTACGGATCTATTACAATTGTTTGAATATGAGAATCTCCTCCTGATTCTAACTATCTTTTTCTTGGTGATTATGTCGATCGCAGTAAATTTTCTCTCGAAACCATTTGTTTGTTATTGGCTTATAAAATCAAATTTCCTGAAAATTTGTTTTTACTAAGAGGAAATTGTTGGGCCAGCACACCAATAGCCTTGAGAATTGTTTAAATGCATCAGTAATACAGCACGAAAACCCAGCACCAAGATAACTTAAAATAAAATATACAACACCAATTAAACACTTTAAAATCTGAGAGAATATAAATAAATATAAAATCAAAACATAAAAATAAAATTAAAATAATAACAAAATGCACCAAGATTCGCACGATACCTACACAAATATAACAAGAAAACACAACAAATTGGACGAAATTGAAAAAATTAATAAAAGTTCATTAAAATGAAATTTAAATCGAAAAATTTGAATTAGTAATAATTCAATAAAAATCTTAAATAAAAAATTATAAAAATAAATCAAAAAATAATAAAATTAACGAATAGAATTTACTAGAAAATAACAAGGTCGAATTTTGTTTTACTGCATCAAATTTCACACGCGAGAAAAATAGGTATAAATACCGATGTGTTTTCACAAATAGTCAGTCTTATTTTTCAGAGAAAAATTTCATTACAAATTTTAACTGGTTGTATGGCTGGTTGAGAGCCGTGCATTCAGGCAATTAACACGGGTAAGTGTTTTGCCTGAACACGATCACTCTCAACTGGTGCAATATTATTAGTTGATTTTTTCGAAGAGAATTGATGGGTAATTTTTCAATTGAATTTATGTATGACTTTTCAGATCGAATTGATGGATGATTTTGTTTATGGATAATTTTGTTTTTCCAATTGAATTTATGGATGAATTTTTTGAATCAAATTTGTGGGTAATTTTTCAATTGAATTTATGGATGATTTTTCAGATTAAATTTATGGATAATTTTGTTTTTCCAATTGAATTTATAGATGATTTATCGAATTAAATTTATGGGATTTTCGAAGTAAATTTTATGGAATGGATACAATGAGTTTCAAATGTATGTAGCCGATGTAATATGCTGAATAAATATTTTATATCTACAGCCTTAGTGCATCGAAACTTTTATTCCAAATGCTATGGTAAAATATTATTTGTTATTCCTTTTTCCGGCCCACAGCCAACACATAACGCAAGAAAGCAAAATCTACATAGTACAGATGCATGTAAGTGCGTGGAAAATCGCCAATGATATGTACCCGTGAAGGCTCAGCGTGCGGAACGCAGGAGTTGGAACGTCAATATTATCCGTACATAGGGGAAATTGAAGGGTAAATGAGTGGTTTACTGGCTGCTCCTTCACCATCCGTTTTCTGTAAAATTGACATAAATTTTTAACAACAATCGGCTCAAAATCTCTAACACCGAGTAGTTCAGTGGGCACTCATTAACTATAATATGAACATAAATAGATCTTAAGGACAAAAAGAGGGAATGGGTAGCGGGGAAGATTGCGAAATCGTTGCAACAGTTAAAATGAATAGCCATCGGAAAAAGATTAATCCGAACGACCAAAATCATGAAAAAATAATGTTTTTAAATAAGAATTAAATAAATTAATTTGAGTTGAGGCGGAGAATATGGGCGGGACGCTGCTCAAATTTTCCGAACTAATTCAAATACTTAACAAAAATAGTAACGTAAAAATGGAATGCGTAAAATAAGGGCGGAACGCTGCTCAAATTTTCCGAGTCAATGAAAATACTTTGTCGAAAACGGTAGAATAGGGATGAACCGTAAAATAAGGGCGGAACGCTGCTAAAATTTTCGAATTTACAAAAATACTTTATCGAAAACCGAAAAATATAGATGGACTACGGCTAATGCTGTATATCAATAAAAAATTTTAACGCTGAGGAATAAGGAAGGATCCCTACAAAATCTTAATAATAATAACGATAATGATAAGAGTAATTTTAATTATAATAATAATAATAATTATGATAATAATAATGATAATAATGATAATAGTGATAATCATGGTATTTGTAGTAATGATGATAATAATTATGATAATAATAATAGTAGTAATAATCATATTAGTGATAACAATAAATATAATAGTAGTTATAGTAATAAAAATAATAATATAGGTAATAGTAGTAACAATTAATAAGGGTAATACATATAATAGCAACAATGATAATGCTAGTAATATTAATGGGAAACATTGTAGTGATAATAGGGATAAGGGTGAAAGATATAATGTGAGTGTATTTAACATAACAAGGGTGTACAGGCCAAGGAATAATCTTCGACATGGACAACAAGAAGAAGGACTATGAGAATAGACATGACAATGAATGATATGAGAGTATAGGTTAACATTTGAAGGAGATAGGAGAATAAGGGGACCTAAGAATCAAAAGCGAGCACAGGTCTTCTATCGACAGCTCGTGAACCCGAGGGTTGTCCGAGCAACTACAGTACTAGCACATGGTACTCAATTTTTGCGGGCAATCCACCACTTGAACACATTACCAACGTTGCTTAGCAACGGGTGCCAAGTGGATCAGAATCATTTTGTATGGCGTTACTAGGGTCGCCAGGAGGATAAGCAAGATTTGAAACCCTGTAACCCACCAAAATCATGAAAGTGCTGCCATAAACAGAATTCCCATGACCACTAAAGCGTTCTTTGATTTATTAATTCAATGCAAAGATAAACATTTAAAAACAGAGTTTTATAGAAAACTAACTGATACTGGTCTATATACTTCAAAATGCTTTTGCGAATTTAAGTATAAGAGAAATATGGCGAAGGAATTGATTTATCTTTCATGGTCTTTATTTTCTACTTTAATGCCCAAGTTTCCATTGAGTTCAATCTTGTGGTTAGGGCTATAAAATTCTTTTTGTACTATAATTTACAAATCTTAATGATAAATTTTAAAGTTTAAAGTCAATCTAAAACTTGAAAACATTATTTTATAAATATTTGCTTTATCCTCAATATGCAAAAGGAAAATGAAATTATAACAAATAATTAAAAATATTAAATTGCGGCTAAATTAATAAAAGTTTACATTCAGAAATTTTTGTTTGGTAAAGGACTTTACTTCGCGGATTTGGTTTCAAAGTCTGTAAACTATTGTCATACTTGTCTCAATTTACCTTATGGTATTTTATTACTTTGTGAAGAAGCTTTTAGTAAAATGATACAGATATCATGCTTCATCCAAGTGAGCACAGTTGTAAAGAGAGGAAAAACTGAACCTGATCCAAACGATAATTTCGATGATAATGGAGTCATTTATCTAAATGGAAAACTTGTCAAGCAAAATAATATTTGTTCGTTATTTTACAACTAGTATGTTGTTCATGATATCGGACAAATAAAGCAGAGATATTTGTTAAAAGTGCAATTTATTAATAAATAGATTTGATGTGTTTCTATGTCATTTAAATTAATTTATACTTGTTTGATTTTTTTAAAATTTGCTATTGTTACTTTGTATTTATTCTTAGCGGTTGCTAATTGTGTCACATCTTGCACACTTTTTGGTATCCCTCATACTATTTATTAAATATTTAGAAAGTAACATGTTACATTTATTAAATTTAATCTATTAATATTTTTATTAATATTATCATTATTAGCTGTTTAGGCCAAATAATGTCTAATTATTTTTATTGTAAACATTTTGTATTTTGTTTATCTAAATCAATATTTTTACTTTTTCATGAATTGAATTTTGATTGAATTGGATTTTGTATTTTTGATGTACTTTTTTGAATCCAACAATTTGAAAGTTTATTTTGATATAATAAATGTTTAGTAAAATGGGGTTTATACTTTCTTTTGATTTTGATTATGCTCAAGAATCTACCCTTTATGATCCAAAGAACATATGCAATTTAGTTAATAATCTCCTTCAAATTCCAATAATTGAAAAACCTTATCTTTTAGTTGTTAATTGTAAACTGGATACTCAGAAAGGATTAAATTCAAATTCAAGCGATGCTTTAGACAAGATCCACTACAAAAGTTTAAAAGATCCATTAGTTCTGGATATAACCAAAGAATTAATGATCAAAATGATTCATGAGATAGATGTTAGCCTAAAATAATCGTTTCATTAGTAATATTATTTTGTTGGGGTTGTCGGTGAATTTGAATAGGATGTATTGTCAATCTGAATCCAAGCGTGCTTTTAAACAACAGTAATGAACTCCAAACGATATAAACTTTATTGATTAATACACTTTATCTCCACTTTGAAATTGGTTGGTCAGTTCTTATCTTAGTTATGTGGGGCTCAAAGTCTGGAGAACCTTGACCCCAAATAGAATCTTGTTTGCCCCAATGGTTATCCGTTGTCAAGCAACGGTGCTTGATACGTTTGTACCTGCCCCGAGAGTTTCATCGGTCGTCATTTTGCACGTTCTATCTTTCCTGGACGACGTTGAGCTGGTTTCACAGCTGGTTTAGTGGTATCCGTTGTGGTTCGATAAGCCAATTGCGCGGGGCAAAGACCAGGGGGTAGGTGACGGCTTGGCCTTCCTGACAGGTCAATAGCGCCACTTCCAGGCCGCGAATCTGAGTCTTCGGGGCCTGCCCCAGTCGTTTTTCTTCGGCCCATTCGCGTTGGGCGGCCGTTACTCGCTGATATAGGGTTTTCTCCCTGGTCGGTTCTATCCAGGTTGATTTTATCTGTTGAATTTCTCTAGTGAGTTGTAATAATTGCCGATGAAGATCGGTGTTCTCCTTGCGTGCACTTTTGAGAGCCGTGTTTAGGATCGTGCAGGGTTCCATTTCTACAATAAAACAAATCATTAAAAGGTTACTTTGTCAGGTACACAACAAATATTATTATCAATAAGATGTTTTAAGGTGAATTCCGACAACGCTAATGCTACTTGATGGGTTTTTTATTAATGTTAAATAATAAATTCATGTACAAGAATAAACAATATAACTAGAAATAACGTCAATAACGTCGAGAATCCTGATAATAGTTCCTCGAATTCCTCGTCGATGGCCTTCGCGAGTAAGAGTGATCCCACTCAGTTCACCGGGTTTCGGTTTCTCCGCTCATTTCTCGCTGGAGTATTTTTCTCGGCACTGACACATTTATAGCTTGGGTTGGCCGCTTTAGTCTAGGATCGTCGAGCTCGAATGAGATGCCATAGGAAGGGGCATACTCATCCGTGCTCGGGATCAGGCCAGCTGCGAAGTCCTCGTTGATCTGGGCTAATTGGCGGTGGGCTCGTTCCACTTGCTTATCGGTTTTTCTTTGGTGGGCTTCCAAGCGTGGTAAAATATCTTCAGCCTGGCCTCGGAGCTCTCGGGCCGGATTTCGTCCTGGTTCACGTTTGATCGCCACGTAGGGCAACTTTATGTCCTCAGTTTCTCCTTTGCCGACCCGATCTCGATTCTCTTACAGGAGAAATCGAGAATCCCACATCCTACATCACCTGCCTACACCGGGCAGCGGAGTGGGATGGGAATCTCATTGTAATCCGAGATTCGTCCACCCATGAGTCTATTAAATTAAGAGTGAAATTATTATATTTATTATTATATGATGAATATGGGGACTAAATAAAATAACTTAATTAATACGCGGTCGACACAGGCTTTGGTTTGGAGTAGTCACACAGTTTTTGGCGACAAATCGTGGTCGGTGTAGAGATATTGCGGTGTAGGGTTTGTTATGACTACTTCTTAGAGCAGTGATTTAGTGAGATGTCGTCGGGTTTTAGTTTTCGTCAGCATACGGGAAGTCCGTGCAGATCGGAACAAAATGGTTCTAGAGTTCATAGAATTTCATTACGTCTATTGTCACGGATTGTCTACACCTCATGGCCGTATGCTGTATCTAGCACGAGTGGTGAGTTGTGATTTTGTACGGAGTGAAGCTGACTGCAGAAAAATCGACTTATGGAATTTATCTTGCCTCAGGCGTTGGGTCGTTCTCGCCGGTTAGTTATATTGGTCTTACGCACAAGCTTGAAAATTTATATTCGTTTTATCCTTTACGCGGATGACTTAGATCCGAAAATTTGCGATTCATGGCGGCGCAATGGTGGCTCTCGATGGATGATCATCTCGATCAGTTCATAATTCTGGCGCGATTTGGCATTTCATGCATTGTGCGTTTAATTGAGGTCATTTGTTAAGTCATGTAATCGATGATAATCATTTATTTCTGATGTGAATGGCACAATATTATAGTTTCATTTTTTAAGTCATGAAGTGGATGATAATCATTTATTTCTGATGTGAATGGCACAATATTATAGTTTCATTTTTTAAGTCATGAAGTGGATGATAATCATTTATTTCTGATGTGAGTGGCACAATATTACAGTTGAAATCTTTTCTTTTCCTCGAACTGTGTTTGCTTAACAAGTAAGGAGCTTTCGTCTGTTTTCTATCTTGGGTTATTGGCGTCATATGCTGACGTTCTCTGGTAATATTTGTGTAACAAGAACTGATCAGATGGGTTAGATTTTTCATGAAATTAGACTATTAAATTTTAATGAGATAAAATAATAAAATTTAACCTTTACTGTTGTTGGGCCAGAACACAAACGGCCTTGTAAAATGTTTAAATGAATCGGTAACACACATGCAAATATAACCTACAACGTTAAAATCAAACCAATGAAAACATCAATTAAACCTAGCAATATATGAGAGAAAAGCAACTACATATAAAATAATAAACATAAAAATAAATTAAAATAATAACAAAAAAGCACCAAGATCCGCACGATATAAATATAAACATAACACGAAAACCCAACAAATTCGACCGAAATTTGATAATTTAACAAAAATGAAAATTTCATAAAAATGAAATTTAAATCAAAGAATTTGAATTAGAAATAATTCAATAAAAATTTCAAATAAAAAATTATCAAAATAAATTAGAAAATAATAAAAATTAAGATTAGAATACACTAGAAAATATTAAGGTCGAATTTTGTTTTACTAAATCAAAAAGAACACACGAGGTTAGGGACAGAAAATAGGTATATATACCGATGCATTTTCACATAAAATTTAACCAATTTTAGAACCATTTTAAAAACTATTTTTGAAAACTATATTCTGAATCACTGGATACTTTTAAATCTATTTTAGGTGAGTGAGAGTTTATTTGGAAACTCTCTCTCCACGTCACGTCCTCGCAACCTCATTTGGAGCTCTGCTTGGATTTCGGCGTGGGGGGAGTAGTATTTTTTTTGGTATGATGTTATGCTTTAGCAAGTAATTTGGTATATTGTTTTTAATACTTTAATAAATATTTATAAAATCTAAAATCAGTTTATTTTTCATTAGTTATTTTTTTTGTCGAAATTTTTCCGGCCCACAGCCAAGACACATCACAAGTAAGTAAAATCCACATATTATTCAGATTCGTGTAAGTGCGTGGAATATCGCCGATGATCTGTGCCCGTGAAGACCCGGCGTGCGGAACGCAGGGATCGGAACGTCAATATTATTCCGTATAGAAGAAAGGAGAAATAAGGAAGGGGTCTTTTGGCTACTTCCTCGTTTCTCAATTTCTATAAATTCGACCTAAATTGATCTACATACGGCTCAAAATCTCCACACCGAGTAGTCCAGTGGGCACTCATTAAATATAATATGAACACAATGCGCCTAGGGTCAATTAAAGGAAGGTATCGGGGAGTAATAAAATGAAATCGTTGTTAACAATTTGAATTAAATGTGAATAAAATTCTAAAACCCTAAAAGTAGAGTTAAATTGATAGCCAAGTTGTCGAGAACCCACCATAATAAATGATCCGCAAATCAATCATCAACTTAAATTACCACCCCAACTTAAATAAAAATAAAGAAGAGAGAAAAATTTGAACCTAATGTCTGCGATAAGTCTACAACCCCTTTTCCGACATCAACTTTTCAAGTTAAAATTTTCAATCCGAATTAAATGAAAAGATTACCAAAAAAATATAAACAAATATGTCCTAATTAATAAAAATAATTTACTTAAAACAAAACTACCACCAAATAGAACGAATAAAATGGGATTATATTTAGTGAATTCACAGACTTAAATGAATAATTCCACCGGAGCGAGTTTCCTTATTGTCATCCCAAAATCAGAGAACTTTGGAGATAAAATCATATCACAGAATGGGAATTCCACACTAGCCAGCGAATATCGACGCCTTCTGCAAGCTTAGAGGAAGATTCTTCCAACAACCACCCAGTAGATTTTCCACCTAATATTCCACTAACCAATCGATAGGACTTTGACATAAGGAAATCTACACAGCCAGGTAGTAAGAACATTATAAATGAATAAAAAATTTACCTTAAGAAGCTCCAAAGGTTTTTATTTATCATGTTGAAATTCCCCGAGTTAATAATAAATTCCAAAAAATTTATTGAATTGTCTAAAAATCGATAAGTAAATTTAATAAGCTTTCAGTTCTTACCTCGCAAGTCGTATTGACAATCTGAATAATAAATAAACAAATGATTTTACACACCGATCGGATGTTGCCACACACCTGAGGGGGCAGGGAATATAACGAAGCGGATTTCTACCAGGCACGTTTTCATTATAAATAAAAATCGATATCGAAATGCCATTTTTCTAAAAAGGTTATATTAATGGCGAATCAGGTTAATATCAACGAAGGAATGCCAGCAAGCCGACCATTCAACCCCGTCGAGCTTTTGGAAGTTAATTTAAGTATAGCAGAGAAACCCCGCTCAATGATTTATGTGTCGACCCACATTGCAGATCGGTGGAGGTGGGCATGGGAACAGTTCCGGCAGGAGAGATGCCCTGAGTTCCCCCCAACGGAGCCTCAACTAACCGACTCAACAGAAAATGACCACGACCAATGGCTGGCCGAACAACTAGGGGAAGAGTGGAGCCCGGTCGGGGAAATCCACGCGCAGGCTCACCGTATCCTCGAACAACTAGAAGCCCACCAACCACAGGTGGATGTACAGGTAGTCAGAGCACGCCAGTACTTGGCAAACGTGGAAGAAGACTTATTAGCTGGTCGATTTGCCAGCAGGTACTGGCACCCCACCACCACGCAAGGCCTCTCTCGGTAACCGGCCAAGGATCACGTGGGCTCGCTCCACCAAGCGACCAGTAATGACCATATCTGGTTATTCTCCGGAGGAGTGGGTGGAAAGGGGGTTTCCCTTCTCCTGAACTACCCCTTCATGAAAAAACACTCTCTAATTTAATCGTTTGATAAAGGTTTTTCATTAAATAAATCGTTTGTTGTTTTTGTTAACTATTTTATTTTAGTCTTAATGAGAGAATTCCTTATTTGTTTAACGTAACGTATCCTAATAACATTTTTTTTTAATAACCAATCATTTAAATATTTGTATTAATAGTAATGGAACCCATCCAACTACTGCAGAAAGAGCTGACCAGTGCCCAGCAAGCCAACAAAGCACTGTATGAGCAAATCATCCAGCTCACCAAAGAGATACAACAAGTGAAATCCACATGGGTGGATCCAGCCAAAGTTAAGCCTCTGCGTCACCGGCTTACCGCCGCTCAAAAGGGCTGGGCCGATGAGAGACAATTAAATCAGAATCTCCGAACGCAGATAAGGGGGTTGGAAGTTGCCTTGTCCGCCAGTCGGGAGGGAGAGGCAGTAACCTACCTTCTTGTCTTCGCTCCATCCCAATTGGCTTATCAGGACTCAACAAACAAACCAACACCCGCTGTAACTCCTACTACAACACCATCCAGCAGTTATAGGCAGGGGCGGAAAGAGCGTGCCCGACGAAGAGCCGCTCGTTTGTCGAATAAACTCAATTGATTTAAAACTTGTTTTATCTGTGAATTTAATTAAATTATAAAGGTTGTTCAATTATTAAAAGTGATGTTCTAAAACTTGAGGAATGTTAAAAACCGTAGTTATTTCATGAGTATTCACACTTCGTCAGGTAGCCGTTGTTCTATCTCTAGGAGCGCAATCACCGAATTTAGCTCTCCCTAAAATGATTCTGATCTTGAAACTTCTCGCACACAAGGGACTTGCAAAGCGAGCATAGGTCTTCCATCGACAGCTCGTTGAACCCAGGGGTTGTCCGAGCAATTACAGCATTAGTAATAACGCTCACTTTTTGCGGACAATCACCCACTCGAACACATTACCAACGTTGCCTAGCAACGGGTGCTGAGTGGTAGCTAGAAACATTTATATGGCGTTACATGGGCAACTATAGGAAGATTCAAACAAATAGCAAAACCCAGTAACCCACCACTGTCTTGGGCATTGATTCTTTGTTCCATGGTCACTCCTTCTGGGTCCGCCGTACGAGAGGGACAGCCTCTGGTTTTGAAGCCTCCTTGGCGTTGGTTACTCGAATTCGTTTAATCAAAATTCTTAATCTTAAGTCAATGACCTGACTATTTATATGTCACTTGCAACTAGTGTTGGTGTGCATGTACCTTGCAATTCTCTCTCATTGTTCCATTTTCCAATTCAGTCGGCTTCTTTTCTATCTAAAAAAATTTATGACGAGTGTGTCTGAATTTTCTGAAATGTCATCGTCTAATTTTCTTTCTGGTGACGTGACAATTCCCTGCCTTGCTTACTGGATCGTTGGTTTTATGTCTGAAATTTTATTCGTAGATATTATTGATTCGAATTGCTGATCGTCATTTATTTTATTTGGAATTTCTACGATCGTTTATAGGTCGTTCTGTGATGGTTTCTTCACATGGACTTATGTTTTGTTTCATTACCCAAAATCCGAGGTTAGATGATTTTTTATGTAATTTAGGTAAATAAATTTTTAATTATAGCTTCACATTTAATTTGGGATGGATAAAAATTTACTTATGGTCCTGGTAGATTTGCAGATTTCAACTACTTCAAGGGATCCACAACTCGATTATTTCTTATTGATTTACCGTCGATCGTTGTCAAAGATGTATTACCGTGTAATGTGCTTTATTAGTGTTAATATGTTGTATAAATAGAATATTCTATTGTTCTTATTTAATTACTATTTGAGGTCAGTTAGAGTGGATTTCTACTGGCTGAACGTTTAATAATTATTTGGGTCGGAAATTCTCAATATGGGTTGAAAATCTAAAAACCAGTTTGAATATTTCTAGGAATTTTATGTACATTTCCATTCGCGGTGGCGGCAATTTTGGTTATTGATTTATTAGTCCTTTTAAATATTATGCTCGTTCCGATTAATTTGAGAATTTTTAGCAAATGTCTAATTATCATTATTTTTTATGCGGTCAACATTGTGGATTATTGTATTGGGGTCAGATTAAGCTATGCATATCGTGGCGACAGTTTTAGTACCCGGATTTCCTCGTTATTTATCAAATTTTTATCTACGGTTCTTAGGTTACTCTAATTTGTACAATTAGTTTCTCGATTTTTTCGTATCGCCTCGTTTCGTTATTTTAATTTAAGATTCAGTTAGAGTAGTTTAGACACAACAATTATTTCCGATTCTTTCCCCATTCCCTTCCCTTTAATTTAAACTTAGGATAGTTGTGTTAATTTTATGATTTTAAGAGTGTCCACCGAGCTACTCAATGTTTATGATTTTTATCCATTATGTGCAATGATTTTAGTTTGGTCAAGATTACGGGAAAATGGATGGTGGAGGAGCAGCCAAAACACTACTTCCCCTCCTCCCAATTTCCCCTATAATGGATAGTATTGACGTTTAGGCACTGCGTTATTCACGCCCGAACCTTCACGGGCACAGGCTATTGGCGGATAAACCGTACTTACACAGCCCGAATTGTTGTGTGGATTTTGCTTTCTTGTGGTGCGTGAGTGGCTGTAGGCCGGAAAAATTTAGACAAAAATTTAGCTTTACTTCAAGATATAATTAGCATTGACATATTTCATTTCAACATTCTTACAAACCTTTCCCCACGCCGACACCCAAACAGAGCTCACACGAGATTGTTTGTGCACGATGTGGAGAAAATATCGAGCATTCTTTCACTTACATCAATTATGAAAATTGCTGGAAAAATTCGTATTGTTAGACGAGAGTTCAAGTTTTTTAAAACTGATTCAGGTTATTAAAACTGATTGATTTCTGTGAAGATGAATCGGTTTATATACCTATTGTACGACCCTAACCTTGCGTGTTAAATTTGATGTAGTAAAACAAAATTTGACTTTGTGATTTTCTGGTATATTCTAATCTTAATTTTATTATTTTTGTAATTTAATTTGACAATTTTACTTTTGATTTTTAAATTGAATTGTTTCCAATTCAATCTATTTAATTTTAGTTCCATTTTCATGGACTTTCGCTTCTTTTGCTAAATTGTCAAATTTTGGTCAAATTTTTGTGTTCCCATGTTATTTCTATGTTGATTTCGTGCGACTCTTGTTGCACTTTGTTATTATTTTAATTTACTTTTGTTTTTTGATTTTATATTTAATTGTTTCTTTCTCATATTTTAGCATGGTTAGTTGATGTTTTATGGGTCTGATCTTAAATCTACATGTTGTATTTGCGTACGTGTTACCGATTCATTTAAACAAAATCTTGTCTTGGCCCAACAGTTATTTATATTAGCTCTTTGGTCAGGATTTTTAGTATTAAACCGAAGCTGCTGTTGATGAGTTTAATTATTCTGTTTATTGATTGGATTGGTTTGTTTTATCTCTTTGGTGGGTTTCTGGGTTTTGATATTTTGAAACTATATGGTTGTTACCCAGACAACCCCATACAAATATTCTTTAGCTTACCACTCGGCACCCGTTGCTAAGCAACGTTGGAACTGTGTTCGAGTGGGTAGATCGTCCGCAAAAAGTGATCGTTATTGCTAATGCTATAATTGACCAAACGATCTCTGGGTTCAACGAGCTGTCGATAGAAGACCTGTGCTCGCTTTTGATTCTTAGGTCCCATTATTCTCCTATCTCTTTCAAATGTTAACCTATACTCTCATATCATCTATCTTTATGTCCATTCGCTTGGTCCTTCTTATTATTGTCCATGTTGATGATTTTTTATGGTCTGTAAACCCTTGGTTATGTTAAGTAAACACAGTACATCTCTTACCCTTATCCCTATTATAACTACAATGTTCCCTATTATCATTACTAGCATCATCATTGTTACTATTATATATATTACCTTTCTTAATTGTTACTACTATTACCTTTATTATTATTTTTATTACTATAACTACCATTATGTTTATTGTTATACTACTATGATTATTACTACTATTATTATTATCATAATTATTATCATCATTACTACAAATACCATGATTATTATTATTATTATTATTATTATTATTATTATTATTATTATTATTATTATTATTATTATTATTATTATTATTATTATTATCACCATTACCCTTATCATTATCGTTATTATTATTAAGATTTTGTAGGGATCCGTCCTTATTCTTCAGCGTTAAAATTTTTTAATGGTATACAACATCAGCCGTAATCCATCTGTATTTTTCGGTTTTTGATAAAGTATTTTTGTAAATTCGAAAATTTGAGCAGCGTTCCGCCTTTATTTTACGGTTCATCCCTATTCTACAGTTTTCGACAAAGTATTTTCATTGACTCGGAAAATTTGAGCAGCGTTCCACCCTTATTTTACACGTTCCATTTTTACGTTACTATTTTTGTTAAGTATTTGAATTAATTCGGAAAATTTGAGCAGCGTCCCGCCCATATTTTCCGCCTCAACTCAAATTAATTTATTTAATTCTTATTTAAAAACATTATTTTTCATGATTTTGGTCTTTCGGATTAATCTTTTTCCGATGGCTATTCATTTTAACTGTTGCAACGATTTCGCAATTTTCCCCACTACCCATTCCCTCTTTTTGTCCTTAAGATCTATTTATGTTCATATTTTATTTAATGAGTGCCCACTGGACTACTCGGTGTTAGATATTTTGAGCCGATTGTTGTAAATAATTTATGTCAATTTACAGGAAACGGATGATGAAGGAGCAGCCAATAAACTACTCATTTACCCTCCAATTTCCCCTATGTACGGATAATATTGACGTTCCAGCTCCTGCGTTCCGCACGCCGGAGCCTTCACGGGCACGAACTATTGGCGATTTTACACGCACTTACACAGTTCGATAGTGTGTTTTATTTTTCTATCTTGCGTTATGTTTTGGCTGTGGGCCACCAAAAAAAAAATAATAGAAAAAATAAATTACCACATGAATTAGGCAAAAGTCTCGATGCATAAACTGTATATTTGGCATTCATATAAACAAATTTTAAATCGGGCATCGATGTACATAAACCAAAATAACATAACTGTAGATTAACAATCTGAAAAATATTGCTGCAAAACATAACTGTAGATTAATAACCTGAAAATATTGCTACAAAACATAACTGTAGATTAATAACCTGAAAATATTGATAACTGTAGATTAATGATCTGAAAATATCTGAAAAAAATCACACAACAAAGTAAGATTTTTAAAAAATGTGCATCTTAAATTTGGTTGAAATTAATACTACAAAGTAGTAGTTGAAAATTTGGGAAAACACATCAGTATTTATACCTATAATTTGGCCTTAACCTTGCGTGTTAGTTTTATTGCGATTAAACAAAATTCGACGTTGAAATTATTTGTGTTATCTAAATTAAATTTTTATTTATTTCTTAATTTAAATTAGTAATTTATTTTTAACATTTTTTAAATAAATTTATTTAACCAAAAAATATTTTATTTTTATTCATTTAATTCATTAATTTTTACTTTTATATAAATCGTCATTTTACGGTCGAATTTTCTTGTTATTATGTTATTTTTTTATGTAAATTTAGTGCGGTTCTTGATGCATTTTGTATTTATTTTATTTAACTTTTATGTTTTTGATTTTATATTTATTTATATTCTCTCAGATTTTAAAGTGTTTAGTTGGTGTAATATATTGTATTTTAAGTTATCTTGGTACTGGGTTTTCGTTCTGTATTACTGATGCATTTAAACAATTCTCAAGGCTATTTGTGTGCTGGCCCAACATCTTTACCGTTAATATACATTTGTTGGGCCAAGACACGATTTTGTTTAAATGAATCTGAAACACGCACGCAAAATACAACATGTAGATTTTAAAACTGACCTACATGGATGTGGCGGCCACCTCAAAGCCCGGCCCCAAACCAATTAGACATCGACCAGGAAAAATGAGCGCGCCAAGCGTCGGGCCGCTCAACACGCACAATAAAATGTGTTTTTGATTGTTTGACCAATAAATGTTTTCTTTCTGTCCTATTGATTTTCCTAATAAGTTTGACGTCAGGACGAGCTAGAATAATAAGTAAGAGTGAAAGATTTAGCCTGTAGAATGAGAAAGACCAAATATACGAGAAGGGGACCAGAAGCCATAAAACCGCACACAGGCCTTCTAACGGTAGTGCGTTGAACCCAGTTTGAGGTATGGCCAGAGTAGTTCCTATGTGGCGCTCACCTTTGGCGATCTCAAAACCAATGGTTACATCACCAATGTTGCTTAGCGACGGGTAACCATTTGGGGTAATGAAATATACATATGGGGTCAAGGTTACCTAGACCATAAACCCAACACATTTTTATTTTCAATCTTTTTGATTCAATGTAGTAGCCATGTTTCTCTTGTTTGATTACCAGATTTTCCAGAGTTGCATTTTCGACTATGTTAAATATAACTTTCCTGATTTTTAACCGATTTTGCTGGAGATTTTTATGATTTTCTGCTTAAATAATTTTCTTAACTTTTTAAATTTATTTAAAATTCCTTAATCTTCTATACCCCACTGTGGATTTCTCGAGATTTAATATCAATTTTTCTCGTATTTCGTTTAATATCAATTTTATTATACTAATCTTTTTCGTTAACTTTTTTATTTGATGTTTTACTATACATTTTAAGTCATCCTCTTGCTAGGTCTTCGTGTTTTGTTTCCGATACACTGAAACAAAATCCTCAATAGAAAATTTATTTCGTGGCTTTGGACAATTTCTTTATTTTTATTTATTATGTTGAGCCAGAACACAAACGGCCTTGAAAATTGTTTAAATACATCAGTAATACAGAACGAAAACCCAGCACCAAGATAACTTAAAATACAATATACAACATCAACTAAACACTTTTAAATCTGAGAGAATATAAATAAATATAAAATCAAAAAAACTTAAAAGTAAAATAAAATAAATACAAAATTCATCATACATAAAAAATAACATAATAACAAGAAAATTTGACCGTAAAATGACCATTTATGTAAATGTAAAAATTTAATGAATTAAGAGTGAAAATGAAATATTTTTTAAATAAAAATGTTAAAAATAAATTACCAATTTAAATTAAGAAAATAATAAAATATTTAATTTAGATAACACAAAATAATTTCAAGGTCAAATTTGTTTAATCGCAATAAAAATAACACGCAAGGTTAAGGTCAAATTATAGGTATATATACTGATGTGTTTTGACAAATTTTTAATCTTACGTTTCAGTCTTATGTTTCAATCTTATGTGTACAATCTTATGTGTAAGTGCATGAGTGAATATCAACTTATTGATTGATAACTAATGCTATAAATTGAAGATATTATATGAACTTATTGATTGATAATGCTATGAATTGAAAATGTTATGAATTAAGATATTGAAAATTACCAATATATACTGAAGATTTTATGAATAAATATTTTATTGCATCGAAGCTTCTACCCAATTGGAATGGTAACATTTATTTATTTCCTTTTTCCTGGCCCACAGCCACACAATATGCAAGCTATTAAACTAAGACATAATTACCAAGCTGTGTAAGTGCGGTTTCTCCGCTTATAGCTTGTGCCCGTTAGGGTTCCGTCGTGCGCAACGACGGCTCGAACGTCAAATCATTGAACCTAAATAGCGAAAGAAAGTAGCTTGAGAGTGGGTCTCTTGGCTCCACTTTCTTGCACTTAATTTCGATAAAATCGACATAACATTTTAAACAAAAATCGGCTCAAAATCACTAACAACGAGTAGTCCAGTGGGCACTCATTAAATATAATATGAACATACATAGATCTTAAGGACAAAGAGAAGGAAAGGGTATCGGGAAAAATAGCGAAATCGTTGCAACAGTTAAAATAAATAGCCATCGGAAAAAGATTAATCCGAACGACCAAAATTATGGAAAATAATGTTTTAAATAATATATAAGAATAAATTATGTTGAATTGAGATGGAAAATATGTGCAGAACGCTGCGCAAATTTTCGGAAATAATTAAAACATTTATCGTAAAACTGTAAAATAAGGGCGGAACGCTGCTCAAATTTTCCGAATTAGTTAAAATACTTATAGAAAATAGTAAAGTAAAAGTGAAATGTTGTTCGATTGTTAGTATAATATTCTATTGAAACCACAAAATAAGGGCGGATCGCTGCTCGAATTTTACGAATCAATAAAAATACTCTGTCGGAAACTGTAGAATAAGAATGGAGTAAGGCTAAATTTTTATAGAAGTAAAATATTTTTATAAAGCTGAGGAATGAGGACGGATCCCTACTAAAGACTTGATAATAATAATGATAATAATAAGGATAATGGTAATTATAATAATAATATTAATTATAATAAAAATAATAATAATAATAACAATAATAATAATAATAATAATAATAATAATAATAATAATAATAATAATAATAATGACAATAATAATGAGGATAATAATAATAATCATAATGATCATGGTACTTATAATAATAATGATAATAATTATTATAATGATAATAGTAATAATAATAATAGTAGTAATAATAATAAATATAACGGTAATTATAAGAATGATGATAAATGTAATAGTAGTAACAATTAACAAAGGTAATACATATAATAGTAACAATGATAATGCTAGTAATAATAAATGGGAACATTGGAGTTATATTAGGGATAAGGGTAAAAGATATACTGTATGGATATTTAGCATAATAAAGGGTTTACGGGCCATAAAAAGATCATCAACACGGACAACGATAAGAGGGACAATGGAAATAGACGTAGTGATAAATGATATGAGAGTATAGGTTAACATTTGAAAGAGATAGGAGAATAACTTGACCTAAAAATCGAAAGCGAGCATAGGCCTTCTATCGGCAGCTCGTTGAACCCAGGGATCGTTCGGTCAATTATAGTATTAGCAATAGCGCTCACTTTTTGCGGACGATCCACCCACTCGAACACAGTTCCAACGTTGCTTAGCAACGGGTGCCGAGTGGTAAGCGAAAGAATATTTGTATGGGGTTGTCTGGGTAACAACCATATAGTTTCAAAAAATCAAAACCCAGAAGCCCACCATACAAATTTGGGGGCTCAGCCGGGATAAAATGATTGTTTTAGCAAAAGACCAAAGGAAACCGAAACAAAAATCTTGGAATTAAATAGAAAATGTCGGGACGACATTTTTGCCGAACCCCGGAGAGATTGCAAATGACAGATGAACAGAATGGAACTTAATAAACGAAACTTAATAAAGAACGATGAAAAACGATCAACTTGACTACTTAAGGAAAATATGTTAAGGAAACAAACGACTAGCCCACAAAGTACAAATTTGGGGGCTCAGACGGATATAAATGATTTATTTGGCAAATGATCAAAGAGCACAAGACGCAAAAATCTGGTTATCAAACAAAGAGATGTCGGGACGACATTTCACCGAACCCTAGAGAGATAACAAATGAGAATGACAGATGAATAAGGAATGAAATAAAGAAAGATGGAAAACGACCAACTTGAATACAAAACAAGAAAATAAAAGAAATATGAAACAAAACAACAAGTGACGAAAAACGATTTTGATGAAACGAATGACGGATGAACAAGAAGGGTATTTAACGAATGGAACCTAATAAAAATCCGATGAAAATCGAGCAACCCGACTACAAAATAAGAAAATATGTTAAAATGATTGTTTTTGTGGAAGACTAAAAGAAACCGAAATAAAAATCTTGGAAGTAAATAGAAAATGTCGGGACGAGAGTTTGTCAGTGGACCCTCAGCCCGGAATGAAATGATTTGTTTAGCCAAACAGCCAAAGTAGACTGAAATAAGAATCTATTATCAAGCAGAAAATGTTGAACAAGAATGGAACTTAATAAAGAACGATAAAAAAACGATTAGTCGAACTCTAAAATGAGAAAATATATTAATGAAACAAATGACTAGCCCACCAATTACAAATTTGGGGCTCAGTATAAAGCTTCGTTATTTGGAAAGATCAGAATCATCAATTTTAGAAATAACAGCGAGTTTGTCAGTACACACTCAGCCGGGATGAAATGATTTTGTTGGCAAAGCAAACAAAGGAAAAAAAAGTAAGAATCTAATAATCAAACAAAGAAAATGTTGGGACAACATTTTACTGAACTCCAGAGAGACAACAATGAGAAAAGGGAAAGTATTGTGAAAAACGATGGATATCTCTACAAAGCGAGAGAATATGGTGATGAAAAAAATGGCTCGCCCACCAAATATAAATTCGAGGCACAGCTTCGTTATTGAGAAGAATCAAAACCAGAAAGTTAAGAAACAATAGAAAGTGACTAGAAGATACAAGATGCAAAAAAACCAGAAAACGTCGGGACAACATTTTGCCAAAGAATAGAATTTAATAACAAACGATGGAAAACGATCAAATTGGCTACGAAATAAGAAAAACAGTGCAATGAAATAAATGACTAGACACCACGTACAAATCTGGGGACAATAAGAAAAGAGAGATTCACGGAAAGTTAGGGAAAACGATGGATTTGTCTACAAAACGAAATGAAACAAATGACTTGACCACCAAGTAAAAATTTGGGGACTCAGAAAGGAACAAAGAGAACAATATACAGATTTCATTTAGAAACAATAACAAGCAGGACAACGTTGGGACGACATTGGACAACTAATAATTCGTAAAAACATCAACTAAGAAATATTTAAAACGAGTTAGCGGCTAGCAAACGGGAGAAGCAGGACATTTGAAAGTAACCACCGAGACGATATTGCAGACAATTGTATGAAGAAATAAATAAAAGGAAATAAAACATAAACTATGAAAAACGACCAACTTATCTACATGGAAAGCAAACTAACGAGTGATAGAAATACAGAAAGAAGAAACCAGTGTAAAATAAGAAGCGAAACACTTTGTTTGATCATTTGAAGCTGAGATATAATGATTAATTTATAACGGAAAACAAATGACAAGGAAAATTAAGAAACTACAAATATTCTCAAGGGCACACTCAACTTAGCATGAATGACGATTCTAGATGGAAACAAATAACGATTAAAAACAATAAATGTTGGGACGGAATTTCACCGAAACGCAGACAGATAACAACTGGAAAATATTGACAGAAACTTTGGAAAACGATCAGTTTGTCTACATGGAAAAAAAAGAAACACAGAGTATGCAATGGAAATCATCGTGTGAATTACACCCAAAAACCGTAGAAGAATAAAAATATATAAAATAAATAAATAAATAAAATAAAAGTAATAAAAACAGGGAAAAGGTGGAAACCACAAGGGTTAAAGCGATTAGAAAAAGGTAAACCACAAAAAATGGGGGTCGTGTAAATATTGTATAAATAAATTAAAGAACCATATAAATAATAATTAGATAAGTATAAGAATAGCGGTTAGAATATAGGATAGTTAGAAAACTAGAAATTGTCGAATAATTATAGTAGGAAGTTAGGGGCACACTGCAACATAAAAAAACATAGGGGGAGGGAGGGTTTAATTACAGATAAAATTTCGGATTATCTTGATTACATAATGATGTAATCAACTTAATTAATTTTGTGTGTATTTTAATTAATTTTTGTGTGTATTTTTTTTCGAAATTTTTTTCGAGTTTTTGGCGCGATTTTTTTTTTAAATTCAAATTTTTGGAACATTTTTCTAAATTCAAATTTTGGCGAATTTTTGAAATAAAATTGAAATATTTTTTTTTGAATAAATTTTTTTTTAATCACACTATAGTCAGGGGGTATTTTTGAAAAAGACTAAAATAAATTAGCTTGAATTGCCTAACGATAAAAAAAAGCATAAAATTAAAATTGGCTCAAATCGCCTAAGATGTGATATAGTCAGGGATATTTTTAACTCGTAATAAAAACAATGCAATATTTGGTCTCAATACTTTCTATAGGTAAATATAGGCATAAAATAAAAATAGCTTGAATGGCTTACTGATAAAAAATTGACAAGGGTATTTTTTATAGGCTTGTTAAAAAAAACACTTGAAATATTTGTTCACACAATTTTCATAGGCAAATTTAGGCTCTAGATAAAAATAATTTAAAATACCTAAAGTAAATTAAGACAAGTTAAAGTACATTAGAATACATTAGATTATATTAAAGTAAATTAAGGTAAATTAAAGGGTCTAAAGTAAATTAAAGTACATAAGAGTATATTAAAGTAAATTCAGATAAATTAAAGTACATTAGAATACATTTAAGTATATTAGAGTAAATTAAGGTTCCTCTAGTAAATTAAGATACATTAGAGTACATTAAGGTAAATTAAAGTAAATTAAAGGGTCGAAAGTCAATTTAAGTACATTGGGGTACATTTAAGTAAATTATGGTTCATAAAGTAAATTAAGGTACATCAGAGTAATTTAAAGTACGTTAGAATAAATTTGAGTAAATTAAGGTTCTTAAAGTAATCTAAGGTGCCTAGAGTAAAGTATGGTAGGTTAGGTAAGAATTTTTTAAAATTAAATAGAGTCAACAGTTAAGTTACATAAGGGTAATTTTTAAAGCTGAAAATTTTAAAAGCAGTTATAGTAGGCAAATTACATAAGGTAAGAATTTTTAAAGTTAAAGAGTCGACAATATTGCATGATAAAATTTATTAAATAAAACTTTTAGTATAGTTTTATCGATCAATTTTTATACATATTTTTAAATGATAAAATTTTTAACATAAATTTACAATGGAATTTTTTATACATGATTTTTAAAGATGAAATTTTTAGGATAATTTTAAAATGAAATTTTTTATACATGATTTTTAAATAGAATTTTTAGTATAATTTTATCGATGAATTTTTTATATATAATTTTTAAAGATGAAATTTTTAGAATAATTTTACAATGAAATTTTTACACATGTTTTTAATTGAAAAAATTTTTAATGTAATCTTACAATCAAATTTTTAGTATAATTTTTACTATTACTTTTTTATACATGTTGATAACGATCAAATTTTCAAATAAATTTTTCAAAAACTTTTTTCAAAGAATTTATTTAAATTAAATTTTTGAGTTTCAGTGTTACATAGTATTGCCTAAGGTAGGTAGTAGTCATTCGCAAGAGCAACCCATCTCCTCCACTCTGCAGCAACCCATCCTTAAAAAAAATAATAAAATAATAATAATAAATAATAATATTAATAAAATAATAATAATAATAATAATAATAATAATAATAATAATAATAATAATAATAATAATAATAATAATAATACTTTCAGAAAACATAAAAAGTTAACTTACTTGGTATCAACTTCTGAACACTGATAACCCATACACAGTGAAAAATTCATTAATAACTGAACAACAATCACTAGGTACTGTATACAAATAACCGAGTACTGTACAGCTCTCTATATACATATTAGGCATTGAATAATTTACTTATTCATTAAAATGACATATTTAAATAATATTTACTCTTTCAACACAGATATTGAATCAACTCAACCCACTTAAAAAATAAAGTTTTCTCTCAATCATTTCCCTTTAAAATACTTGGTTATTCACACACTCACAATATGTTATCAATAACTAGTTACTGAACAAATCAATATCAAAAACTAATTACTGAACCAATAAATATTAATGATCGGTTACTGACCAACTAATTTTGAAATAAATCACATAAAAGGTTAACAAAAAGAAATACAAGTTGAAATTTTATTAACTTTTTCACTATTTTATCGATCATTGATGTGTCCAAATTTTTTGGTTGCTTAGTTACCTTGTCGTTATCAGGTGATAATTAATCAAATTCATTGAAACCAAATTCATTGCTATATTTACTTGGTATCAACTTCTGAATACTGATACACACTGAATAATCCATTAATAACTGAACAACAATCACTAGGTACTGTATACAAATAACCGAGTACTGTACAACTCTCTATATACATACTAAGCATTGAATAATTTACTTATTTATTAAAATGCCATATTTAAATAATATTTACTCTTTGAACACCGATATTCAACCAACTTAACCCACTTAAAAAATCAAATTTTCTCTCAATCATTTCCCCTTAAAATACTTGGTTATTCACACACTCACAATATGTTATCAATAACTAGTTACTGAACAAATTAATATCAAAAAATTTTTACTGACCAAGAAATCTTTAAATAAAAGCACATATAAATTTGAACAATCAAAAGAAATACAATTTTATTAACTTCTCGACTTTTTTATCGATCATTGATGTCTCCAAATTGTTTTGTTCTTTAGTTACCTGATTGCTATCAAGAAACTATTAATCATTGAAGCTCAATCAATTGTTGTATTTTCTCTGAATAAAAATTTATTTCTTTACAGTCTTGTATGTGATTTATTGAAATTATTTTGTAAAACATTGAAATTTTTCTACCATTTTTGTAATATTTTTAATTGCGTCCAACAATGAACAATGAACAATTACTAAACGTTATTTTCAAAGATGAATGCCAACCTTTTCATTTATTTTTCACATGCCCTAAATAAATTAATTGCTAACTCATGAAATAATTACTTAAATTTATTTTTATAGATTTTCTAATCTTTTCACCCCCAACTCTTATTGTTTACTGAATGATAAATTAATTAGTAACTACAAGTAGTGGTTAATCTAATTGCTAGTGAAAAGAAACTTGATGAGAAAAAGATACTTAAATTAATTTCTCAAAACATATATTACTTTCATTGTACTTGGAATAAATTTTCATATATTTATTGAAAATGATTCGACTCTTTAAATTATTAACTCAAAGATGCTAAAGGTTTGAATAAAACTGATAGAAAAAAAAATTAATATCTACAGCATTACTAAAATCAAATAACTATAATTTCTGATACCATGCTTCAATACATGCATAGGTTCTTGTGTACTGATATCACTTACTGAAAACCCAAACTTATAGGAAAAATGTATGTGATTGTCTATTAGTCTTTGTAGAAATTATTTTTATTAAATTGTGGTTAGCTGGTGAATAGAATTTGATTAAAGTAGTGGGAAAGATGTAAATTTTAAATAAATTTGATTAAATTTGTTAATTCTTTAAATAAAATTTTTAAAGAAAGCTTCAACATAGTAGCAAATTTTAAAGAGAATAGTACTTATCAATTAAAAATTAAATTAAATTAACTTAGTTGTAAGATAATTGAAAAATTTATTAGATCATTTTTTAAAATTTTATAAGGTTGTTAGGTAATTATTCTAGGTACTTGTTGAATGAAAATTAGTGTATGTTATCGACTGCTCATAGTATTTAATTCTACAATTTCCGGATAAATAATTATTAAATTCTTGATTCCTGGAAATAATCGTAAATATTTAAATTATTCAGAAAATTGTCAAAAAAAACCTAAATAATGGGTAACAAAAAAGTTTTAAATACTAGTCAATTTTAGTTTTTAATTTAATTGAGTTACAAATATTTTAATAAAATCAAATAAATAGTTACATGAATCATACAATTTCATAGAACTGAAATATTATCGATATATCCTGATTAACCTTAAATCAATGAAAAAAGTAACAATTTTCCTAAGTATGTTATAAATTCAACCAACTCAATCGCCTTTAAAATACTATAAATTCACCTCTCAACCAATCATTTCTCTTCAAATATCATTTTCATTCCATTATATCAACTATATTCATACTTTTCATAAAAACCTATCAAGTAGATAATATTTACCCTTTGAACATTAATATTCCTTCCAGTATATTCCTTTAAAAATATTATAAAATCATCTCTTGACCAATCATTTTCCAAAAAATAACAATATTTCAAGCCATATTCAATATTTTTCATAAAAATCATAACAATACCCATTTCTATAATATTTACCCTTTAAATAACAATATTTAACTAACTCAAGCCCCTTAAAATGACAACAAACTTGTTCTTAATCGACTTTTTTTCACTAAATAAATTCCACTCTTGACCAATCTTTTCTCATCAAATAACACTTTCCCCTACTCTACCAACTATATTCATTATTTTATAAAAATCACCTATTAAATAACGATACTTAACCGACTCAACACCTTCAAAATATCAACAAATCTGCTGTTAATCGATTATTTCCCTTTAAAAGATCATGAATTCTCTTCTTAGCCAATTGTTTTCCCCTAAAATAAAATTTACTCTCAACCAATCATTTCTCTTTAAATGAGATTAATCCCAGTTATATATTCATTATTTTCATAAAAAATCACCGACATATCGATATTCAACCGAATAAATCTCTTGAAATCACCTTAAAATAAAATTCCTCTCTTGACCAATCAAATCCCCTTAAAAATATTATAAATTCGCCTCTCAACCAATCATTTCTATTTAAATTACAATAATCCCCGCTATATTCATTATTTTCATAAAAATCACCAACATATCGATATTCAACAGGATAAATTTCTTGAAATCCATCTTGTGACCAATTATTTCCCCTTAAAAGATCATAAATTCTCTTCTTAACCAATCATTTCTCTTTAAATGACAATATTCCCAATCTCTTAAAAGATTTACACACATATTGATATCTATCTGAACAAAGCCCCTTTAAAATATTATAAATTCCTCCTCTATATTCTCCATATCACAAAATTTCCTCTTAACCAATCATTTCCCTTGAAATCACATTTTCATTCACTGCACCAACAATACACATATTTTTGGTAATAACCTACAAGGTAAAATTTCTTTAGAAATCTATATTTAACCGAACAAGATCTTTAAAAATTCATCATTTGGATCATATTTACTATATGTATTCAACCAATCAAATTCCCTTAAAATAAAAATCTTAATTTTACCAATAAAAATAAATTTTCTTTAAAGTATTACAAAATTGTTATCGATACCCAACATTTTCCGTCGAAAATCACCACAATTTGATTCTGGCAACAAATTCAATCAAATAAAAAATTCATCAAAAATGACTAAAATCGAATAAAGTCTATGTTTCCCACATAAATTTAATTTCACTCAATTATTGTAAAATCATAAAATATATATCATGTTGCTCAAATAATTAAAATTAATCAGTAAATCAAGTATAAATTCAATAAAAATTACCAGTCAACCCATAGATATAATTCAACGATTTTCATATGTATATTGTTAACCACACTGAGCATCCTCTTAAAAATCTCTACAATATACTACTTTTGTGATTGATATCCACGAAATCAATAAATGGAAAATGATAATAATTATTGATCTCCTTTTTTACACTGTAAAATCAATTAAAATCTTAGGTTTCACTAAAATATTTTTAAAAATTAACTGATTTAATCAACTATTTAAATATAACATAAAATTATAATTAAAATATCATTTACTATTCAAAATCTATCAGTCAATTTGATTCTAATTCTTAAATAATTATCTTAAATAGATGTTTCATAAACATTTTGATCATAAATTTAACTTTTATTTAAAATAATCCTAAAATCAAGTCAAATCTAATAAATTTTCAAGAAATTAAGTGTTTCTAAATTATAGATTAACCCTAATTTCTTCAATAATTTCATTAAAAACTAAATAGTCCCCAAATCCATTAACATTCAAATGAAAACCATAAAATTCACATAAATGATTAAAATTTACTAAAATAAATACCTCGTAAAACTAGATATCACTTAAATTATCATAAAATTTCCCTAAAATCTCTAATTGATTTACATAGCCTAAAAATATTTTATTTTTGTCGATTACAACCTAATCTATTTAATTGTGTAATTAAATTTATTAAAAGTTAATTAAATTTTCATTGAAAATGACAAGTCAATAACAAATCAACAAATGGAATTTTAATTAGTAGAGATTATATTCTATAAAGAAAATTTCCAGTGAAGAAGTAATATTGGTGGGAGAGTACATTAAGTGACTAAAATCGTTGAAATTACTGGAAAAAGTGGGATAGCTAAAGATATCTACTAAATAGATGAAATATCAATTGATATATTAAAACCTTACAAGGGTAATATACTTTGAATGAAGAAAATATACATCGAAGAGGAAAAATATTCATTAAAGTGAGAAAATATTAATTAAAGTGAGAAATTATTCATTGAAGAGGAAAATATTCATTAAGAGAAATTATTCATTGGAGAGAAAAAATATTTTTTGAAGAGGGAAAAAAATCATTGAATAACGTAAAATATTGATAGAAGCTAAAAAATATTCAGTGAATCGAGAATTGCATATAATAAAATAGACGGTAAAATTTCTCAATGATGAGATGAAATATCAATTAAATATTAGAAAATACTTGAAATAAAAGGAGTCTGTATTATTCACTGTTCAACAAATATACTTAAAAGATGAAAATATTCACTGAAAATGAATTGTACTTTAAGAGTGGATGAATTACTATTATATTCAATTAAAAATTATTAACAATTGAGTAGATTTTGTCGGTTAATTATATTTAAATAGGGATATATATTGTTGATGGGTGCGCGGATGAATAGTTATTAAAAAAACGCGCGCGCGTATATTAATCCAACGAATATTCAACAAATCCGGCAAATATATTCAAATCCGGCGAATATACAAATCCGGCGACTATACCAATCCGGCGAATATACAATTATCACCTGATAACGACAATGTAACTAAGCAACCAAAAAATTTGGACACATCAATGATCGATAAAATAGTGAAAAAGTTAATAAAATTTCAACTTGTATTTCTTTTTGTTAAACTTTTATGTGATTTATTTCAAAATTAGTTGGTCAGTAACCGATCATTAGTATTTATTGGTTCAGTAATTAGTTTTTGATATTGATTTGTTCAGTAACTAGTTATTGATAACATATTGTGAGTGTGTGAATAACCAAGTATTTTAAAGGGAAATGATTGAGAGAAAACTTTATTTTTTAAGTGGGTTGAGTTGATTCAATATCTGTGTTGAAAGAGTAAATATTATTTAAATATGTCATTTTAATGAATAAGTAAATTATTCAATGCCTAATATGTATATAGAGAGCTGTACAGTACTCGGTTATTTGTATACAGTACCTAGTGATTGTTGTTCAGTTATTAATGAATTTTTCACTGTGTATGGGTTATCAGTGTTCAGAAGTTGATACCAAGTAAGTTAACTTTTTATGTTTTCTGAAAGTATTATTATTATTATTATTATTATTATTATTATTATTATTATTATTATTATTATTATTATTATTATTATTATTTTATTAATATTATTATTTATTATTATTATTTTATTATTGGATGGGTTGCTGCAGAGTGGAGGAGATGGGTTGCTCTTGCGAATGACTACTACCTACCTTAGGCAATACTATGTAACACTGAAACTCAAAAATTTAATTTAAATAAATTCTTTGAAAAAAGTTTTTGAAAAATTTATTTGAAAATTTGATCGTTATCAACATGTATAAAAAAGTAATAGTAAAAATTATACTAAAAATTTGATTGTAAGATTACATTAAAAATTTTTTCAATTAAAAACATGTGTAAAAATTTCATTGTAAAATTATCCTAAAAATTTCATCTTTAAAAATTATATATAAAAAATTCATCGATAAAATTATACTAAAAATTCTATTTAAAAATCATGTATAAAAAATTTCATTTTAAAATTATCCTAAAAATTTCATCTTTAAAAATCATGTATAAAAAATTCCATTGTAAATTTATGTTAAAAATTTTATCATTTAAAAATATGTATAAAAATTGATCGATAAAACTATACTAAAAGTTTTATTTAATAAATTTTATCATGCAATATTGTCGACTCTTTAACTTTAAAAATTCTTACCTTATGTAATTTGCCTACTATAACTGCTTTTAAAATTTTCAGCTTTAAAAATTACCCTTATGTAACTTAACTGTTGACTCTATTTAATTTTAAAAAATTCTTACCTAACCTACCATACTTTACTCTAGGCACCTTAGATTACTTTAAGAACCTTAATTTACTCAAATTTATTCTAACGTACTTTAAATTACTCTGATGTACCTTAATTTACTTTATGAACCATAATTTACTTAAATGTACCCCAATGTACTTAAATTGACTTTCGACCCTTTAATTTACTTTAATTTACCTTAATGTACTCTAATGTATCTTAATTTACTAGAGGAACCTTAATTTACTCTAATATACTTAAATGTATTCTAATGTACTTTAATTTATCTGAATTTACTTTAATATACTCTTATGTACTTTAATTTACTTTAGACCCTTTAATTTACCTTAATTTACTTTAATATAATCTAATGTATTCTAATGTACTTTAACTTGTCTTAATTTACTTTAGGTATTTTAAATTATTTTTATCTAGAGCCTAAATTTGCCTATGAAAATTGTGTGAACAAATATTTCAAGTGTTTTTTTTAACAAGCCTATAAAAAATACCCTTGTCAATTTTTTATCAGTAAGCCATTCAAGCTATTTTTATTTTATGCCTATATTTACCTATAGAAAGTATTGAGACCAAATATTGCATTGTTTTTTATTACGAGTTAAAAATATCCCTGACTATATCACATCTTAGGCGATTCAAGCCAATTTTATTTTAGTCTTTTTCAAAAATACCCTCTGAATATAGTGTGATTAAAAAAAATTTTGTGAATGAAAATACCCTCTCTGACCATTTTAGGCGATTTGAGCCAATTTTAATTTTATGCTTTTTTTTATCGTTAGGCGATTCAAGCCAATTTTATTTTAGTCTTTTTCAAAAATACCCTCTGAATATAGTGTGATTAAAAAAAATTTTGTGAATGAAAATACCCTCTCTGACCATTTTAGGCGATTTGAGCCAATTTTAATTTTATGCTTTTTTTTTATCGTTAGGCGATTCAAGCCAATTTTATTTTAGTCTTTTTCAAAAATACCCTCTGAATATAGTGTGATTAAAAAAAATTTTGTGAATGAAAATACCCTCTCTGACCATTTTAGGCGATTTGAGCCAATTTTAATTTTATGCTTTTTTTTTATCGTTAGGCGATTCAAGCCAATTTTATTTTAGTCTTTTTCAAAAATACCCTCTGAATATAGTGTGATTAAAAAAAATTTTGTGAATGAAAATACCCTCTCTGACCATTTTAGGCGATTTGAGCCAATTTTAATTTTATGCTTTTTTTTTATCGTTAGGCGATTCAAGCCAATTTTATTTTAGTCTTTTTCAAAAATACCCTCTGAATATAGTGTGATTAAAAAAAATTTTGTGAATGAAAATACCCTCTCTGACCATTTTAGGCGATTTGAGCCAATTTTAATTTTATGCTTTTTTTTATCGTTAGGCAATTCAAGCTAATTTATTTTAGTCTTTTTCAAAAATACCCCCTGACTATAGTGTGATTAAAAAAAAATTTATTCAAAAAAAAATATTTCAATTTTATTTCAAAAATTCGCCAAAATTTGAATTTAGAAAAATGTTCCAAAAATTTGAATTTTAAAAAAATCGCGCCAAAAACTCGAAAAAATTTTCGAAAAAAAATACACACAAAAATTAATTAAAATACACACAAAATTAATTAAGTTGATTACATCATTATGTAATCAAGATAATCCGAAATTTAATCTGTAATTAAACCCCCCCCCTCCCCTATGTTTTTTTTATGTTGCAGTGTGCCCCTAACTACCTACTAATTATTGATTGAAATTAGACGAGACAAGTCATTTAAAATAATTTTAAACTTAGTAAATGATTAATTAAAAGTAGTTAAATAAAAAACAAAAATCAAAATTATTAAAGGAATTTCATAAAAAGGTTGCAACGATTTCGAACCCCTACTCCTATGAGATGAGAAATATTAGCGGAAGTAACGAACAATTGATTGTACGTATTACAAAAGACATGAGGCCAAGTAAAGCCAAATTAGATACTAAACGAGAACAGATAATCGATTAAGTTAGAGAAATTGACGAAAAAATAATCAAAATGATGGAGAAACTTAGGCTTAGATAAAAGGAAATGTTCAGATGTAAGTGAAATGAATAGTAAGAAATGAGCGTAGATGAATAAATGATGATGCTTGTTATAAATGAAAATAAAGGATTAGAGATAATAATGAATTATGAAAATAATAGTCAGCAACCGGAGGAAAATGATGAGCGGAAACGAGTACGATGAGTTGAGATTATTAATAATAATGAACGAGACAACAATAGCAACCGAAAGGTGTCAAACTTACCGAAAAAGCCGAACACTTCATGAAAGCCGTTAAATAAATTCTGAGTGGACAAGTAAAACACAACTTAAACAGTGAAAACTGAAAAATCACACATAAGGTACGGTAAAAGTTTCGATGCATCCTTTTGTTAGTGTATTTTGTAGTGTTATTTATATTATATTATATGGAAATGATACTGGAAAGTAAGATTTGAAACCGAGCTATCATAATGATAGTACGCTTATTCCGATTGGGAACCCAGATCAACCCGAGGAGAGGAAGGTAGTAGGATCCGTCGCAAATGTTGGGGAGTTTCTGGTGAAAGATTTATCACCTCTTCTGGGGAACAAACCAACGCGATTACTACAATTTTTGAATTGGGAAAGTGACGGGGAAACCAAAAATAAAAATAAAAAAGTGAAAAAATGTGCATGATTTAGACGCCGAAGGTGAGAGAGCCAAAAAGTCTCGTAAAGGTACCTAGAAACATTTTTATCCCTAGCTGGTGGTGAGGCACCAGAGGACAGCGGCGGACTGTCGAGTTCAGGTTGTTGCTAGCCAAGGGACTAGTAGCGCTGAACCGCTCGATACGAAAACCCGGACACTACACCGAGTATCGAGGACACCAAGCGGTAGGTGAGATGTGAACTAACCGGTAAATAGTTCATACTCAAAAGGTCCTACTAAGGATCATATTGAGGCAGCCAAGCAGAGCTGGAAATCTGACTCGGGCCGGGCTGACGGTAGACAGAGATATTAGAAATTACAGCGCCCAAATTTTCTTCCTTTTCTTTTCACTATTCGGGAAATCAAGTAAACCGCTTTTGGAACTTGATTGAACGTCTAGGCTTTTCCATTCTTTTATATTCTCCGAGGTACACAACCCGGATCCCACACCAAGTACTGAGGGAATTTTTTTTTAGATTATTAACCCAGCGAGGAGTTCGGTATAATAACCCGGATCCCGCACCGAGTACCGGATATCCGAGTGGCGGTGAGGCAAGCGTAACCGGACAAATGCGCTCCCAACAAACTCCATGGATTGAGAATCAGTGTGAGACCTCAAGCTTGTCCATCGGACAAGTCGCCCAATAGGTCACTGATGAAACTCAACTCCGATCAAATAGAGAAGGCTATAGAGAGCCAATAAAAAGGATAATTATAGAGGCCCATAGAATGCCAGATAAGACGAGAAATTTAAGGCCATAGCATGCCAGTGAAAAGATAATAAGATTTAGATAAAGGCCCATAGAGCGCCAGCAATTAAGGATTAAGCAAATGATTTTATGATAAAGAGATATAGGAAATATAATTAATGGATTGAATGACGGTATGATTATTGCGATTTTATTTGATGAGAATATAGATAATTGATACGAGATTAATACGAACATGATAGATAATTGATACGAGATTAATACGAGGATAGTAAATAATTGATACGATATTAATACGAGGATAATTGATACGAGATTAATACGAGGATGATAGATAATTGATACGAGAAATAGATAATTTAAAATAGATTTAAAATGAAGGGGCGAATCAAAAGGAAAATGATCACAGCGGATAAAGTCTAAGGAAAACGACAAGATGAGTTAATTAGAAGGCCCATAGAGCGACAGCGGATAAAGTTTAAGGAAAAAGACAAGAGGATTTATTTAAAAGGCCCATAGAGCGCCAGCAAATAGAGAGTAAGAAAATTTTTTTGGACAAATTATGAAGAGATAAAGAAGAATAGTTAACGAGACGATTGTTGATATGATGGTGATGATTTATTTGATAAAAATAGTTAATTGATACGACAATATAGATAATTGATACGACTATAAAGATAAGTTATACGAAGCAAATAGATATTTGATACGAGCTATAGATAATTCAAAATAAACTTAAAATCAAAAGACAAAAAATTTAAAAGGATAAAAAAGTTGACGTACGAAAAGAATTAAAATAAGAGGAAGCAATGAGAATAATACGTGAAATTAATGCGAAAATTTATGTAGAGTAATATGTACTAGAAGGGTTATTTATTTTAGATAATTGACAAGGAATAAAGAGATCAAGTAAACGACGAATAATAGAACCGATAGACTAGAAATAAATCAAGAATACAAGTAACGAGAAACCGGAATCAAGGAAACCATTGAGTAGAGAAACTGAGAAGATACCAAAACGAACAAAGAACAAAGATTAAGAAAATAGACCATTTTATTGGTAGTCAGAGAAAGCGAAAAGCAGCAACAGATAGAAAACTTAATACAGTAAAGACAACAGAATCATTGATTACAACAAGATTAGAAATTTTAAAAACAGAAGCCTAAGAATACGATAAATTAAAGGAAAAGTTAACCGATAAAGGAAACAACGTGAAATCACACGAACCAAAATTTCCAATTCAGTTGTAAACAAGTACGAATAAAGAGATGAAAAAAATCCGAGAAGAAATTAACCAAGAGTTGCCAAGTAAAAATACGGATGAAACAAAAATATATTTGAAAGAATCAACAATGTACGAAATCACACGCGATGAACCGGAACTGAGGAGCCGAGAACCAATATATTCGAGTTTAAAGAGAAATGTACAGGAGATGCATTCGGAAAGAAAAGGCAACGAAGAAGATTTAAATGACAAAAAGGAAACTGGAAATTCGAAAATAAAAACAGTTGAAACAAAAATAGCTGAAACATGGAAAACGGAAATCATACGGAAGAGGAAATATTAACCACAATTGAAAAAAGAATCGAAAGGGAAAATGATCAAACCGAATTAAAAGATCAAGTATCAGAACCAATAAAAGTATCGATGGAAAGAACGAGACAAACGAAAGATATTTACTCGAAAACAAATCAATACATTAAAAAACCATTACGAATTTTCGATATGCCAGTTAAGTGGATTCAAGACAGTAGAGGTAAATTTATAAATTATAATAATTATTTTAGGATTAACAACGCGAGCTACAATCCAGTATATAATACCTGTTCAAAGGAAGGATACCGAACTGACCGAGGTCATCAATTAAAGAATTACCAAGGAGGTGATAGAAGAGTCCGCACAGAAAGTATGAACAGACAACCAATATTAATGAACCCTACACGGAACGTAGAGGAAGAAATGATAATCTGTTTTAATTGCGATCAAACTGGTCATATGTCAAAGAATTGTCGAATGAGAAGAATGCAAAGTCAACAAAAATCATACCAAATCAAGAAAAGTTCACAAAATAACCAAACACAAGAGATTAGATATTTAAGAGATATGATGATAATGAGGACAACCACAAGATTCGAGAGTAGAACCTATTACAACTGCAACCTAAACGGAGATATAGCTGAAAATTGTCCAATAGAGAGAAAATCGAGACAACCAAAACCGAACAATTATAACCAAAGTACACAAAGTAATCAAATACAAGAGATTGAGCAATTAGGAGGTATGATTCAACGAATATCCTCAAACAATCAAATACAACGAAGTAATACGAGAAGAAACATGAATGATGTCCGATGTCAATGGACCAGAAAATATTCGGAACAGCAACAAATTGAATGGCAGAAATTACAGAGAGAGGAAATCCAAGAAATTCGACAAAGACGGATGAACAGAAATTAAATATCAGGTAGAAGCAATATGTCGAAAATGGTCAATACAAAAGAAATCCACACTGCGGAGCAGTGTGTCGTCAACAGCGAGGAGGATATAACAATAAATAACGAAAATAACGACAAAGAAAATGAAGTAATTAAGAAAGACGAAACTCAAGAGGTGAAAATAAAATCAGAGCAAGAATTGAGCAGCAAAGAAAAAATAAAGATAATTCAAGAGTTCACCGAACGATAGACGACGAAAAACAGAAAAAACCGCGATAAAAGATATCGAAAAAACAAAAACCAAAATATCAAAATACGAGGGTACTACTACAAATATCGAAAAGAGAACCGATAAGGAAAGCGAAAATAAACATGTTACAACAAGGGCTAAACAATAATGAAAAGGTCAAGAAAGAGGAACATCAAATAAACGTAGAAAGTGAAGTATTGGAGTCGAAATCTATACAAACAACAGGAGACAATATAGGAATAGGAGTGACATCAATTGAACAAGAGGTAATAAATATTTCAATGGTTAATAAAATTTCAGAGGGAGAACTAATCGAAAAGAGAATCCAAAAGCAACAAGCAAGAAATCTAAATATACAAGACCGATCAAAAACGGTAAGCGAGTTGATAATTGAGACCAAAGAAGACGTAATTGAAGAACTCAGCAAAACAACAAATGTGAAAAGGAAAATTACAATACAGCATGAATATGCACAACAAAATACGACTAGGAAAACCACAACGAACAAAGAAAGTATCTGGACAATCGATACGAAAGCTAACAACGTAAATATCAGAGAATATTGTAAAATTTGTCAAAAATCCGGACACGCAGAGAACGACTGCTATCGACATCAAATATGCCAACAATGCGGGAAGAGAGGCCACTTAAATATCATTTGTCACAAAAGACGCGGAACATGTTTTAACTCTTAAAAATGGGAACATATGGCTCGGAATCGTATAATAAACTGACTCAGAACCCATCCAAAACAGTGGGACTAATGAGAGGAAGCAATAGGAAACCAGAGGAGATTAATGATAACACCACAATAAAGCCAGCGAATGACACAAGTGTCAAATCAAGCTACGAACCAGGAAAAGACATGACAACTGGAAGGCAAAAAAACCTATTAGACATGACGAAACAAGTTACTAGAGCCACAAACAACCAAGAGACAGAATCAAAATATTATAGTAATCAGGCGAAACAGAAACGAGAATATAACGAAATCCACGATGCTAGAATGAATTACCGGAAACAGATGGAAGCAATCATCAAAATAACTAAGGAAATAATGCCGAAATGGACCAGAAACAAGAATACCACCGAGATATTAGAAGGAGTAACAAAGATGATGACGAACTACGCAAAAGGCTCAAAATCAACAGCAGAAATCAGCATCCTAAGGAATCGAATGCCAATATTATTCACAATAATTGACATAGCAGGTAATAAACTACCACACCATGCCATAGAAAGCGAAAACGAAGAACGAACGATGGAAATTATCGAGATAATGAACCAAGGTGGACAACATACAAATATCAGAAATGAGAAAGGACAAACACCTATGATGATTGCAGTGTCAAGAGATGCGTCAACGAAAATTATGAGGTAATTATTAAAAACAGGATCAACTCTAAATGAGAAGGACAATAAAGGAAAAACGATGTTAAATTATATTATGATGTCGCAAGAAGCAAGCGCAACAGAGTTCATTACGATAAATGCAATTCAAGAAGACATCGAAGTAACAGGAAAAAATTTAAACCCAATCCTTGGAGCAATCGAGGGAGGATACGATGAAGCAGCAGCAAAACTGATCATTTGGAGAAAAAGGAAAACCGATAACGAAATCATAGACGTAAACAAATTCGAAAGCAATGAAAATATATTACTAAAAAGAGCAATAAATTCCGAATATGCATTACCAAAGACGATAAAAGCCCTGTTAAAGATAAGAGAAATAAAATTTACCGACAATAAAAGAGAGCCTGAGAGAAAAGGGTCCAGAAAGGAAGAATTAGAAACCTTGGTAGGAGAATGGCACCGGATACAACGAAAATCTAGCGGTAGAAAACAAGAAGTTGATGACATCAGAAATGGAAGAAGAATGATAATCAAGATGTATGAAGAGATAATCAAAGAAATAAATGTAGAGGACAACAGGATTGAGAAGGATCGATGTAATAAAGACCAGGACAAAAAGGAAGATGAGGACAAAGACAGGAAAAAAGAAGATGATAACGAAGAGAGAGAAAACAGAGGTATTAATAGTAAGCAAGATTTAGTAACATCCAAGGAAATAAGACAACAATCAAAGCCAAATAACGTAGACGATCAAAAAATGTCAAGAGATGAGGAAAGCACAAAAAATATCTGTTGTAAACAGAAGATAGATTTACAGGATATTCAAAATCGACCAATTCTACTACAAGGATTACAAAGATTATTGATGCTAACGACGTTAGTCAGCTTAACGGATGGATATCTTTTGGGAAAATTAAGAAGTAGAAAAACGACTCGGAACAACAAATTAGTAGTCGCAAATGCTGGGAAACAACAAACCAATATTAGCAGTATATCTATAGAAAAGAAACTAGCGACAACTTTCGAAAAGAGGAAACCAAACTCAAATCAACTATATTCATTCAGAAACATGATGGAAAATACGGCGTACATGATTTGTGCACAAAGAGAAGATAACCAAAAATGCAGAGCAATAAGGATTTGGAAAACCGGTTCAAAGAAAACGACAACAACGCCAAGAATAGTTAAACTAAATATTCACCGCAACGGTGAAGAAACCAACAATGAAAATGAAAAATATAGCAAAAACCAGAAAAGTTACGAAGAAAACCTAAAAGACAATGAAACGAGGAAAACAACTACAAGAACAACTAATGAGTCAGCAAAATCAACGCAATCTAGCAAAAGACTAAGAAAAACAACAACGCCAAACAAACCACAGAGAATGGATGATTTCAGAAATGAAGTGTCAATCAGTGCAGTGACCGACGCATGGAAATACGAAACAATACGGAAAGTACAGGGAAAGCTATTCACAAAACTATCCAAAATAGTCAGCAATTCAAAAAGAAAAGTTAACGGCAGAGAAATAAAGGAAGAAAAGAACATGACACCACGCTTACTAAGGAATAATACAAAATCAATGTATCAGATATGGCAAGGATTATCCCGAAACTCTTCCCAGAGGGAAGTGAGAAACAACAAAGGTGAAACTACGAAAGAAAGCGCAACAAGAAACCAAACCGATAGTAGGAAACAAATACGATCGTTACTTAGCAGAAAATAAAACACATCATTTATTAGCAGTATTTAAGAGAGTTCAAAACCACGAAAAACCCAAAAATGAAAACAACGAAATTAGAAAGCGCAACTACAAACACAGTTAACTTGGTAGCTATATCAGAAATTGTCACAAACGTGATAGTTATGTGGATAATAATTCAACAAGTAAAAGCAACTGAAAAGAACAAACAAAAAACTATGAGAAAACGAATGTGGCCGAAACCAGAGAACCCGGAATACGATAGTACAACGAAACTGAACAAGTACCTAATACCAAGAGAGAACGAAGCAAGCCAAGATATGAACCAATACCCAAGTATGATATGGACGCAACAACCACCGTCACTAATGGCACCACTCAAGTGCTCAAGTGAAATCGACATATATCAAGTAACTGACGAGAGATGCGGAGGGATACGCACCTTGCACGTAGACCCTTTGGAGATAAAGTAATAAATAGTTAGAAATGTGCATATAATGTATATAATATATATGTTAAAAGTAGTGTATAAAAATTATATGTAATGAGTATAATAATATCCAATAATATATAAAAGTAGTATATAAATATTATAGTCGAAGAGCGAAAACAAAGTAAAAAATCAGACGATGTGACAAAGAATAAAGCGGAATGAGAAAGACAAGTGATGCGATATTACGTTGAAATTGAGAAACGAATCAATTGGAAGCTAACCAAGTATATCAAACAGTAAAGCGCAGTTATAGTGACGATGCCCAATATCCGAAAACTAAATGTACCAGCAGAGATAGACTAGTTCAAACCAGGAATCAGATCGAGATCAGAAATTGAAATAAACCGACTAAGAGATACAGAAGCCGTCAATGAAATCAGAGACAAGAGTAAACTTGGAGAGAATCCAGTACAATCAGATAAAAGACGAAAATGAGGAACAAATCTACGATCGAATCAAAATAAAGCAGCAAAATAGTAAAGGAATTATCAACACCAAACGGAAGCATCGAAGAAATAGATGAAATATCGAGTCAGTTAACGAAAAAGACGATGGAAAATAATTTGACGAAAAACTGAATCAAGCAATGAAAAACTGACGAATAACAACAAAGGACAGCTAACTGAGAAACGAGATTTTTGGTGATTGAATCAAATGGAAAAACGAAAAGGATAAAGAAATAAAACTAGCAAAGGAGTGGAAAAGACTAAAAATTAGAGCAAGGAATAAAGCAAGAAAAACAACCAACTGTAAAGGAAACTAGATGCAGCCAAACGAGACAAAATGAATATTACGGAAATAGCAATTCCAAACAAGACTGAAGTTCAACACCGGATACGAATAAAGAACGGACCAGAGAAAAAATCAAAAAACAACTCAACAATCCAAAACCAGACAACAAGAAAGATAAATCAAATCAGTAAAGAGAAAATGCAAAGGGGAATGCCAACAAACGACAAGACAAAAGAGGATGAGGCTGAACTACAAAATGCACCCAATCAAAATGGAATATTGAAAGAATCTTGCAAATCGTAGTAAAGACAAACAAAGAAGATAAATGATGTCAAAATAAAGTTAATACCAATCACAGAAACGAGAAACCAGATATGATAATAAAAGCAACAGAAATAAAGAAGGGAGAGGAACAGAAAGTCAAACAACTACCTAAGATCAAGAAGAGTGATAACAAGTCTTATTAAAATCGCTCGAAATACTCAAGCAATTGTAAATAATCATCAAAAACCCATAATTGTTATGAAAACCAGGAAAGCGGAAGCAGCATGATATTGACGATGAGAAGGAAGATATCAGTAATAAGCCCATATATACAACCTAGTATCCCTTACAAAGAACTCGAAAAACCTCACAATCAATCAATCAATGCAAATATTACCTGTAGCAAATATGCCGAGATATGCAGAAACCCAAAGGATACCAATTACGGACTGATCAACTTCTAAAATACCCAATGCCCAAAAGATTAAAACAAGAAAAGTAAATAAACTAATAATCAAAGTGAGCAAAGCCCAAACTTAAAAGGATTGTACGAACCCTCAGAACTCTAGAAAATCAAATCCGAAGGTCAATAGAAAAAGGAAACACCCATCAAGGAAACCATATTAAAATAATCATGGATACTCTTTAGAAACCCTACAAAATAACAGAAAAGAACCGAAAATCGAGAACAAACAGCCAAAATCTTTAACCAAAAAGATGAAACCCAAACAAACCTAAAAGAATAATGAATAATCCCGAACCAATCAATGATCATTAAACAATCGAGACGAGATAATATGATAACGGGTCATCTATCCACAGAATCTAATTGAACCTCACCCACTCAAGATGCTAAAAAGTCAACAACCAAAAGCTAGAATGTCAATTTACAACCCAAGAACCTAAATACACCAGCAAAAAAGGAGTCTTCAACGAAACATTCTATCTATTCTTCTAGCTGACAGTCACTAAGCCTGCCAATCTTCCAAACAATCGGTATCTAATCAGTTCTATATCAAATAAAATCAATTCACCAAACTAAACAAAATCTCAAAGCCAAATCGCACAACAGATATCGAATCGTCAAAATATCCGAACCTGCTGAACAAAGTAATCAATCAGAAACCAAAGAATACCAAGACATGAATATCTAAGTGACAGAATATTGAACTCATAATTAACAATGAACTAATGATGCTTAGACTAGTAACTATTCTTTATGTGTGATTATAGCCGCACTGTATGTCCTCTTTCACTTCATCTTGTAATCCATATATTGATGTATACTTTATGATTATTTTTATGCATGTGGGTTTTGAGGTCACGACCCTGTAGCTCGTAGACCCAATTGAATGGAAATTGTAAACTCTGCATAGTTCATAATTTAAATCTTTTAGAAATTGCGGGTTGCAATTTTAAGGGCCCCGGAGTGTTTTATGTTGGGCCAGCACACAAATAGCCTTGAAAATTGTTTAAATGCATCAGTAATACAGCACAAAAACCCAGCACCAAGATAACTTAAAATATAATATACAACACCAATTAAACATTTTAAAATCTGAGAGAATATAAATAAATATAAAATCAAAAACATAAAAGTAAAATAAAATAAATACAAAATGCATCAAGAACCGCACTAAATTTACATAAAAAATAACATAATAACAAGAAAATTTGACCGTAAAATGACCATTTATATAAAAGTAAAAATTAATGAATTAAATGAATAAAAATAAAATATTTTAAGCTGAATAAATTTAATTAAAAATGTTAAAAATAAATTACCAATTTAAATTAAGAAATAAATAAAAATTTAATTTAGATAACACAAATAATTTCAACGTCGAATTTTGTTTAATCGCAATAAAATTAACACGCAAGGTTAAGGCCAAATTATAGGTATATATACCGATGTGTTTTCACAAATTTTCAGTCTTATTTTTCGGAGAAAGAATTTCATTGCAGAGAGTTAGTCGGTCTGTATAACTGGTTGAGAGTCGTGCATTCATGCAATTAACACGGGAAGTGTTTTGCCTGAACACGACCACTCTTAACTGGTGTAATTTTATTAAATGAATTTTCGAAAGGAATTGATGGATGATTTTCAAATTGAATTTATGGATGATTTTTCAAATTGGATTTATGGATGATTTTTCGAATTGAGTTTATGGATGATTTTTTGAATCGAATTTATGGATGATTTTTAGAATTAAATTTATGGGATTTTCGAATTAAATTTTATGGAATGGACACAATGAATTTCAAATGGTATTTACGATATGTTCACAAAGTTTTTATGCATTACTAATTGCCGTATGTGGTCGATGTAATATGCTGAATAAATATTTTCTATCTATAGCCTTAGTGCGTCCAAACTTTTATTCCAAATACCATGGTAAAATTTATTCATTTATTTTCTTTTTAGGCCCACAGCCAAAACATACTACAAGTTAATAAAATAAAACACACTATCGAACTGTGTAAGTGCGTGTACAATCGCCAATAGTTCGTGCCCGTGAGCGCACCGGCGTGAGGAACGCAGGAGTTGGAACGTCAATATTATCCATACATAGGGAAACTTGGAGGGTAAATGAGTAGTCCGTTGGCTGCTCCTTCATCATCCGTTTCCTAAAAAATTGACATAAATTTTAACAACAATCGGCTCAAAATATCTAACACCGAGTAGTCCAGTGGGCACTCATTAAATATAATATGAACATACATAGATCTTAAGGACAAAGAGAAAGAATGGGTAGTGGGGAAAATTGCGAAATCGTTGCAACAGTTAAAATGAATACCCATCGGAAAAAGATTAATCCGAACGACCAAAATCATGAAAAATAATGTTTTTAAATAAGAATTAAATAAATTATGTTAAATTGCAAAGGAAAATATGGGCAGAACGCTGCGCAAATTTTTGGAAATAGTTAAAACATTTATCATAAAAACTGAAAAATAAGGGCGGAACGCTGCTGAAATTTTTCGAATTAGTAAAAAAATAATAATAAAGGTAATGGTAGTAGAAATTAATAAAGGTAATACATATAATAGTATCAATGATAAGGCAAGCAATAATACGTAATAGGAAACATTGTGGTTATAATAGGGATAAGAGTAAGAGAGATAATGTGAGGATATTTAACATAACAATGGGTGTACAGGCCAAAGAATAATCATCAACACGGATGACGATAAGAAGGATTATGGGAATGGACATGACAATAAATGATATGAGAGTATAGGTTAACATTTGAAAGAGATAGGAGAATAATGGGACCTAAGAATCGAAATCGAGCACAGGCCTTCTATCGGCAGCTCGTTGGACCCATGGATCGTTCGGTCAATTATAGCATTAGTAATAACGCTCACTTTTTGCGGATGATCTACCCACTCGAACACAGTTCCAACGTTGCTTAGCAACGGGTGCCGAGCGGTAAGTGAAAGAATATTTGTATGGAGTTGTCTGGGTAACAACCATATAGTTTCAGAATATCAACACCCAGAAACCCACCAATGGGGAACATTGTAGGTATATTAGGGATAAGGGTAAAAGATATACTGTATGGATATTTAGCATAATAAAGTGTTTACAGGCCATAAAAAGATCATCAACACGGACAACGATAAGAGGGACAATGGAAATAGACGTAGTGATAAATGATATGAGAGTATAGGTTAACATATGAAAGAGATAGGAGAATAACTTGACCTAAAAATCGAAAGCGAGCATAGGCCTTCTATCGGCAGCTCGTTGAACCCAGGGATTGTTCGGTCAATTATAGCATTAGCAATAGCGCTCACTTTTTGCGGACGATCCACCCACTCGAACACAGTTCCAACGTTGCTTAGCAACGGGTGCCGAGTGGTAAGCGAAAGAATATTTGTATGGGGTTGTCTGGGTAACAACCATATAGTTTCAAAAAATCAAAACCCAGAAGCCCACCAATTACATGATTTGGTTTCTTTCATGTAAAAGATTACCGACCCATTACCTATACGATAACGGAAAACTTTGTAATCGATGAAAATCGCTCGATGTTCGGACTTATATGACTGTCTATGTATTAGGGTTAGGTCTGGACTTACTAGGTGTTTGCCCAAGAAAATAAAGTTAATTTTTAGAAAATTAAAAGTAAAAAATTAGCATTAAATAATTACTAAAAATAAATATTAGTATTAAATAATTACTATAAATGAATGTATTCTAAATTAGGGAATAAATAATATAAAAATAGTATTTAATAATAAATATACGAAATTTTCATTGATAATTATGTAAAAAGAAAAATGTTATTGACAATCGTTTTAGTAAAAGAAAAAGGTTATTGAACGTGCTAAATGTAAATAATCACTTTTTGACTGTCGAACGTCTGGTTTCAACAAACAAAGAAAAGCCTAATACTTTGCAGAAAATCACGATACCACGGACATTTATCAGCAAGTCTACTGCTTGGATATCTGACAATGTCTTTTGTATGATTTTATATGAATAAATATTATTTCATATTTAAAACTATTTATTATAAATCAAAAATCAAATTTATGTACTTAATCCTAATCAAATATCATAATACTGTTAGTGAATCATTAAAAACTGTGAAAGTTTGTAAATTGTAACTTTTGGTTCTTCCGTCTCAAAAGGTTGCTGATCCCTAATCTAGTGTGTTGGGCCAATACAAGGTTTTGTTTAAATGAGTTGGAAATAGCACGCAAACACAGCAACGCAAATTTAAAATCAGACCTATTAACATCAAGTAAAGAACCCTAAAATATGAGGAAAATGTAATTAAATATAAAATCAAAACCATAAAACTAAATTAAAACAATAACGGATATGCATCAAGATCCGCACGAAATTAACATAAAAAATAACAAGATAATATAAAAAAAATTTGACCCAAAAAATGAACAATTTATAAAAATTAACAAGTTACAAAAAAATAAAGGAAATAGAATATTTTCAATAAGAAATATTCCATTAAAAATAAATAAAATAAATTGTTCATCTAATTGGTGGGTTTCTGAGTGTTGATATTTTGAAACTATATGGTTGTTACCCAGACAACCCCATACAAATATTCTTCGCTTACCACTCGGTACCCGTTGCTAAGCAACGCTGGAACTGTGTTCGAGTGGGTGGATCGTCCGCAAAAAGTGAGCGCTATTGCTAATGCTATAATTAAACGAACGATCCATGGGTTCAACGAGCTGCCGATAGAAGGCCTGTGCTCGATTTCGACTTTTAGATCCCATTATTCTCCTATCTCTTTCAAAGGTTAACCTATACTCTCATATCATTCATTGTTATGTCCATTCCCATAGTCCTTCTTATCGTCGTCCGTGTTGATGATTATTCTTTGGCCTGTACACCCTTTGTTATGTTAAATATTCACACACTAGCTCTCTTACTCTTATCCCTATTATAACTTCAATGTTCCCTATTATTATTACTAGCATTATCATTGTTGCTATTATATGTATTATCTTTATTAATTGTTACTACATTTACCTTTATTATTATTTTTATACTATATAATTAACATTACAGTTATTATATTACTACTATTAACATCATAATTTTTATCATTACTATTATAGGTACCATGATCATTATTATTATTATTATTATTATTATCCTCATTATTATTATTATTGGTGGGTTACTGGGTTTCACTATTTGTGTAAACCATCCTATTGTTGCCCTGGTAACGCCATATAAATAGTACTTTGACTACCACTCGCCACTCGTTGCTAGGCAACGTTGGAAATGTGTTCGAGTGGGTGGATTGTCCGCAAAAAGTGAGCACTATTACTAATACTGTAATTGCCCGGACAACCCTCGGGTTCAACGAGCTGTCGATAGATGACCTATGCTCGCTTTATAATGTCCCCTGTGGGAGAGAGTTCAAGATCCGACTCATGTCGACCGGTAGAGATAAAACAATGTTCAGGTGACGCGATGCGAATACTCACAACTCTTCGGCGACAATTCCATATTATTTACAACATTACTTTGATTTTAGTTTACCAACCGTTACAATTTTATTCAATAAAACATGGAAAACTAAATACGATGGACAATATCTGCAAGTTAGTTCAGGGCTAAAACGGTATTGGATCATTTAGTTCAATTGGCTTGTTAGGCGTGCAGCTCTGCGTCGGGCGCGTTCTTTGCGTTCCGGTCGGTGATTGCTTGGCGGCACTGTTGATGGAGTAGTTGCTAGTGTGGAATTGTGGATTGAATCCCGGAACGCCAACTGAGATGGGGCGAAGATGAGCGGGTAAGTTACGGTCTCCCCTTCACGACTGGCTGCCAGGGCGACTTCCAATCCCCTGATTTGCGTCCGGAGACTCTGATTGAGTTGGCGTTCCTCAGCCCAACCCTTTTGAGTGGCTGTGAGGCGTTGGTGGATGGATTTGAGCTTTGCCGGATCCACCCAGGTAGATCTCACCTGCTGAACTTCCTTGGTGAGCTGGATTATCTGCTCGTATAAAGATTTATTGGCTTGCTGGGCTCGGGATAATTCCGTTTGTAATAGTTGGGCGGGTTCCATGACTAATAAAAATACAATTAATAAAAACGGGTGATTTATAATTAGGGTGGAATCGCACTATGTTAGATTTATTTCAAACAAATTAATAAAATTATTTCCTGATAACAAAATTCGAGTCAAGCGAAAAACAAAACAAAGAAAATTCACGAATTTAGTTTAATTACCAACAATCAAATCAAAATACTAAATGAACACAATTGTTTTGAATCGTCATTAATCGAGATTAGGTTTACGTCCCTTCACGGAAATCCGTCCGCTACCCACTCCTCGGGTGTATAGCCGGAGATCGACATAGTCGGTCTCTTTGTGTTGCGGGCTCGGGCCGCAGTGGTTTGTGGGGTCTGGACTGGGATGATTTGTTGGGGATGCCAATAGATGTCGGCGATCCTACCCGCCAGCAAATCCTCTTCTACATTCGCCAGGTGCTGGCGAGCTCGGATCATCTGTAGATCCACGTCGCACTGGTGTGCTTCCAGATTTTCCAATCGCTGCCGGGCCTGCCGATAGATCTCTTCGGTCGGGTTCCATTGGGTGGACGTTCCCAGCCCCAGATTGTTCCTGTCGAGGAACTTCGACGGGGAAACTCAGGGCATTTCTTCTGTCTGTATTGAGCCCAAGCCCATCTCCATCGATCTGCGAGGGAAATTGGTAGGTGATTCATTGCACTAACTGCAAAAATAAAAATCATTAGTGGTAGATACTAAACTTCAAGTAGATGGTCGGCATTTCAACAATCACTACCATTTTAGTTAGGGTTAATACAAGGGAATCGAATGAGGGTCGTTGGATTAATAGAAGAAATTTTGCATCTAGGGAACGGTTAGTCGGGGGTGTTAGCGTAAGAGTTTAATTGCTTTGCAAGAAAAAATAAAGGGGTTCGACTATGAGTTTACTAGATTATTATATTTAGTGTTATATAATGATTTTAATACGCTTACACTTCTACTGTATCATTACACTTATAAAGATGATTATAATCCTTACCTTTATAGGTTAGTCATAATCTCTACTGCGTTATTCCATGTGATTATCATTATGATTTGTACCATATTATTACTATCTCATTTTTTCTAAAATTAATTCCTACATTTACGAGATGATTCCATTCCATTTATTAAAGAGATTATCCGCTTTCTACATTATTCTTCACTAAGATGATTATGGTTTTGCTATGTTATTACGTTTATGATTATCAAAAGTGATTTTTATTATTATATTTATTAATATGATTATCAAAATGATTATGATTTTTATCATTATATTTATTATGACTATCAACATTGATTATGATTTTTATTATTATATTTATTAATTTTGTAAATCTAATTGCATAATCTTACTTTCCGTGGTCATTCCCGATGCTGCGGTTGCTTCCTCGTCGGGCGTTTAGGTTGAAAATTCCAAATTGTCGGTCATGATCGGCGTAAAATAAATTGTTATTTCTGAATGGATTAACTGGTTTGTGATTAATATTGATTGATTTTGTGCGTAGGCGTCGACATCCGGTTGGTCAATCAATTGAACGGAATTCGGACGATGGATAAATAATTAAATTTTCGATATCCGTTCGATTGATTCAATTAGATTTATTACCTATTCAGATGTTTGGACATTCGACGTTGGTAATTTCGGAAGTTTTCATTTTATTTCTTTGGACAACAACAACGGAAAACTCACTCGTCCCATCGTCAACTTTACGATGTCACGGTGGGTGTTCCCACGTTAACTCCAATCTACTTTTAATTTATTGAACTCTAATTTATTTAATATATTTATAATTTTGTTAACACCTTTACCTTTTCAGAAATATTCCAACTCATTCGTTTTACTGTTTAATATATGAAATCATCGCGTTAGAAAAGTTGTGAGATTATTCTCGTCCCTCAATCTTGCAGTCTCAAATTATCAATGGAATAATGGATTCATTAATTCATGGAATATCGTACATGGGTCCGAGTTGGTGATCACAAATCAGGAACTTATTGGATATTCAAATCAAAATTAACTGCCTTATTTTTCAAGGAATGAATATCAATAAACGGGTTTCGTAACTTTATTCGGTAACGCTACAAAGAAATAACGGTGGACGAAATAGATGGGTCAGTTAATTTAATTATTCAAGTAGGTTGGGAATCTGCGTTATAATGTAGTTTATTCTATGATTTCAATTTAGTTATTAATTTAGGCTGATTTGGTTCAAACGGGATCCACATTAATTTATGGCCGACATTTTTAATCAAAAAAAAATTATAAAAGGATATGTCTTTGATAGTAGTATGGATTCATGTCGGAATAAATTATCTATTTTGTTAGGGTATGTGAGTTAATAAATAATAATTTAGAAATTTTCATTTTTGTATAATTTGATTTTATTAAGTTAATTCATAGCAATCATTTCATATTAATTTTTTCCCGTGCCCTTCCCCTTTAATAAGCCTTAGGCGCATATTGTGTTCATATTATATTTAATGAGTGCCCACTGGACTACTCGATGTGATGATTTTGAGCCGTGTGTAAAATAATTTAGGTCGAATTTAAAGAAAATGAGAAACGAGGAAGCAGCCAAAAGACCCCTTCCTTATTTCTCCTTTCTTCTATACGGAATAATATTGACGTTCCAATCCCTGCGTTCCGCACGCCGGGTCTTCACGGGCACAGATCATTGGCGATATTCCACGCACTTACACGAATCTGAATTGTATGTTGATTTTACTGACTTGTGATGTGTATTGGCTGTGGACCGGAAAAATTTCGACAAATAAATTAATTAATTTTATGAAAAAAAGAAGTTCGATTTTAACATTATAAATATTTATTAATATATATTAAAAACAAGATACAAATTACTTGACCACAATTCATTCAACAAAATAAAATAAAAATACATCTCCCCCACGCCGACATCCAAGCAGAGCTCTACCGAGGTTGTGAGAATGTGACGTGGAGAGAGAGTTTCCAAATAAAACTACTGCTCACCTAAAAATAATTCAAAGTAGATTTTTAAAATTAACTAAAATTTTGTTTCAAAACTGGTTAAATTTTATGTGAAAATGTATCGGTATTTATACCTATTTTCTGTCCCTAACCTCACGTGTTAATTTTGATTTAGTAAAACAAAATTTGACCTTGTTATTTTCTAGTGTATTCTAATCTTTATTTTTATTATTTTTTAATTTAATTTGACAATTTTTTATTTAGAATTTTTATTGAATTATTTCTAATTCAAATTCTTTGATTTAAATTTCATTTTCATGAAATTTTATTGATTTATCAAATTTCGGTCGAATTTGTGGGTTTTCATGTTATGTTTGTGTTTGTATCGTGCGGATCTTGTTGCATTTTGTTATTATTTTAATTTATTTTTATGTTTATTATTTTATATGTAATTATCTTTTTTTCTCATATTTGATAGGGTTTAATTGATGTTTTAATAGGTTTGAGTTTAAATTTGCATGTTATGTTTGCATGTGTGTTACCGATCCATTTAAACATTTTACAAGGCCGTTTGTGTTCTGGCCCAACATTATTATTATTACAATTATAATAATTATTATCAATATTATTAACAAAATTTTGGGTAGGGATTCGTCCTTATTCCTCAGCTTTAAGAAATATTTTTCTTATGTAAAAATTTAGCCGTAATCCATCTGTATTTCCCCAGTTTTCGGTAAAGTATTTTTGTTGATTCGAAAAATTTTAGCAGCGTTCCGCCCTTATTTTACGGTTTTATCCTTATTCTGCAGTTTTCGATAAAGTATTTTCATCGATTCGGAAAATTTGAGCAGCGTTCCGCCCTTATTTTACGCGTTCCACTTTTACTTTACTATTTTCAATAAGTATTTTAATTACTTCGGAAAATTTGAGCAGCGATCCGCCCATATTTTCCGTTTCAATTGACATAATTTATTTAATTCTTATTTAAAAACATTATTTTTCATGATTTTGGTCGTTCGGATTAATCTTTTTCCGATGGGTATTCATTTTAACTGTTGCAACGATTTCGCAATTTTCCCCACTACCCATTCTCTCTCTTTGTCCTTAAGATCTATGTATGTTCATTTCATAATTAATGAGTGCCCACTGGACTACTCGGTGTTAGATATTTTGAGCCGATTGTTGTTAAAAATTTATGTTAATTTTACAGGAAACGGATGATGAAGGAGCAGCCAAAGGACTACTCATTTACCCTCCAAGTTTCCCTATGTATGGATAATATTGACGTTCCAACTCCTGCGTTCCGCACGCCGGAGCCTTCACGGGCACGAATCATTGGCGATATTCCACGCACTTACATGGTTCGAACAATATGTTTGATTTTAATAACTTGTGACGTATCTTTGGGTGTGGGCCGGAAAAATTTCGACAATTTGAAAAATTAATTTATGCATTATAATAATTTATTAAAACCAAAATTAAATCACCAGATACATCAATCAAATTAAAATTCATAAATATATCTTCGTAATAATCCATAAAACATCGACCAATGAATCCATTATTCACAGATAAATATATTAATCCAAAGTAAAAATCCATCAAATATTAATCCAAAGTAAAACTGTTGAAATCAAGTGTCAAAGTACGACGGAAAATCAATACTGAAAATTAAGATTAAGATTTGTCAAATCATATCAGTATATATACCTATAATTTGGCCTTAACCTTGCGTGTTATTTGTTATTGCGATTAAACAAAATTCGACCTTGAAATTATTTGTGTTATCTAAATTAAATTTTTATTTATTTCTTAATTTAAATTGGTAATTTATTTTTAACATTTTTAATTAAATTTATTCAGCTTAAAATATTTTATTTTTATTCATTTAATTCATTAATTTTTACTTTTATATAAATGGTCATTTTACGGTCAAATTTTCTTGTTATTATGTTATTTTTTATGTAAATTTAGTGCGGTTCTTGATGCATTTTGTATTTATTTTATTTTACTTTTATGTTTTTGATTTTATATTTATTTATATTCTCTCAGATTTTAAAATGTTTAATTGGTATTGTATATTATATTTTAAGTTATCTTGGTGCTAGGTTTTCGTGTTGTATTACTGATACATTTAAACAATTTTCAAGGCTATTTGTGTCCTGGCCCAACATAATGTAGAAAAATTATAAAATTATAATTAGATATTACAATTAAAACCAATGTCAAACTTTGTTTTAATGCATCAAAAACAACACGCAAGGTTAGGGTCACAGAATAGGAATAAATACTGATTTATTTTCACAAGATTTTAATGATCATTTCTGAGAAATCACTTTTTCTTGCAAAAAGCTAAGCCATTTTTTGTCAGAAGAAACTGATAATGACTTTGTGAGCGATCACTTTTTCCTTGCAAAAAGCTTTAATCGTTTTTTGTCATCAAAAATCAATCGACTTTACAGAATACCAACAGTTTCTAAAAGGAGTCTTACGAGTACTATGAATCAGTTGACACTGCTTATTAATATTACCAAGTGAGGGTAACTTCGAATGACGAATGATGATATGATAACTGATGTACAGATGTTATGACCAATTATATTGTTAGGGTATTACGAAAAAAGCTCAGTAAAATCAATAAAACACCAAAATGATAAAAGTGCAACATTAATTAAAAAATTTACAAAAATTCGAAAGTAGTATTGATCGGATGAAATTAATATGGTTGAACGCCAAATTGAGAGACGATAATGATGATAGTGAGGAAAGCGATAATTCCTCTACATCCGAAGATTTTATACAAAGACGATACACAGAATACTATGATGAATCCACAACACATTACTCAGAATTCCAATTCAAAAGATATCAAAAATACCGAATGCCCGATCGTGCACTGATTAATGTCGACAGTGACTGTGATAACAGCGAAGATGACGATAGCGATAATGATGATAATGAGGAAAGCGATAATTCCTCTACAGCCGAAGATTTTATACAAAGACGAATCACAGAATACTATGCTGAATCCACAACACATTACTCAGAATTCCAATTCAAAAGATATCAAAAATACCGAATGCCCGATCCTAAACTGAATAATGATGCTTACCAAGATAACAACGAAAAAACAAATAAAGCTCTTATTCAAATATACAATTCCTTAGATAACATCTTAGCTAAGGCTGAAGGAATGCTGAAGGAATGCTGAAGGAATGCTGAAGGAATGCTGAAGGAATGCTGAAGGAATGCTGAAGGAATGCTGAAGAAATGCTGCCTTATATCAAATCCTGTTGAACTGGCAATCAAATCTAAATATTCCCGAAATACTATATAAATATTACCTAAATTTACCCAATCCAATTTTGATTATGCTTGATCGTGATAAATGTGGACTTCCAATACAATATCTAAAACCCGATTACAGATCCCATATCTAAAACCCGATTACCGATACTATAATTTTTTACAAACAAAACTGATTATAGAACTACAGATGGTACCTAAATTTACTCAATCCAATTTTACTGACAATCCAATGATCGTGATAAATGTGGACTTCCCAAACAATACTTCAAGCCCGAATACAGATCCAAAATTTTTACAAACAAAACTGATTATGCCAAGACAAATAAATTGAAGCACATTATTCCCTAAAATTTATCATACTTACCAAACTTCTCATATAACATGGATGAATCCCAATAATGTTTACAAACAATACCGAGATGGCGATTGAGCTGGACCTGAGCTGAGGAAGGAACCAGAGACGGAAACTGAACCGTACTTGCCTGGTTATTTCAACCGGACAGATGAGGAGAGAACAAGATAAAAAGCCAAAGAAAACTTGATCGAGTCTGACCTACTAATGGTCGGGCTAGTCCCCTTAAAAGGACGCACTGACTCTTCGGAGTCAGTTTTCATGAAATAAAATTTATTTAAATAATAATGAAAATTTAGTGAGGGGTCCCTAAATAATAATATAAGACTAAAAAAGAAATTAATTAAAAAAATTAATTACTAATGGGAAGCCCGAGGCAATGGGAAACCCGGGAGATGAGGAAAACCAAGTGTGTAGACGGAATAATATAAAAGGGTAAATTATCCTAAACAATATTAAATGGGCGCCACTGATCTTTGGAGAGGTAATTATTTCCTAATTTGTAATTTAGTAATAGAGCAAACGTTGTTGACAAATGTCGGCTAAGGTGGTCTGTGAGAAGTAATTATTTTTAATAATTTAATCATGTAGCAAATGTTGTTGACAATCGTCGGAAAACAGTCTGAGCAGGAGTATAAAAGGAAAAGAGAAAAACACGAAATGGCCAGTGGTCCAAGTAAACGAGTAGTGTAGCCAGGTCAGTAGAAGAATCTAAACCCAAGTAAAGTCAAAGTTATCTACTCAAAATGGTGATTATCCGTTGGATAACCTACCCTAAGATAATTAAATTTATATAGTGGTTGAAAGGTACAAATAAATTAGTGAAATTTTGATTACAAAACATTGAAATAAATCGGATTGAGTTGTAACTGTGATAAAGTGCAAATAAAATTATTCTGTGTTGGGTTTGCTTATTTGATTCGAAAAGGACACGAGGAATCAGAGGGAACCGAATTTCAGTAATAATAACCCAGCAATATGTATTCAGAAGTGTGGGGTTTAAGGTTTCCATAACCTTGACCCCAGATGTAAGTATTTTCTTGCCCCCAATGATCACCCGTTGCCAAGCAACGTTGGAAATGCAATCATTGGTTTTTGAGGTCGCCAAAAGTGAGCGCCACCTAGGAACTACCATAGCCCGACCTAAAACTGGGTCCAACGCACTACCGTTAGAAGGTACGTGTGCGATTTCTTTTTTCTGGTCCCTCGCTTGTGTGCTTAATTTTATCTTCCTTGAAATCTCTTTCCATACATCTGTTCAAAAGTTCCCTGTAATCCTACTCTATTATTACTGAAATAAGACTCAGAAAATTAATTTAAGCAAAACATTTATTGAAAATCACTAAAATTATTTCAAATTATTGTCTTTGTGCCTTTGCAGCGCGGCGTTTCGCGCGTTCCGACTTTCCCGGAATGTGTTTTGGAGCTTTGGTTGTTGGCACCGAAGTAGACGTCGCTTCTCTGTACCCTAGTTGGGCAGGTGCTAAGACGAGCGGGTAGGTTACCGCGTTGCCCTCAAGGCCGCGTATTTGGATCCTTTGTGATTGGGTGAGCGGCTTCTCTTCAGCCCACCCTCGTTGTGCCACTGTCATCTTTTGATAAATTCTTTTTGCTCTTTCTGGCTTGATCCAGGTGGCTTTGGTCTGCTGGATTTCTTTATTCAACTGAGTCAGTTGGCATTGTAGATCCTTATTATTCATACGGGCTGCGTGGAGTTCCTGTAGAAATAGTTGATTCGAGCTCAGGTCTAAATGAAGAAAAACATTCAATAAACTCCTTAACTATTATTACATGTTTTAATTCATCGCGTCCCTGTCTGTACCTTATATGGTGTTGGCAGACGAAATCTATGTTCTTTAACGATTTATTTCCTCATAAAGTATTAATAAAATCGAGACTGCAATATCATTGAACAACTAACATTAAACATTTATTAAAATCAAAGAAGAAATCAGTGACTATTGAATCTATGGTAGATTTGGTTAGATCTCCTGCTTGGCCGGTTACGAGCATAGGAATGATCGTGTTGTTCGTCCGGACGCCTTTCTTTGCCTCGTAGTTCATGGGGAAGAATTTCCCGCGGAATCACCAGGTTCATGGCCTTGGTCCGACCGCATAGTCGCGGGTCGTCCAGTTCATAGGAAACATTGTACCTCGGGGCATACCCGCCTGGGCTGGCTATTTTGCCCTCAGCAAGGCCAGGTACCGTCTGGCCATGTCCACTTGCCGATCCGTTTCTCTTTTGTGTTCTTCGAGGCGGGCTAATAGATATTCGGCCTGGCCCGGATCTCCCGGGCCGGGTTGCGGCCTGGTTCGTGTTTGATTGCGACGAAAGGAAGGTCTGTGTCGTCGCAGTCCGTTTGGCCTTCCCTCCGGGATTCTCTGACCGGCTAGATCGAGAATCCCGCATCCCACATCACTTGGCGACACCGGGCAGCCGCGTGTGTCGGGAATCGAAGCATGACGCGGGATGTGTAGATCTATGAATTGTCTAGAACAAATAAATAGGTATTAATGTTAAGCCTTGCCTGATAGGCCGTCAAGAGTCAGTTGATGAGAGGGTCTGGGGTTTTGTTCAACTATGGTCTGGTGGATCCGTGGAACTCACATATCTTGATGGCCGAACTAAAGGCTGCTGCGTAGGGTTGTGCGTAATTTAGCGGGTATTTCACTCATGGGTTAGTCGCCGTATGTTTTGTCGGTCCTGAATGTTTATGCGCCCATCTTAATTGGCCCGACGGTTCTAGCGTCATGATGGTGGTCTTAGTCGTAAGGTGATCCATTAATTGGTAGAAACTCGGTAGTTTTGTGTGGGTTCCATCTCTCGCCTTTTACATACGTCTTGATAGTAACGAGGTAAATGCTAGATCTATTATAATATTTTTCTAGACTTGGAGTTGTTTAACGTTCACAATCAATTTACATAAATTGGTTAATTAATACAAAATATGACTAAAACTAAAATATAAATATGATTGAAACTAAAATTTAGCAAAATTTGATTTTACCGCTTCATGAAATGATAAAAATACTTATAGCGTCTGTGATCAAGAATAACCATCCCATATTACCCATTTATCCGATTTCGTGGACAATTCGTTTGGAGCCTATCTTTTCCGCAGTGTTTCCTGACCTAGAATACCCTCATACTCACCTGCAAGTGATCAAAAACATGTTCCGCGACTGATATTTGGCTGTTTACCTCGACTGTCCATTGTCCTTGGATGTTACCATCAACACTTTTACTCGCAATTGGTGAATAGAAGTGGGTGGACTTATAATCTGTTTACTACTCGCTACTTTTATTCATTAGATATTTACTACTTTTACCCACAAAATTCGAATTTAATTTACTATACCTCACCTTTAGGTTTCATGACAATCCGGGAATCTTATATGACACAATGACGAAAATCTTACTATCGAGATAGACAATTCTTAACTGTTAAGTCTAAACTAGCGCAGTGTAAGCGAATGGTTACCTTGACTTTTGAGCATATCAAACATAAGGTATAGATAAGTTATTGACAGTGATTTTGACCGCTAAACAACTCACATAATCTTGTAAGATCCTTTTAGAGTAGGTGGTTAATCCGAATTCACTGTTTGCGCGTACTCGATTCAAAGTTACTAAGCCAGGTTCGTACTATACCTAAGATTATAATTCTGATACAGATTATTCTTTAGAGCCATATACCGTTTAATCAGTAATTATTTATATATTAGACGTCATGAGCATGCATGCAAAATTATTGAGACTTAGGAGACCATATGGTAACTCCGGATCATTTCTAATTAAATTTTTTATAATGAGGAATACAAGGAAAATTGAATTATGACAATGGTGACATTACAAATAATTTAATTTATTTTATTCCAGTCGTTAATTCGGATTCCGAAAAAATCTGTGAGAGTTGGGACCCACAGCTCTGCTCCATGTATAGGTTTCGTTTGAATCAGACCATAGATTATATGAACAAAATTTCTAATTAGTTCGTTATCGACGTTATCTGGTTGGGAATGGTCGGTCAATTTTAGTTGAAGGTTAATTTGGTGATTTCTCGAAACTCATAATGGATCATAAGTTTTATTTGTTAATATAGGTCTTCGAATTAATCATGGTCCACGGTACTTCTGGAGCTCGCGTACCTCTGTTGGGGTGTCAATGTTGTGGCTAGATCTCATAGAATTAATTAATGAGTGAGTATTATGTTGAAAATTTACACTTTCGATTTGGGATCTTCTGCCCCCCCCCGACATCTTCTTCGTCGATAGTCCTTGGTGTTCGCGTTGGGTCTCTGCTGGTGGAGTGTCCGTAATTTGATTTCATAATATTAACTAGTTATTGCAAAATACTGGTAACTAGCCGATGATCGGTCTATTTTATACTGGCACGGCTATTTCTAGTCTTTGACCCGGATAAGAGGTGTGTCTGTTGTTGGCGATTCACAGTTTGCCCTCACAGTAATCGTGTCGAGGAATCTCTAGTTAGTTTGGTTAGATAATATTTTATTAATCGGAGTTGGAAATGCCAAGACATGCATTTTCTTCTGTGTGTATTGTAGGGTTGATGTGACTATGCGTGCACACACCAATAGTATCTGGGTAGAAAGATTTTTCAGCATGCCGATGTTATTATATGCGGATTATTTCATAGTTATATTCTACTTGACAATGATTTGATATTTTGAGAGGTAATCTTTCATTTATTTATGACGAAATTATTTGTCGACTTTTCAGGCTAATTGATTTCACTTGAATACATCTGCTCAGGGTATAATGGCTGGAAATATATGGGTGCTCTTGCGAGGAGCTTTACTATACATGGATCTCTTATCATCGCACTCTTCGACTTACAGGGTTAATATGATTTATGACGAGACGAGGTTTAGAGGGGACACCACGTAAATAACATAAGTAAAACTAAATTTAATCTTAAAGGTCAGGAAGAACCTCAGAAAACGGTAGCTATCGTTATTATCTGCTGATGGATTTTATCAAATATGCTGGAATGCCATCAAATGCCCTTATCACTCCAGAACAACTCATGTGCAGACATTTGGATACTTTAATTTGATGTTCCTTTATGTTTATTTAGAATAACGATTTAGTAAACTTGATATTTTCTTGGTTTTATTTAAAAAAGAAAAATGGTTTAATTCTTTTCCAATAATTGTGGAATGGGTAATAATAACTGGCCAATATGATGCCCTAGTGAGCTATTTAATGATTCTAGAATTTGGCATAGATGCTGTTGGTCATATTTATTTGTCTTACAATTGTTAATACGGTTGTAATTGTCACCCGCATCTCCGTCCTTTGAGCATATTGTTGGGCTTAAAGCCAAAATTAAAACTAAAGTATGAATAGATTAAAACAAAAAAAATAAAACATAAGGAAAATGGTCACTGCACATACGCATGCACCGCAAGAAGAGACCAAAAATAAAATAAAACATTAATTAAAACAAATTAAAAATATAACAAAATTAAATAAAAATAAATAATTAATTAAAAATCATAAAAAGCCTACAGCAGCAGACAGAAACATATGAGAAAAGAAATAAACTGCCAAAACCTTGCAAAATAAGGTTTAGAAAAAACACAGGCAGAAGAGGCGACCAGAAAACAAAATATGGGGTTAAAAAATAATATTATAATAAAATAATAATAAAAAATGAAAATTCAATTACAAATATCCATTTACCAAAAAATAAAGAAAAATGTATAAAAAATAATAAAAATAATTTGAAATTAATAAAATAATTAAAAAGCCCCAAAAATCGCGAAAAATCGCCCATTGGTCGCACACAGACACAGAAATAGTATATAAGCAGTGACCAATTTCATTATTTTAACTTCTACAACTACTTTTACAATTTTGACTAACAACTTTAATTTTTGCAATTTCAACTTTATCATTTCTGGAAAGTTTTAAGTAAGGAAGTTTTATGTATTCTATCTTTTGTTTTTTTAAGTTAATGTAAATTTATATGTCAATAATAATGTTCATAATGTCTACGCTTATATTTAAATGACTTTATATGCATATTACTTATATATATTCGAGGTATTTATACAATCGTATTTATACAAAAAGTATTGTAATAGTCCTCGATCAGGCAGATCCCGGTCCGGCTGGTGGATTAAGTTCCCTAGTTGTGATTGTGCGTCGCGCTTGTTTCGAAATCTCGGTCTGTCCACGACGGGGCCTGGCAAAATGGCACAGGACCCTCCCCACAGGGCATCGTTAAACGTCTCGCAACGGTTGATGGCAGCGTCGGTCGAGGCAAGCAGAAAATCTTAAACTAAAGGGAAGAGCGACATCAGCTAAGGGAAATAGGAAAGATCGTGCAGCGATCATTTTAGGACAATTTTCTGAAAACCTCGAAAACGAGTTAACCGGGTAGAAGTGATAGGCAATGAGGGAAATGGAAATTTTCAATAATGTGAAGGGGGAATAAAAGCCCCAGGAAAGTATCAGACACCTTTTATTACAACGAGCACTCAGTATTAAACATTAAAAAATTGAACTACCACAATCAATTGTAAATTTCCAGCACATTTAAATACCACATGATGAGATCCCGATAGCATTACAACAGTAATAATTATCATAAATCACAGAATAGACAACGTAAAATAATACTCCCAGAATCGTGTTGCTGGCCTAGAGTCGAGATTGAGAAAGAAGATTAATAAATTTCCAATATATCACGATCGAAGCGATAGTTGCAAGTAGTTGATAAATTCCATCAATAGAAACCGAACGTACAAAATTTTCCACGTTTAATTCATTCGGAAAATAGACATAGAGATCTCGAAAGTATTATAAAACTTTTTCCCGTCACTATCGATTTTCGTGAAGTATCTCGATAACGGAAAATCCATAAGTTCATCATCAGCAGTCGGGAGAGGGAAAATCTCAATCATCTCACACGAATTTCTATGACAACGCTGCTGATTTTCTTTCTCTCCAAGATAGTTAATTATGTAACGCCATTGATTTCCGCAGTTAGAAATTGTTTATAGATCCACTTCACAAATTTCGTGATTAATGAATATCGTATCTGGTAGTTAGTTTCAATTATTTCTAATAGGCTAATTATTATTAACTATTGACTTCATTGCCATTACGGTAACTAGCCTACTTATTGTTATCACTAGAATTTTAATTATCAGAATTAATATTTGTCATCGTGACTATTTACTCCCATAATTATTATAATTAATGCTTTTCCTATATTTATTATTTTATTAGGATTAATATAAATAGTATCATTATTATTAATTTTTTTATTCTTATCCGTATTAGTGTAATTATTATCATTAGGATCATTATCATTATCACTATTTTGATAATTATTGTTAACATTATCACTTACTATTTTTATAATTATTATTAACATTACCACCGTTAATATCTTTACTATCATCGTTACAGGTATTATCGTGACAATTAATAACCCTACTATCGTTATTTTTGACCTTATTGTTCGTGGGATTACCACTCGCAGTATTTTTATTGCCCCATCAAAATTTTAAATATTAGTAATACAAAGGCCATTAGAAACCCCCATACGCCCCATAATGGATGTTAGGGCCAACTTTATTAACTCCACTATCCCCGTTTTGATTTACCTACTAATAGGGAACGCGCCGAACTAATAAGCTTCAATGTAATTATACTGGCCCATTCAATTTTCGATTAATCAAACTACCCCCAACCTCAACCTTACCCCTCCGTCGTCTCGTTAGAACCTAACTCTCAATCGCCTCACTGGAGTCCCGACGTGATTTTGGATAAATTAGTATAATACTGTCTTCCTTTATCTACAGATCCTAACCGAATGGCAAATATGACAGAGCTACCCAGAATTCCGCGATTATCCCCCTCGATCATCGCAACCCATCAGAGGCTGGAGCAATTGGAAAAAGACCATACCGTCCTACAAGCTAAATACCAAAAGTTAAAAGGAACATGGAGCTCGCCCGAATTCACGAAGAAGCTATTCCAAAAGATCGCTCGCTTGACTCGCGCCAGAGACGAACTGATAATCGAGTCGCGCAGTCAGCGAATCCTCATCGCGGAGCAGAGTACTGCTCTCAGGTGGATATTTACGGAGGCCGAGTTAAGAGCCCGCCTACCAGGATGCAGCTTAGCACAAAGCCTGGATATCATACCGGCCCAGCATCTCCCATCAAACCCAACTTCGTCTCTACCAAATGAGCCTTCTCAGAACACCATTGTAGACCCGACGCCCGGGGTATCTCGACGATGTCCGAATCGAAACCGTCGACGCAGCAAACGCTGTCGAGCCGAGGCCAGTCTACTTAGGCCTATCGAAACCGTGGGGACAACTAGTGGAATCAGTGGTCCACCTCCTGCCTATCAGGAGTTTGAATTCCCGGAGTTTGATCCGGATATAATCTATGCCCCTATGGTAGTGATTCCCTCTCCACCGCCATCAGTCTATATTGACCTGGTAGAAGACGTAACGGAAGCTCCAACCGTTGATCAGGCTTAAGAGCGATTGGTCCTCACATGGAAGAAATCTCCATTCTAAGTGGACCAGTGCCCCCGGAACTTCAACGCAAATAGAATCGAATACGATTGATAATTCCTCTCTATACCGACACTCGAAACGCCGATGTCTGCCGGTAGACATCGACTCCGACAATTAGTTCGTAGCAGACGAGACCTATCACGATGGCTTGCTTTCTCCTTTGCGACACCATCTTACTCGCTAATAAGAAGCCATCATCCAATAATGGTCCTCCCTAATGCTTAGCCTATACTATAATTATATGTGTATAATCCAAGTTGCATGATAATCTCGCGAACGGTTCTTATCTGTAATGTGTATATACTTAAACTATATGTATATGTATTGAAATAAAATGTTTGTAATAAAAACTCTCTTCTAGGATAAATAGCAAATAATTGAATGATTAATAATAAAATGACATTGTTAAATTAATAGTTGATGAAAAGGGAAGGATTAATGTCGTGTTCACTACGGGAAAATGGTTTGTCGACTAACAACACTCGGCTAGATTAGAATTATGTTTAGGCTCTCACAATTCTAAGAGTGATAGACTAACGGATTCGAGGGGTTCCAAGTAAATGTAACTTTTGGATAGAAAGCTAAAGCCCTTCTAACGGCAGCCAAGAACCGGGGAAAACGAAGGTCCTTCGAGAAGTAGCACTAGAAATAGCGCTGACCTGCTCGAATGGCATTCGGCTGTTGCGTAGAGTACCAACATGATTTCGGTCATGGATACGTAGCAGTATTTTCCAAATCATGCGGTGTACGTAGAAAAGACAACCCTAGCATTTCAAGTAAGATGGATATCGATCAGGAGTATGAACTGGTTAATAATTAAGTTCTCCGTACATCCAACAATATCTATGTGATCAGAGTTGCATTCCTTATTTGAATTTGGCGTCAGAGTGATCGTCCAAATTTACCAAGATCGCTTACTATTGATTTGCCTGACAAAATATTCACTTCAGATATAATATACCTGTACGTTGCGATATTTAACTACTATACTTATTATTAATTTATTTGAATTTGTAGTACCCCGTTACCTTCCCTCTGTTAGTCTTAGGATGAAATTGTGTCAATATTAAGAGTTATGAGTGCCTACTGGACTACTCAGTGTTATGATTTTTAGCCGTTTTGTAAAATGAATTTAGGTTGATTTTATAGGAATTGAGTGACGACGAAATATCCAAAAGACTATTCCCCCTTCAACCCATTTCCCTTATACGGAATAATAATTTACGTTTCAGCTACTGCGTTCTCACGCTGTAGCCTTCACGGGCACGAATCATTGGCGGACTTACACCGCACTTACGGGATTTGATAGGGGTATGTCTATTTTATTTTCTTGTGGGGATGTGTTGGCTGTGGGCCGGAAAAATTTCGACAAAGAAAATTTATTTTCAGATTAATTATGTTTATTGCCATATAATATGCCATAGTTGTCATCATTTCATTAATCATAATAACATCATAACTCTCTCCCCATGCCGTCGCCCAATCAGAGCTCATACGAGGTTGCAAGGACGCGACGTGGAGAGAGTTTTCGAGCATTCCTCCACTCACATTCAAAAGTTCTGGCTTCCTACTGGTTAAGAAAGATCCTCAGATTGAAACTGATTCAAGTTTTTCAAAAACTGATTTATGGTTAAAATTATATGAAAATGAATCGGCATATATACCTATTGTACGACCCCAACCTTGCGTGTTAATTTTGATTTTCTAGTATATTCTATTCTTAATTTTATTATTTTTGTAATTTAATTTGACAATTTTATTTTTAATTTCTTAATTGAATTGTTTCCAATTCAAATTATTTGATTTTTGTTTATTTTTATGGATTTTTTTAATTTTTTTGTAAAATGTCAAATTTTCGTGTTCTCATGTTATTTTTATGTTTATTTCGTGCGGATCTTGTTGCACTTTGTTATTATTTTAATTTATTTTTGTGTTTCTTGATTTATATTTAATTGTTTTCTTTCTCATATTTTAGCATGGTTAGTTGGTGTTTTATGGGTCGGATTTTAAATCTGCATGTTTTATTTTGATGTGTATTACCGATTCATTTAAACGATTCTCAAGGCCGTTTGTGTTTTGGCCCAACAGAAGTAAGGATGTATTATAAAGTCGAAATTTTTCCTGGCCAAGACCTATCGCAAGATATTAAAATATACATACAAGTCGAGATGTGTAACTGCATGTATATCCGCCAACGTCTCCTGTCCGTGAAGATCCAGTATTGCGTAACGACGGATCCAAAGGTCAATTACGAAAACTTATATGGGCAGAGGGGAAATAGGCGATCAGTCTTTTGGCTAACCCTCAGTCATCCCTCTCCCGAAAAATCGAGCTAAAATATTTTTGACTCATCGGTTAAAATCTATCACACTGAGTAGTCCAGTGGGTACTCATAAAATCTTAACATCAATATATTTAACCTTAAGATTAAATATCCAAGGAGGCGAGTGAAGGAAATGAGTGAAGTCTTCGCTACTAGAGGTTGTGATTGAGATATTCTCAATTCTCGATTTCTCGAGAATTCTCAACAACTTACAATTTCTCGATTCTCGAGATTTTTTTTCTATTTCTCGATAAAAAAAAATTTTTTTAAATTAAATTAATATCCTTTTTTGTCTAAGCTTGACGTGCAAAAGAATAACAAAAAGCAAAAAAAATCTTCATAATTAATTATTCCTAAATTTTGTTTTATGTCGATGTAGGCTTGTTGTGTTGTAAAAAAATTTTAAATTAATGGATAGGTATAGGTTGTCGTTCATTTTTTATTATTCATTCCTAGTATTGTAGATTTAATAGGCGAAGTGCAAGTATTATATATTTAGATTATTTTTTATAAGTAAGATTAAAGCTGTCAATCGATAATATCGTACTAAAATTTTTCTTCTTTAAACGTAAGTATAATTATATTCAGAAAATATTTAACTTTAATATAAATTTTTAAGCCATTAAATGGAGCAGACACATTACGAAAATTGTTGGCAACATTTTAAAAATAAACCTGGGGATAAGGAAATAGCTATTTGCAATCTATGTAAAAAATGTATATCATGCAAAGCATCGCAAACAACTGGACTTCATCGGCATTTAACTGGTCATCATAGCTTGAAGAGGAAAGCAATAGCAACAGCAACTACAGGCAGTTCAAAAATCCATAGTTCTTCAAAATCATCAACTCTTGACAAATTTGTGACTGTCACCACGAATGCAAATAATGATATTGAAACATTGGAGGAAATTGTGGCTAAATTAGCAGCCAAAGATGATTTCAGTATTTTGGCTATAACAAAAAGCGAGTTCATTCGTAAAAGTATAAAAAAACAGGGATTTTCTTTGCCACAGCAGCCATCAGATGTCATGAATTTGGTGTATAAGTATTATTCCTTTGTGAAAGATAAATTAGTTTTTAAAATTAAATCGCTAAAAGAACAGAATTACAAATTTAGTTTGTCTATTGATGAATGGACCAGTTTCAAAAACAGGCGATACCTTAATGTCCATTTATACTCCGGAAAATTAGATTCAGTTAATTTAGGATTAATCCCAATAACAGGAAGCTGTCCTGCTGAGAAAATTATAGAAATGGTAAATTCAAAATTAGAATCGTTTGGTATAAGTTTTTCCAAAGATATTGTGGCAACTACATCAGACGGTGCGAGCGTAATGGTAAAATATGGTAAATTATCACCTGCCCATTTACAAATGTGCTATAATCACGCTTTCCATTTGTCAATTATATCAGTTATATACGCGTCTAAAACAGAAAATAATGAAACCAGCGATAACGAAAGTTCTAATTGTGATCCAAACGAAGATGATTTATTTAATAGTAATTTCCAGGAACAGCATAGCATTTCTCCAAGCGAATTGATAATTAATTCAGATCCCGATATAAATATTAATAATACTGTGCAGAACATTCGAAAAGTTGTTAAGCTTTTCAAGAAATCACCGGTAAGAAATAACGTCTTGCAAAATTACGTTAAAGCCGCAGAGCAAAAAGAGCTATCGCTATTATTGGATTGTAGAACCAGGTGGAACACATTACAGTCAATGGTAGAACGATTTCTTCGTATAGTTGATCCTATAAAACATGCTTTAGAAGATCTTAATATGGATCATCTATTGATCATTAATGATATTACTAACGCCAAAAATATATTAGATGTTTTGAAACCTGCCCGAATAGCAATAGAAGCGCTAAGTCGTAATGATACTACTTCATTGACAGCGGAAGGAATCCTAAAAAAATTTTTTTCAAGCACTAGAAAAATATCATTCTGTTTTAGCATTAAAGTTGCTTGAAGAACTAAAAATTCGTATAGGAAAGAGAAGGGATAAATCATTAGTGTCTCTTCCTAAATATTTGCAGGACCCATCCTCTTTGGAAAATGTGGAAGATGAATTTTTCCGCATGACCAGTAAAAATGAAATCACAAAATCAGCTAAAGACTTGATGGTAAGGCTTTTTCCTGTATCACCTGATAAATCACCTGATAATAGAAATCTTAGTGTTGAGATACCTACAGAAAATTCAGAAATAATGGAGATTGAAGATTGCGTATTAGAATCGAATGCTATGAACCAGGAGGATATGAACAATGCTAAGGAAGTTGAAGATATTCTTAAAAAGCAGCTGGAAAATTTTATTCGCGAAAGCAACAAATCTTCTCAGATATCTGATGGAAGCTTCAAAACATTATCGAGAGAAATTACTATTTTTTCAATCAATGGCCAACTTATGCCAAACTTAGCGTTGTTGCAAGCAGCATTGAAAACTATAAAAGCAACTTCTGCGCAAAACGAAAGGAATTTTTCAACTGCGGGAAATTTCGTTTCGAAGAAAAGAACAAGCCTATCAGATAAATCAATTGATAGCCTCTGTTTTTTGAAATATTATTTTATGAATAATCAATAAATTATGTTAATTTTAAAAATTTAATTTATAATATATACATATATTAGAATTTTGAATAAAATTTAATGAATTTCTTTTTGTAAAATTTATACTTTTTTATTAGTAAATAATATAGTGAAAATACTTGCATTAAATATTACATTTAATGCAAGTATTTTTATCTATTTTTGTTAATTATTTGCATTTTTCGAGATTTCTCGAGAAGTTTATTTTGTCGAGAAATCACAACCTCTATTCGCAACGATAAAGGTAAAAACGTAAATTAATCAAAATATGAAAACATTAAACTAATTATTTGTTAATAGACAAATCATGAATAAAATAAAAGGTAAAATATAAATTAAATCAAGATGTTCAGTAACTTTAATGACATGCAAACCGTGCGCGAATTATTTGGTATTAGACAAATTATAAATAAGATAAGAAATACAAATGCAAATTAATTAAAATAGTTAGTAAATAGCATAAAATGTAAACCGTGGGCGTGGTAGAAAATTTAGCAATAGAAACATCATAAACAGCATAAAATAGAAGTGAAAAGTATAGAGTAGTAAAATTTTGGAGTAGCTAGAATTATTTTATGACCGTAAAAGAGGGGAAGTAGAACCAAACAAAGATCTATATTTATTAGATAATCGAAAACTTCAGATAGAATGAATATAAAATCCTAAGGTAAAATCATTAGAGGGTTAACGATGATAATTAAACCATTTAGTGGATAGGAGAAAAATGAAAATTTAAATTTATGATTTAATAACATAAGACGTCAACAGATCCATTGATCATAAGACACAAATGATGACTTTAAACGCGGACATGAATACAGAATAATTCTTAAAGCCAATGCTGTAAAATAGATTTAAATTAATCAACCCAGATTGACCCATTAACGAAATAATACATCTATAATTTCCGAAACAGGAAAACTTTAAGTCATGAGTCTTCTTTTTGTGGTTTCTTAACATCAAAGTACTCTATAGGCTAATTGACCATACACAATAGTCACTAGGAATCAAATGAAACAATCGTTCAGTTAGAAAACAACATTCTTGTATAAAAACAACATTAATATCGACAATAAGAAAATTGAAAAAGGTTGGGTAGAAATCAAGCCATAGAGAACACAATGACTGATCTGAAAGAGTAAGACTCCTATCTGCCCCGTTCGTTTTTTTCCAGTTCTAGGACTTAAATGACCACCACTGCCCAAAAATACAGAGAACAAAGGATAAACGTATTACTAATGGTGAATCCAATTATGCCGAATATAATTAAAAATTACTGTCATAATTTGATGAATAAAAATCCTCAACTGTGAAATAATCTAATAAACGAACCACCTAAATCCGAGCAACAATTTCCGAGAATTCAGAAAATCTAATAATGAATAGATTCTAGTCATACCAATAATCAAAACCCACTTCACTAGAGAGAAAATAAAGCTGCTGTGAATAATAATTCCCATGAATAATGCTACTGTTAGATCAGAGTGCAAGATGACTCATTGAATTTTCGTAAATCAAATTACTTTTTCTAAGGAATCAAAACGATTAAAATGTCAAGTATATTCTGGGAAATAGAAAATTGATTATTCCAATGAAATATTTCTGGAATTAAATGCCAAAATTCCTAAAGTGTGTCAGATTACTATATAAATCGAAGTAACGAGATAACGGTATTAGTAATACTTATAAATAATTATCAATGACCAACAAATAACGGAAATCAGAAACGAAGGGGCTTTCCATGCCTTCGACTATAGACCATAACAATGGAAGATCAACACGCCCCAGGCGTCCAAGCAGATTGAGATCGAAAACTATGACCGATAATTCAGGAATATCTGATAAGAAAAATGCTTAATTTTCATAATGATTTGAATATTACTACATGCAACCGTGTATTGGCTGAGGACTTTGACCCGGAAGATTGAATGCTACTCAGGAGATTATAGAGTTACAAGATCAATGTCTACAAGCGATATGACGAATCAGAACAAAGAGATCCTACAAAGGGTTATGCTATTGAGATAAGCTTGCTCAGAGAAAATAAATGTCAAACATGGGTTGAATGATTACATGAAATAAAGTTATGAGTTTTATTTTCTGTGTTCTCTCTGAGTATAAACTAAGCCAAAGACCTCAGGATATTATAACTGTCATGTTATTCAAGTAAAATTCAAACCCCTCAAGCTACACCTAACGAACTTGTTTTCAAATGTTACTCTTCGCAGGACCTAGCGAGTAATTACCCAATGGTGCATGCATGACAATGTTTAACTTATGAAATTTCAATGCCAGCTTAATACTTGTGGCCGAGAAAACAAAGATTTAACTACGTGCGAGTAATGAGGAATATTTGTATCATCATATATTAGTTCTGAACAATAAGGTCATTGTGGAGGTACCTATAAAACAACGAGACCGGTCAGAAAAATATCGAAACAATAGTATCATAAAACCGTAATAGTGTTAATAATGAAAGGACTGAGAGGAGGAGTTGAGAACAATTTATAATCATAGTAGAAATAAACAGGATCCGTCAACAAAAATAAATTGATAATAATCTATAATGCTTTAATTTACTTATCACAATGTTTAGCAGGCAGTACGTCGCCCATGGACGGATCTTGAGATGACGACACCACAATTTCTTTTTTCGGAAGTTTCTTTTGATACAAATGAAGCTGCCTTTCGGCCTTATTATGCGAGCGTAGCTCAGCATCTATAACTATCGGTTTGTAATATTTCACCACGAGGCTGCAACTTTGATATAATATCAATATTGCTGGACCAATATCATGTCAGGTTAAAGGGCAAGGTCATAGTACTCTTTAAGTAAGAGACATGTTCTCGATAGATGTGATAGCTTACAATTATCGAATTTGGACATGCTATTTTTGCCAGAGATTCGATTTCGATTTAGTTAATCCAATTTTTAAAAGTATTGGGTTATTCTTCTTGTCCCACGTTCCAAGACATGCAATCATCAATGCAGATATTGTGGTTTTCTTTTTGAAAGTGTGTCCTATCTCCATGGATAGATTCTTGTATTTGGAGTAGTTCAGGTCACGTGCTTTTTTAAAGTTTTCTTCCGAATCGTATAGCACTTTTAAGTTCAGAATATGGATATCTTTGTTCTTTTTGGACTTAATTACCATATCGGGTTTCAGTTTTGTCGGATTTGATATATATTTTGGTGATTGTTCCACATCCACCTCAAATCCCCTTTTTTCCAAAAAGCTCACTACGCTGACTAGCACATTTTCATGCTTAATTCTTTTCGCATTTGGCTTCGAAGGATAATGGTTGAATACGTGAGCCTATGTTTCCTCATCCTGATGACACAGTCTGCCCTTTAAACTTATATTGTTTTTTAGTCTAAAGGGTGTAAAGTTTAGTTGAAGAAGGTTGTTTCTAGCACGTATCAAGAAGTTATACTGTGCATCATTAAGGATGTCGTTTGTTATAAGGTATTTAGCCGTTTATTATCTCCAATCGCAGATTCAATGTGACCCTGCATGTGCATTAGACACCATTGCTCTGCATAATAGAGGCCGACAATGTCAAAAGTCATGTAGTTCTTTTGAAAGAGTATTTAAGTTATAGATATTGATATAAGAAGTACGTTTTTTATATGACATTTTAAGTGAAAAGTTAGCATCTATAAAGCTAAGCTTAATGTTTATAAAAAATTTCCTTTTAAGGGCAAGTGCCGATTTATGGAATTTTTTAAAGAAAGAGGAATTAGAGAATTTTTGTCTAAATCACAGTTAAGCCATTTTAATCCCGCATCGAAATTTTTTCCACCCCGAGCATTGGCTAATTCCGTGATAAGCATATTTCTAAAGTTTAAGTTTGACGAGTGGAAAAGTCTAGTGATACCAGTGACACTCTGTATCAAATATTCATCAAATGTGGAAGTAATACCTAGTCCACCAAGCTTACAGTGTGCATAAGGAAAGAAGTTGTTAATAGAGTGGAATTTATCATCAATCATAGTTTTAAGAAGACTTTTAATTAGTACAGTTCTGAAAAGTTTCTATCTTTTTGGACAATTATCATTTCGTAGAATGTTATTGCATATTGATATAATGAGACCGTGTTTCGGTGGTATAGTCTTCCAATCAGCTATTGTAATTAAGTCTATTCCAGGTGCTGTATTGTCCAAGTTTTTCATGATGTTCATCATATTTTCATAATCAGTCTGGTGGTTTGAGTCAACATCAGTACTGTGTGGTAAGCATATAGAAGTTGTTGTCGAAGAGGGACAGTCTGAATTTGCAAAAGTCTTTAAGAATTTTAATATCGGAGGCTTGTGTTCAATATCATCGCTTTCCAAAATTCTCATAATTTCATCTTTTTGATTAATTTGGAATTTCTGCCTCTTCACGCATAGTAATTCTGCTGATTTCTTAAGGCGCAGGTATATGATGTTCGTTTTTGGTTTGTTGGCTTTAAAATATCTAATTGGGTTATGCCTACCATTAGTTCTTTCAGCTTCACATAGTGTTTCTTCACATTCAATTGCATCTAAATCTAATTGTATATCAGATCTTCAATAAAGATACGGTATTTCCTAGCGTCATTATCCAAGAATTTAGAGCAATTGTACTTTTCAATGATTGGTTTCATCACTTCTTTCATGTGAGAAACATCCGGAACTGTGATAGGCATGCGACCTATAATGCATTTGATGAAGTGACATACATATAAGGGAGACATATTTGCTAAAGGACATTTAGGATATTCTATTTCAGAGAGAGGAAATTTCTAGTCGTCGAAGATATTTTGAATGTTGAAGATATTTTTTAAGATATCTGTTGCTAACTCAAAGTGTAGTGAGTGACTATCATTAGCAGTCGGGTCGATAATCAACTCAACACGTCTTTTTTTATCTAAGAAGAAAAACCAAGAAGAAGCTCTATCATAAATTGGCATGATAATTAAAAGTGATTTCTTGCACTTTAATAGCATGTTCAACTTGGATTTGATTTTCCCATTCCTTATTCGCTTGATTTCACTCTAAAAATTCTTTTAATGTTTCATCATTACTTTGAGAGAGAGATAATTGTCTTAAATATAATTTATATATTCGTTCCTTTTGTTCATTACTACCATCATCTACAAAATGTGACTTTTCATAAATGAGATAAGTCCCCCATATTAAGTATCCTTTGGTTAAATGAGTCCCAACTTGAGCAATAGCAACTTCAAAACATTGTCTAATTTCTTCTTTATCAGTTAAATATTCTAACATAAATTGGCAATATTCAAACCATACATCAACACTTCTATAATCTTCAATTGCACGAATGAATAGAGTACATATGAAATCTTTGTCTGAATTAATAGACTTTTCATCATTGATCCAATCAATCCACCTTTCAATGGACAATGGATATTAAATATGCATAGTTTCTCTTGATTCCCTTGCTTCCATCATCTTTTCTGAATGTTTTAATGCATTAATTAACTTCCAATGAGAATCATAATCAAGGGGATTTTTTAAAACATTTTCTCTATACATATCAATTTTCATAATTTCCGCTGAAAAGTCTTCTAATTCCGAATCACTACTAGATAACTCATTATCGATCATATGAAACATTTTTCAAATATGTTTTCTTTATAAGACAAATTCGTTTTATTGTTAGCAATTTAATTTATTAAAAATTATTCAAACTACAAATCCTCCAACCTTGACCACAATTCAAACCAAATTTTAAATTTTACAATTCCGCCAAAAAAAACTAATACACATTAACTCGAATAAACAACATACAAACTAAAAAGTATGCATAGTTTTGGATCCAATGGATCACGTCTTGACTGTCTGACCAAAACCAAATTTCATTCATTGGTTTTCCCAAAATCCCTCAAACTCTCCTAGCTAATTTAACCCAAACACCAGCGCCATAAGTTCCAATCGTGGGACGCTTACTATTTGAATTGGAGTTACCTTAGCCCTTGATGTAAACAGAATGCTTCTATACCCAGTTTTTGTTTCTTCACGTAAATATATTAGTGATCTCTAGGCCGTAGTCGAAGTATCAGAAAATACATGAAGTTGCCAATCATTACACCTTTTGCTCCTCACGCATCTCAAAATTCGCAGCTTTCCAAGGTGATACACATCATCAACCCACTCGTTTACCTCTTTAATCGATTCACACGATAACCTTTAGTCCCAATCAAGACCTAATACCCACAACCTCTGTACTATCATCTTTCCTCGAAAAATAAAAGGGCCAATTAGACCTAATGGATGGAAGATTCTTGACACAATACTTAAGACCTTTCTTTTAGTTAGATATTCATCCTTTGACAGATTTAAATGGACATTGCCATCTCTTTCTCAATATTCAACGTTTTGTTATCTCTTCCACAGGAATCGTCTCCATTATTCTTTGTGAATTTGATAGCCATTTCCTGGCTTGCATTCCAGCGATACTCCACACCATTATCAAGTCATTTTTCAGCTCCATCCTTTCATCTACTGACTCCACAGAATCCATTGTGTCTTCCATATAAGTGGATTTGCAGATAGTCTCAGTTACATTTGGTTCTCATCTGCAAACATTTTTGCATTCTCTTGTACAACTAATTGAGCTAAAAACGGTGACGCGCTTAACCCAAAAATCAGGCGGTCAAACTTGTACTTGACCAACTTCCCATTTTTCTCCCATAGAAATCGATTAAACGGCTTATCTTCCGATGCAAGTTTTACCTGCAAGTACATTTCTGTAATATAACAAACTAGTGCGACTGAAAACGTTCGAAATCGCACCAAGATATCAAATATGTCATTCTGCAGTTTTGGTACACTCTCTACTAAGTCATTAAGCTCTGTTCCATTACTTTTTGCTTCTGTGTCAAACACAATTCGCACCTTTGTTGTGTCTTTGTCGCGTCTGATAACCGGGAAATGAGGTAAAATCCATTTGTTCTCCATTTTCCCCCGATTCTTCTTGGCCACTGTAATGTATCATTTTTTCCGATAACCTTCAATAATGCCATCATACTCCTCCCTGATCCCTTCCTTGTTCTATTTTCGTAGTAATAACGTCGGTGAACGTTTCCATGGAGTTTTCACTTCATATCGCCCGTCGACCTTCGGTAAAGATTCCATCGTCTTTTCGTAAACATTTTTGTCCAGCTTTGAAAACTCTACTTCCTTTAAACCAATTTCATCGATTTCCCACATCCTTTTCATCTGTTCCTTCAATATATTTTCTTTACAAAAGAACGTCCTGATAAAATTACTTTGATGGTTTCACAACGTCCCTTGACCTATTTTTGAATGACCTTGACCTACTTTTGAATGACCTTGACCTACTTTTGAATGACCTCGACTTACTTTTGAATGACCTTGAGAAATTATGATGACTCATCCAATGACCTTGAATGAGTCATGGTAGATATTATTAGAATGTATAGTGGTAGCCAAAGTGGTGGTGAATTACCATATTTTATTGGTAAACAGTATGGATCAGGATGGTTGCGAACAATTGGTAGATTTGCACTTCCTATTCTTAAACGCCTTGGTAGTTTTGGTATGAAAACTGCTAAAGATGTGATAATGAATGAGCAGAAAATATTGCCATCTCTGAAATCAAATGCATTATCCGAGTTATGGAAAGTTCTACCTAGTTTTGCAAGTATGTTTCAAAAACAGGAACCAGCACCAGCTCAAAAACGTAAAAGACATCATAAACATATAAACAAACGAATGAAAGGCCATGGAACTATATTTCAAAAATGATTTGCGGTAAATCTGAATTGTGCTTATTTGATAGACCATCTCCCCAGGTGGTAATTGAAATGGGGGGCCGATGAATTCTATTATGGATAGTAGAACTGATATTGAATTTTATATTAATGGTTCCCAAACTGAATATCTAGATTTGAATGATACATTATTAACTGTTCAGATCAAAGTTGTAGATAAAGATAGAAAACCGTTGGGTGAACCTAGTGATGAAATACCAAATAATTTCTTGTTTTATACACTTTTTAAAGATGCTGTTCTCGGATTTAATAATATCAAGATTGAAGGTTGTAACAGTACATATATTCACAAAGCTCTAATAGAAACTGTGAGGCGTTTTGTAATTTGTATTTAAATAATGGTATGATGTTGGGCATGTTTGATTGTATGTTGAAATCCTTACTTATTCATTAATTATTATTTTTTAGAAACTCCTCAAACAAATTAACGATATAATTTGTTTTAATAATATTTGTTTGTGTTTTGATAATAAACGTGTTTTAGTTATGGATTCCATTAATACCCGTAGCTCTGTGGCTAATATGGCGACCACGATTGCAAATTTTATCAAGCCACCAGAAACATATGACATGGATTCAGACGTGGAAGATTTTATCTTAGAAACGGAACGATTCTTCGAGATGACAAATATTGTCGATGAATACAGAAGCAAATTCGTCAAAGCTTTTCTATCAATCAATTCAACGAAGAAATATGAGTTGACTAATGAAACTCTGCATTATACAGAAAGATTAAGAAACGCTTTTTCTAAGAACAGAAGTCTTATCGATGATCTCAACGAAGCGCTAAATTATCGTCAAGGAAATGAGGCTGCCGAAGAATTCTGCTCAAAAATTGAGAAACTTGCAAAAATATTTTGAAGCATAAACTTGATGAAGAAGAACTAAAGAAATTTTTGCTATTCAATTCGCTTGAAGATAAAGAAGTTAAAAAAGATCTCAAAATGCAAGATTTAAAATCATTTGATGAAATGAAAGAAAGATTAAAGAGACACGATCAAGTTTCAAAAGAAATTAATGTATTTCATGCTGATGTAGCTTCAATGAATAAAACACAACGCTATGCTGATGCTGTTAAGAAGAGCTTACCAAGATATAATTATGATAACAGATCAATTCGAGAACGAGAAGCTAACCCCAGATTCAAAGATGAATATACAAGAGAACCTCAACATAATCCAAGATTCAAAGGCGATCTTACCAGAGAACATCGATATGCTATTTCAAATGGATGGAGACCTATGAATAGGAGTAAGCCTTATAATACCAGGGAATTTCATTCGCGAGATCATGTCCGAACAAATCAAATTTTGCGATGTTGGGCGTGCCACGAAGAAGGTCATAGAAGATCTGAATGCTCCAATATTCAATGTGCCCATTGTAAAAGATCTGGACATTTCAAACATCAGTGCCATGAGTTATTTCCAGGCAGACGTCGAAAATTCCATAAATCAGTGGCTGCATTCGGTGACGAGGATCCAGAGGCTGATTTTGAGTACCCAAATGGGAATGCTCCACCACACGAGGAGGTGATCGGAGCAATAAATAAAAAATAATAATTAATGAATAAGTAAGGATTTCAACATACAATCAAACATGCCCAACAGAAACTATTATAAATTACAATAGCGATACTAAAAATACATGTTTAACTCCTATGGGTTATGATAGTGATGACGATAGGAAAAAGTGGATAAAAGGTTCGAAATTATTTACCATGTGCTCATCATTACAACTCAATTTTATGGATCAACCGAAATATTTACTCCCAGGTGTTAATGTACACATTAGATTGAAAAGATCTGATTCTGCATTATCCTTAACAAGTGCCACCACAGCACCAATTCTTCTATTAGTTGATGCAAAAGTGTTGGTGAGAGGAGTTCATGTTGAACCCTCTGTATTAGCAGGTCATCAACTGGGGCTTAATTCTAAGCATGCAATATATTCGATAATGATAATTATTGTGCTACATATATGCAGAGTATAGTGAGAAATATGAGTTATTTGGATAAAAACCTGAATTGTTGTATAACTCTTGAAGATTTTAAAAGCAAATATCCATTCTTTACATTTGTTTTGGCACTCGATTTTGATTTAAATCAGAGTTAATTACTTCAAAATGGAAATTTACGATTATATATAAAGTTTGCTAAAGCTACAACTGAACCGGTACATGTTGTAATATATGGAGTATTTGAAAATGAGGTTCAAATAACTGCAAACAGAACCGTGTTGGTTTGAATGGTATAAATGTATAGATAATTTATGATAATTTGTCATGGAGTAATTTTTTCATCTATTATTAATATTATTGATGTAGTTCTGTTCAGTTCTATCGAATTAAAAAACAAATACTAGGACATGAATTTTTAGGGGTTTTTCCTCTTGATAAAATTCCATATTTACGAAATAATCAAGCCATAATCGTCAATACTCAATCTTTTCATCTCGGTGGAGAACATTGGTTAGCAATATATATGAAACCTAGCAAGATATTTGTATTTGATCCTATGGGTTTATATTATCCGGCTTTAATGGTTTCGAAACTTCAAACAATGGGTAAACCTGTTGTATATAATAAAACTATGTTTCAAAAACCATGGACCTTAACATGTGATCAACATTGTTTAGCTTGGTTATTATCCAAGCGATTTGATGTTTAATAAATGTTTTATTATTATTGTTATGTTTTATTGTTATGTTTTATTATTATTACTTTTAATATTATTATTATTAATATTATTATTATTACTTATTATTATTAATATTATTATTATTATTATTATTATGTGTTTAATTAATTAATGTTAATGAAGCTAATGCGTGATCATCACATGATAAGTGCGTGATTAGTAACAAGGAACACATGCCTACACGGTATAGACTGCGTGTGTTTTACAAAGAAAAGATGTCTAACTGCATGCGTAAAAATCTCTCACCTATATGTGTGTATTGCTAAAATGTGATTGGCTAAATCCTGAAAATTTGATTCTCTTTATAAACATTGACAATTTCCAAATTTGTCACAATTATTTCAAAAATTTACTCGCGCGATATTCGAAAATTGAAAATAATAAATCTAATATTTTAAGAGCTCTTTTGATGAATGAGAAGGGTAAATTATTTTTTTATTTTATTTTTATTATTCTATTATTATTTTAGATTGGTTTACAATAACCGAAATCCAAAATGAAATTGACGGTGTTAATGAATTTGTTCCTGGTAATTTTAAATTTTATTATTTTAATATAATTTTAGAAAATGTTTCAAATGAGGAAATTATTTTAATAAAAGATAGCGATGATTCTGATATCGGTAAATTTATTTATTAAATTAATAAATTATTAAATGTTTTTCAGAAATTATTAATGATTCTGAAGATATGGACAAAATTATTAATACGCCAGCCACAGTAGATTTGGATGAGACCTACATTTCTATGGATGCCCTCGTTTCTGGGAAGATATGCTGGTGGATGATGAGATTTCTTATGAAAAATGTAAGATTTTCATTATTTTTATTATATTTAATATATCCTTAATTTATAATAAGAATATAAATATTTTTAATGACTACTTTAAGATATAAGTTAATAATATGTAAAGTATTATAATATAATACTTTAAATATCATTAATTTATAATAAGAGTAGAAATATGATTTGAAATATCTGATTTATAATAAGAATAGAAATATGATTTGAAATATCTGATTTATAATAAGAATAGAAATATCTGATTTATTGATTTATTTTATAAATTATTTTACGAAATTTTTTATGATTTTTTTGAATTATTTGAAGAAATCTATAGAATTATTTTTCGAATTATTTTTATGATTTGAAATATCTGATTTATTGAATTATATCAAGAAATCTATCGAATTATTTTTATAAATTATTTTACGAAATGTTTTATGGATTGAAATATTTGAAGAAATCTATCGAATTATTTTACGAATTATTTTTATAAATTATTTTACGAAATGTTTATTATTATTATTTAAATATGTGATTATTGATTTATTTTTATAAATTATTTTACGAAATATTTATTGAATTAAAATATCTGATTTATTGATTTACTTTATAAATTATTTTACGAAATGTTTATTAAATTGAAATATCGGATTTTAATTAATTATTTTTATGATATGCTTTATAAATTGAAATATTAATTTTTATTAAAATATTTACATAGTTAATAATTATCATTATTTATATATTATTATTTGATTCATATATGATTTAAATAATAATAAACATTTGATAATAATTACATATTTCTCAGGTCGATTGTATAAAAACTATTGCCAATCTGCAATTGGGCATAACTCGAAATGCCATACGACTATGAAACGTTACTATGGTCATAGAATCTATGGCATCGACTTTTTTATTTGTAAATGCGATACCGCCCATGATATTGAATATCTAGAGTTTTATAAGGAACACTCTACCCATTTAAATCAATTTAAAATTAATAAAAAGACATTATTTCAAATGATTAATGCGAAAAATGTTAATAATAATAATAATAATAATAATCATACTATCACAAATAACACAAATAATACAAATGTTACTAAAATCATAAACAATAATAATAATACAAATGTTACTAAAAATCATAAAATATCAAAAAGACCTGCTGATAAAATCATGCCGTGTATCCCTGCTAAAATTAAAAAAATAGAAATTATCATTGTGATGACGAAATTGAAAATAATCGAATAGGGGATTCAGTAAATAATGAAATAAATGTAAACGATGAACCTGAAATAAAGGTTGACTTAAGGGGTTCCCGTAAAAATATTCGATTTGATTTAGAAAATCAAAACCTTATTCAAATCGCCCTAACAGATAAACTTATAAATAAATTAAAAAATGAAATAAAGAAAATGGGATCTGTAAAAGTCCAGTTTACAGCTCTCATTCAATTCGAAAAAGATGGGGAAATAAAAGATAATTTCTTTTCTAATAGCGCGAGTGTCTTCTCCGATAGTTTTCTTGTTGATGGGGTGAGTCGATTAAATGAGAAAATCGAAAATTCACATATTTAGGAAGTGGGTGGCGCGTAGTTAAGATTCGTGAAATCGTTTTTATTTTAACAACATATTATCCAATAAGTCGATTAGTTGGACATAGTTTTATCCTTACATCTGAATCTCTAGTAGGTAAAAAGGCTATTGTAAATGTTAAAAACATTGATCATTCGTGTTTTATATATAGTGTTTTAGCGATTTTAAAGCGTGATATAGTTTTAAAGAATAAGGCGCGTGTTTCTTCTTACACTACTTTTATGGATGAATTGAATTACGATCCAATTACTGATTGTCCAATGAGACTCTGTAGCATCCCAAAATTTGAGAGAAACAATAGCGAGTTAAATTTAGCAATCAATGTCTTTGAATATAACACCACCCCTTTTAAACAATTAAATGATATTGATTACGTACCTCACCATTCTCACCTCGTCTTAATTCATCGAACAAAGGTAGTCGGCGGTAACCCAATTAATCTTTTATTATTACAAGACGGTGATAATTATCATTATACCGCCATTGTTAATTTGAATAAACTGATGAATTGTCATTCTAGTAGTTAATGTAACACCAGAATTCACGTAAAATGGTGTCCCCATTGTTTAAACGGTTTTTGTTATGATAAAACCTTTAAGGCACATGTTGATTTGTGCGCTAAAAATCAAATAGGAACAACCATATACACGCTCCCTGGAAATAAAAACTTTATATTTAAAAACTATTCAAAAATGATTACCTCACCATTCGTAATTTATGCGGATTTTGAGGCTGTTTTGCCTAAAGATGTAAAACATCACCAAATACACATGCCGATATCAGCAGGCTTATTATTAATAAATACTACACAATATTTCAATTTTATAGGCTTGGAATGTGTTTTGGAATTTTTAAAGAAAGTAGAAAAAATTGCTGTCACAATTGTCCTACCGTATTATGAAAATCATGGTAAAACACCTATGAATAATCTTACTTCTAATGAGGAACAGCAGTTCATCGCATGTAGAACTTGCTATCTTTGTAAAAAACTTATTAGAAATAAGTTTAAGGACCATGATCATTTTACAGGTCAGTATCTTGGTGCTGCCTGTCGTAACTGTAATATTAATAGGAAAATAAGTAAACAGTTACCTATTGTCTTTCATAATTTGAGATGGTATGACCTTCATCACATTTTAAAGTATAGTTTGAATGAATTTCCATCTTGGAAATTAAATATCATTCTTACAACAACTGAGAAATTCATATCGTTAATTGTAAATATAAAGAAATTGACTGTTAGATTTATAGATAGTATGCAATTTGTAAATGGCTCTTTAGCTAAGGCTGTGAAAACTCTAACTGATCTACCTCTAACTTGTTCTGCTTTTGATGGTATTATAGTTAAGGCAAAGGGTATCTTTCCTTATGATTTTGCAAATCATTAGAGGTCCTTGAATAGACTTACGAACTACCTCCAAAATGGGATTCTGTATCTGATGATGAATACGCTACCGCCCAACTAATTTGGACACAGCAAAATTTCACTACAATGTTAGACTATATGTTAACTTACCTAAAATTAGACGTATTCCTCCTTGCAGACTATTTTCAGCAATTTCGCGCTAAGGCTATTGCTTACAATGGTTTAGAACCTCTGAATTTTTATGGAATTCCTGGTATGTCATGGGCGTCCGCTCTCATGACAGTAAAGGAATTCATAGAACTTCTGCAGAACATGGGAATGTTTAATTTCTATGAGGGTGGAATACGGGGTGGGTTAACATTTGTTAACAAACATTATGTTACAAGTTCTGAAGATACAGAACTCTTGTATATAGACATTAAAATTTTATATGGTTGGGTACTTAGCCAAAATCTTCCGTATGCTGATTTTGTTTGAGTGCATGATAATCTGAATGATGTGCTGAGTGAACGTGTGAATGCGAATATTGAATTCCTTCCGTATGGCTATACAATGGAAGTTGACATCAATATCCCTGAGCATGTGCATCAGTATTTGAATGACTTTCCGCTTGCTCCGGAAAAAATGTGTCCGCCCAATTCAAAATTTGAGAAGTTAATGCTCACGCATTACAGTAAGAAGAACCACGTTCTTCGCTGGAGACTTCTCAAGCTGTATATAGAATTGGGTGCGGAAGTTGAGTGTATTCATAGAGCAATTAAATTTAAGCAATCACTTATTTTTAAAGATTATATACAGAGAAACACAGATTTACGCTCAAACTCAAAGTGCGAGCTTCATAGAGATTTATATAAATTATTTAATAATAGTCTATATGGAAAGTCCGTTGAGAATTTGAAAAAATGTATGAATTTGAGGCTATGCAATTCAGCTGAAAAAATGATTGTATATGCTTCAAAACCGACTTTCAAAAGTCCATTAAAATAGTGGATGATTTGATTGCTGCTCATCTGAACAAAGACTCTATATGTTTAGACAAGTCTAGCTAAATAGGCCAATCAGTGCTAGACCTGTCTAAGCTGCGGATGCACCAATTACAATATAATGAATTGTCAAAATATAGATCAGAATTTAACTGTGATATTAATATCGTTGCCGACGACACTGATTCGTTTTTCCTTGAGATTAAGCACTGTAAGCTTGACATTCTTTTGCCGGTAATGATAAGAGACAACCTTTTAGATACCTCAAATTACGACCCGGCACATCCCTTATACTCGAGGAAACTAGATTCAGTTATAGGAAAATTTAAAGATGAAAGTAAAGGTCTCGGGTATAAGGAGTGGGTTTTCTTAGGACCCAAGTGCTGTAGTTTATTAGGTAAATCAGACACAATGAGGGCTAAGGGGGTGAAGTTGTTGGGGACTGACACCAAACATCAGTCGTATTTGGATTGCTACAATAAGAACGTAGTATTCACAGTACCTCAAAGTAGGAAAGGGACGCGGAATCACCAGCTGTATACATTTAGAAACAGTAAAATCGCTTTGAGTAATAACGATGATAAGCGATTATGGGTGGGGAAAATTACCAGTATCGCATTTGGGCATTCTTTTGGGGTTGATGCCATAGATAGTGACCAAGTAATAGTTAATAGACAAGAATTCTTGGATGAACCGCTTTTCGGTGGTTCGAGCCTAGTTTTGATGACTCTACAGAAATCAGCGATAATGAAGATTATGGGCAGCTTTTCGGTGGTTTAAGTCCCAGTTTTAACGATGATAACATTGACATTGATGACGTGTTGTTATCCAATTGAATTAATAAATATTTTTTAAAAATTAGTTTTTTGTTAATTTATTTATTTGGAAAACTTGTAATAGTTTTCATTTTTTTATTTTGAAAATTTTATATGAAATTTGTTATAATTTATTTGTTATAATTTTCATTTTTATAATATTGTTATTATTATTAATATTATATTACATTTTCATGCCAAAGTCCCAGCGTGAAGAAACGCGAAATATAAATTATTGAATTTTTTATATTTGTTTTTATGTGTATTTGTAAATATATTTTAAATGTATTTATTATTAATAATTCGTTGTTTTTATGTAGTTGTTTTTATTATATATATATATATATATATATATATATTATTAATATTATTAATAAAAAGTAATAATAATAAGTAATAATAAGTAATAATAATAGAATAATAATAAAAATAATAATATTAATAATAATAATATTAATAATAGAAAATTAATAATAAAAATAATAATATTAATAATAATAAGCAATAATAATATTAATAATAATAATAAAATAATAAGTAATAATAATATTAATAATAATAAAAATAATAATAATATTAATAATAATAATAGAATAATAAAAATAATAAGATTAATAATAATAAGTAATAATAATATTAATAATAAAAATAATAATAAAAATAATAATAAAAAATTATAATAATAATAATTACAAAATATATACTACTTATAAAAGTAAGTAGATAGATTATATTTTAAAAATGATTAAAAATTCCGTGACCTTGAGATATTTTGAATGACCTTGAAAATATGATAACTCATCCAATGACCTAGACCTACTTTTGAATGACTTTCAAAAAATGTTATGAGTCATCCAATGACCTTGAATGAGTCATGGTCCTTGTTCAAATGACCTTGAGAAAATTTAGATGAATAATTGTCTTTGTTCTACAAAAATTTGTACTTTTAAGATTAGAAAAAAAAATTGCCGGATGGAGAGGGTATGTGAGCCAGCGGCCTACTGAGTTAGTGGGCCACAATTTCACGAAATAAAATTTTGCAAAAATCGCGATCTCTGATCAATCGCTAGAAGTTTCTTTTGATAAATATTACAAAAATGAAAAATACGAATCGGTAAATGACTAAATGGACAGCAGGAATTTCGACATTTAAAAAATTGGCGACCAATAAAATTCTCATCCGATTAGAATAATCAGCTGGAATTCCACTCCCACACTTTTCACGAAATAGAAATAACACGCCCTTTAAATTCGAGGCAACATGCATACAAAGTGTGAAAACACACACTGTGCCAATACAATCGTACTTATATAAATATTACGGTTCACTTAAATGCGGTCATTTTTTCGTTCCACTACCATGCATTCAAACTCTAGACACCCAACGCGTGGAACTTCAGGCAGGTCTCCGAAGACACTGAATGAGGAGATTTCGATGGAACGGAGATTCCCCAGCCAAAATGGTAAATTCTATAATTCTTTGACTAAAAATTTGATTATGATTACGAGACTCAACTTCATAAATTCTCCCCGGAAAGGCTCACAGGCCCCGACTGCAGCGGAAATATGGAATTCCACGAATTTGTTCTTGTCGTTTAATATAATTTATGTTCAACCCCTTATTTGTGTAATTCTACAAAAGTTATTCCACCAGACGTGTTAATGATCAACAAAACTCAACTTTCGCAGTTAATGAAACTATGTGAATTCTTCCATGCATTTATCGACCCAGCCCCAATTAGGCTTGGACGTAGAAGGGACTCCAGCTCTATCTGAAGATTGACGATCGCGGCATAGGTTAAGCAAAGGAAATAAATTAAAATAAGTCAACATTATTTCATAATCTTTTGTTCTTTTTGTTATTGATAAGTTTAATTTAGTTCTGAAATGTCCCTTTCTATAAGGAATAGATTTTAAAGAAACTCTAAGATATGAATAATGTGTACAATGATTTAAATTTAGTAATTTTTTTTATCTTTAAATGAATATCTAGTAGCGAAATGCAAATTTCGGTAGATAATATATTCTAAAGCACCCAGAGAATATAAAGGATATTCCCAACAACTAGAATGTAGAAACCCTTTTGTTTCAGTTGAATACTCGAATTATGAAATGCCATTCTCTTTAAGTAAGAAATAGTTAAAAATTGAAAATTATAAAAGATACTCACCATAATTCAAATATAACATAGCCGGCCAACTTAACTGTTACAATATCATTTATAATTCCGAAAGTTTATTCTAAATTTTTGATAAAGGAAAATTTGCAATTTCGATACTATTAGTTTGGAAGAGTTACTTAGTTAAACTGGTGCCAATTTCAATTAAACTCGTGTAAAATAACGACTCGATTTCATTTTTTTTGTTATATATGATAATTGATTCAATCGGATTTAATTAAATGCACTTGAACCATGATTTGAAATTGTCCCTACCTGTATAAGTCCACTCTATGAAATCCTTTTAAATTCACAGTCAATAGAGATGAGGAGGAAAAATATTTGCATAATTTTCATTTGAGATAACGTCGTTTTTGACAGCTATTTGAAACCCTACTAGGGCAACCGGGGATATTCACCTTCACTTAAATTGGGAGACACAAATTTCGAATAATAGTTCCCGACAAAACCCCTGGTACTTATGAGAGCTGGAAGGACTCGAAGTAGTTGGAACCCCATCACAAAGGCGTGCTTATAAATTACCTTGTGAGGTAGACATATAATTTTATTTCGGAACCAGCGAGTAATTAGCTTCCATGAAATCACCAAACTCCCACGACCCAATTTACGGAATCATACTCACAATAGGTGAATCCATCAAGAATTAAAGAGACAAAATTTAACAATGAAATCTACCTATTTATTTTAGATAGCTCATGGATCGATGCGTCCCGAGTCACGCTACGATTCCCGGCACATTCGGTTGCCCGGTGTCGGCAAGCGATGTGGGACGCGGGATTCACGATCTCGTCGGTCAAGGAGTCCCAGGCGGGAGGTCAAATGGACAGCGACGACAGAGACCTACCATTCGTTGCGATTAAACGGGAGCCCGTCCGCAACCCGACACAGGAAATTCGGGGCCAAGCCGAATATCTGCTCGCTCGATTGGAAGAGCATCAGCGGCAGATGGATCGGCAAGTGGAGAAGGCCAGGAGATACTTAGAAGAAGTAAACCGTGACATAGCAGCCGGTCGGATTCCGAGTACGGACGGGTACGCCCCTCCGTACAATACCTCATTCAACTTGGATGACCCCCGACTGGACGTAACGACAACTGCCATCAATGTAGTTGTTCAAAAGAAGGTATTGCCGCGAGATATGCGGAACAGAGACTCGCAATCGAGCAGTCATCGGGAACATCCATACGCTCGGAATACCCAGGATGAAGGTAGTGGCCCAGTATGGACCAAGCATGATTAACCAAACTTTGTAATAAGAAATATAATTTTTATCGACTTTTCGTTTAATTTACGACACATTCATAAAAATAATTAGATTAATCGAAGTGGTTCAAACTTAAGCAGGCCCGAGCATAGTTTAATAAGAGATTTTTATTCGGGAAATTAAAATTATTATTCCTGAAATTATATTAAAGTTTATATCCTCATAGCTTAATAAAAACTTATTATTCATGCCACTATATTGAGTTTATAGTATGTTTCTATTATAGACATAAATCCTTACCAAATTCTACAACAAGAATTAACGAGGACTCAAAAAACCAATGCAGACCTTCACCAACAAATATTATAACTGACTAAGGAAGTCCAAAGGATCAAGACCACATGGGTGGAACCAGACAAGGTAAAACGCCTTTACCAAAGAATGACAGCTGCGCAGAAGGGTTGGACTGAGGAAAAACAGCTCAACCAGAGCTAGAAAACACAAATCAGAGGTTTGGAGGTAGCACTGTCAGCGTGCCAAGAAGGTGCGGCAGTGACCTACCCTCTCTCTTCGCCTCGGCGCATTTGGCTTACCGAGATGCCGCGACAACCTCGAAGCCTGCCTCCAAACCAGTCAAACATCGACCAGGGAAATCCGAACGACCTAAGCGTTGAGCGGCTCAGGCGAGAGACGCCTAATCATCTGGACATTTTCTCATTCTGTTATTATATAAATAGTGTTGAATGATTTTTTTTTAATTTAGTAGGTTGGCGTTAATTTCCACTAATTAAATTTGAACTCGTGGTAATCCCAACTAAATAGAGTCTGATCGGAGACAAGCAGAGAAATCTGTTCAGTGCTATCCAATATCAGTAAAGGACGATGACAATTGTTGGGCCAGAACACAAACGGCCTTGTAAAGTGTTTAAATGAATCGGTAATACACATGCAAATACAACATGCAGATTTAAAATCGAACCTATTAAAACATCAACTAACCCTACTAAAATGCGAGAAAGAGAACAATTAAATATAAAATTATCAAACACAAAAGTAAATTAAAATAATAACAAAGTGCAACAAGATCCGCACGAAATAAATATAAACATAACACGAAAACCTAACAATTTGACCGAAATTTGACAAATTATCAAAAAATGCGAAAGTTCATAAAAATGGAATAAAAATCAAAGAATTTGAATTAGAAATAATTCAATTAAAAAATTCAAAAGATAAATTGTCAAATAAAATTTCAAAATAATAAAATTAAGAATAGAATATACTAGAAAATCACAAGGTCAAATTTTGTTTTACTAAATCAAAAATAACACGCAAGGTTAGGGTCGTACAATAGGTATATATACCGATTCATTTCTACACAATTTTAATCGGTTTTTAACCTGAATCAGTTTTTACAAAACTTGAAGTCGATTCTACCCTGAAGTAGTCTTAACCAGTTCGAAAAGCTAGAAACTTCGATGTGAGTGAGAGAATGTTCGAAAACTCTCTCCACGTCGCACCCTTGCAACCTCAAATGAGCTCTGCTTGGATGTCGGCGTGGGGAGAGAATGATGATGTATTATGCACGAAGATTTATGAACTACAATGTATTATGTGGCAAAATATATATTTATTCCAAATAAATAGAATTTTTCTGTCGAAATTTTTCCGGCCCACAGCCGAAACATATTATAAGTTATTAAAATCAAATATACAATTCGAATTGTGTAAGTGCGTGTATAATCGCCAATAATTCGTGCCCGTGAAGGCTCCGGCGTGAGAACGCAGGAGCTGAAACGTCAATATCATTCCGTGTAGGGGAAAAGGGTGAAGGGCAAATAGTCTTTTGGCTGTTTCGTCGTCACCCATTTCCCATAAACTCGACCAAAAATTATTTCTCACATACGGCTAAAATTCAAACATCGATTCGTCCGGTGGGCACTCATTAATTATAATATAAACACAAACGCGCCTAGGATCAAACAAGGGAAGGTGACGGGATTTTCAATATTAAAATCGTTGTTATGATAAAAATATAATAGTTTCGCTAAAAGTTATTAAAACCTATTAATCGAATTAAAATAATAGAAAGAGTTTTCCTAAGTACCACCGAACAAAAATGCTAATCTCAAGCGTAACGAGTTTGCTAAAGATAATAAAAATCAAATGCTATACTAAAACATAAAGAATTCCAGGAATTTATAAATAAAATCAAACGTTACGATTTACAATATAAAGCTTTCCCCTTTACGATAGAACTGCCAATAAATCTAACCCTCGAAATGTCATACTAAATGTACCAGGATCTTTCCAAGAAATTCTTTGAAAGAACCCGCATAAAACTAAATTATTGAAGTTTTGTAACGGACACTTAAATAAATCCAAGTATCATAGTAAAGGGTAGAGAATCATAACAATTACAAGTAAATGGTAATAGGTTATCGAGCAGAAGTTACCCTAAAGTAATAGCTGTCTAAAGAAACTATAAAAATTCTAGAGACCTGAAAACCCATGCCAACAACCAGGAAGTATAGCGAGCCAAAACAACTGTGGATACACACCTACGCGCGGTCGAGGAGTTGTGCACATATCACGACTATGCATCCATCATTATGCACACAATCCGTATAAGAAGTAGCTCGACGGAGGATAGTTTATTTCATTGCATTAATTATCATGTCCCGAATGCCCGAGCAGATTTCAAGGAAACGCCAGGAGTGCAAGGATTCCAACATCGCGAGTACTAGCGGATCTTCCCATGCAGGTAAATCTTAGAACTCTCGTTATTTGATTTTAATGTATCTTTCCGAGCCTTAGCCACATGACCCAATCCGCCAACCATTCTGGACACAGACACTAACCGAATCAGAGCTCGAAGACAATATTTGCTAGACTTAATAAATTTGCTAATTATCTCAGACAACCTGTTTTTGATGAATATTTCCCTATCTTATAATTCATTAAATAATAAACATAAAGGAAACAAGTTGCGGACTTACCGGCCGATCTATGCTTATGCCTCCGACCATGATTTAAATAACCCGTGAATATTTGCAATTCGTTGGTAGAGGTCAGGAGTCCTTCCCTGTAGGTCCTCGATGATGCCAAATATATTTTAATCTGAATTCGAGATTTGATGTTTGTACAATTCCCGACGGAAACGAGTAAAGAAAAATTAAAGTAACCTACTATCATAATTAAAGCACATTTACTAAACCATCAGCATGAGTAACAGTTATGTATTGATTATTAATAATTTACAAGTATATTGGTTTTGATAAATGGAGAACTTTGAATCAAATTATCTAAATGAAAATTATAAAAATCATTTCAAACCCAAATAGATATTGATTATTAATAATTTACAAGTATATTGACTTTGATAAATGGGGAACTTTGAGTCAAATTATCCAAATGAAAATTATAAAAATCATTTCAAACCCAAATAGATATTGATTATTAATAATTTACAAGTAGACTGACTTTGTTAAACGAAAGATTTGGAGTAAAATTATCGACATAAAAATCCGAACATCATTTCAAAATCCAATTATTCATTGGTTACTGGCTATTGTAAATATGTCGACTTTGATGGATAAGTGAATTAGAGTACGAATACCTATATATAAATAAGGATAGCATTTCAAATCCAAATGTTTAATAAATATTGCTAGTTGCAAAGTGACTTTGATAAACCACAGTTTCGAGTAAAGATATCTACATAAAATTATGAATGTCATTATAACTCTAATGTTTGTTGTTTCATTTATAACTACAGGTAAATCGAACTCCGATAAGTAAACGATTTTGCTTAAAAATATCGGTAAAACTTTGCGAATATCATTTTAAGTTCAAAGGTTTATTAATTTAGTAGTAATTATAGGTAAATTAAACTTGACGAAATAAATGATTTTAATTAAAGGTATCTACATAAGCGTATGAGTGTCATTTCAACATTTATTAGTCATTAGTAGTTATAAGTAAATCGAATATTGACGACCAAATAATTTTGAATAAAATGTACAGTATCGTTTTAGACTTAAATGTTTGACAATTGATTAGTATTTATGGGTAAACTGAGTTTAGACAGATAGACGATTGTGATTATATTCATTTAAACGTGTTAGCATTTTTGGCGCTCAGTGATCATTAAGTTCCCCGTAGAACCGAATCGTCCAACTGACGCTCTATCTTAAACTATATTAATTTAGATACACATAAAATTGGAATAAACTCCGCAGTATCACAGATGGCATGAGTGTATTACGGACTCTGGACAACTACCAACGAGTTGTAAAAATTCGGAAAACCCTACCGGAGTAGACCCATGAGTTTGATCCCCGACATAGAACGTCTCGCATAAGGCACATTAACCTACCCAGACCTGAAATCCACTTAGACAAACGAATAACCTGACGGATATTAAGGCGTAAATGATGATTTTCTTATTTCTAGAAGACTCGTGGATCGACGCATCCCGAGTCATAGCCCGGTTCCCCGCTCACTTGACTGCCCGATGCAGGCAGGCGATGTGGGACGCGGGATTTTCTATCTCTCCGGTACGCGAAACCCGATCTGGCACACAAGGGAACTCCGACGAAGTTGATCTCCCATACGTAGCAATTAAAAGAGAGCCAGGAAGAAACCCGGCGAGGGAGATGCGAGGACAGACCGAGTACCTACTGGCGCGCCTCGAAAGACATCAAGCCGAGACGCATCAGCAAGTAGAGCAGGCTAGGCGATATCTGCGAAGGATCAACGAAGATATTGCGGCCGGCAGGATACCCAGTACCGACGGGTATGCCCCGCAATACAATGTTTCCTTTGAGCTGGAATACCCCAAGCTCCAGGAGCGAATGACCGATATGAACGTGGTAGTCCTACGATACGTCCTGCCGAGGGAGATGAGGGAGGAAGATAGAGCTACCGAAATCCGCCGTGAACATTCATATGCGAGGGAACGATACATCAAGAATAGGAGATAAGAATATTATGAACATTGTTAACGCCCATGAATTTTAATGGAATGCTTAAAATAAAGCTGTTTGTCTTCTTGTTTCAGGCACCTCACTATAAATTTTATGTTGTAATATTGCTTTATTTGATTAGCTTACCGGAGGATAATAAATAAGTATTTTCTGATGTCCTATTAATAAGTTAAGAAAGGATTAATTCCTTATAGTTGTAGAACCGATTCTATGAAATTTTATTTTGTTCCAGAAATGAATTTTCGTCAACCACCCTTCCTACAACGGGAGTTAGACAAGGCCCAGGCCGTCAACCTGGAACTACAACAACAGATCCTACAACTCACACGGGAGATCCAGCAGGTCAAGGGAACCTGGATCGAACCGAAAAGGGTGAAGATTGTCTATCAGAAAATGGAAGCAGCGCAAAAAGGGTGGGCTAGTGAACGACAACTGACGTCAAACCTAAAAACTAAAATCAAAGGTCTGGAAACAGCACTGTCGGCGTGTCAAGAAGGGGCAGCGGTAACTTATCCGTTGGTCTTCGCCCCGGCACAGTTGGCTTACCGAGACACGATACCTCCAGCAACACCCAAGGACAAACCCAATAAGCACCAGCCAGGAAGAGCTGAGCGCGCAAAACGTCGGGCGGCTCAAAGTGGCAGAACGTGATCTAAATTTGTGAACATATTGTGCTAGTTAATAAATGATATAAAATAATAGTTCATAGTGTTATCCGACCCGACTCAATTGACAGATCCGAAGTGAAAATCTGTAGTAATCACCGGAATGAAAATACCTTTAGTAAGGGACCTAATAAATTTAAACCGAGCACAGGCCTTCTATCGGCGGCTCGTTGAACCCAGGGATCGTCCGGGCAATTATAGCATTAGTAATATCGCTCACTTTTTGCGGATGATCTACCCACTCGAACACAGTTCCAACGTTGCCTAGCAACGGGTGCCGAGTGGCAAGCGAAAGACATTTGTATGGGGTTGTCTGGGTAACAACCATATAGTTTCAAAATATCGAAACCCAGAACCCACCACAATAAAGCGCACGTAGACCTTTTAACAGTAGTGCGTGGACCCATTTTGAGATCTGGCCAGAGTAGTTCCTGTGTGGCGCTCACCTTTGGCAATCTCAAAGCCAATGGCTACATCACCAACGTTGCCTAGCAACGGGTAACCATTGGGGCCGAAGTAAATATTTATATCTGGGTTTGAGGTCACTTCAACCATAAACCCCACATTTAGTAAGAATTTATCTTTGTCTATGAAATTTTATTAATTAACTTTTTTGGAATTGCTAACAAAAAATAAATGTTAAATAAAAACGTTAAATAAAAATAATCTTATTTCAGATCTTAAATCAAAAATTCTTTATGTAAACTTAGTTTTCATCAACTGTTTTTTAGGCATTATATTGTTATATATTTTAAATCTATAAAATGAATTTCTAAATATTATAGCAACAAATACGAATTTTTTAAGAAAAAGAATTAAATTTTTAAATTTTATTATTCAGAATTTCGATTTTAATTCAAATAACCAAAATTATCTTTGTTTAAATTTGTTTATTGTGATAATTAACAAAATTTTAAATAATTTGCAAAATGAGGGCTATTGGAACTGTAATTTAAATTTTTATCATTTTAATTTTAAACATGTTTAATAGTTGAAAGAATTTAAAGTAACAGGTAGAAGATTACCTACTGAAAAGGAACAAAATCCAACTCCTTACCAAATGAGAATCTTTGCTCCTGACTTTGTAACTGCCAAAAGTCGTTATTGGTATTTTATTAGACAATTGAAGAAAATGAAAAAGGGAAACGGTGAAATTGTTGAATGTAAAGAAATTCACGATAAGAGACCATCATCAGTCAAAAATTTCGGAATTTGGATTAAATACTACAGCAGAAGTGGTATTCACAATATGTACAAGGAATACAGAGATTTGTCTGTTGGAGCTGCAGTTACTCAACTTTACCAAGAAATGGCTGCTCGTCATAGAGCAAGAGGTAGTTCTATCCATGTCATCGATGTTCAGGAAATTGCTGCTAACAAATGTAGACGTGCACATATGAAAGCCATGCACGTAAATTTATATTTTATATTACGATATTCCACTGTAATATATTTTAGGATTCTCACCTCTCTTTCCCGATCAAGAGAGGACTTAATAAGAATTTACACAAACCAAGATTCGCCACAAGCAGACCACAAACAGCTTTTTAAGTTACTAAATAAATATTGGATTTTAAGACTTTTTAAAATTTTTTAATTGTTTATTATATATGTACAAAAAACGTTTAAGCAAGCTTTTTAGTCTATTTTCTTTTACTTTTTCAGCACAATTGAAACCAAACATTCCATCGCAATTTCTAAAATGATATAATAAAACTTCGGAAACGTCTGCATTTTGAGGTGTATATTCTTCTACATTCTGTTTGCTTATGTGGTGAATTCCTTGTTCAAATATTAAATCTGATTTTACGATGCACTTTGATCGCATATTATTAATGTTCTTATAACGTTCTCCTGCTTTTAGGAAAACTAATGGATCGTCAGATGTATCCATAAATACGCTTGAAACTCTATAACCACAATGCTCACCTGTGTCAATGTTTTCCATCAATAACTTCCAATTATCGACTTTTAATGGAACCATTATTTCATCAATATCTTGAAATATAGTATATTTAGAAATACCAATGTTTTCATATAAGCAATGATGGATATTTGACATTTGTCCATTGTACCATATATTAGTAGTAGGAATTGTCCATGATTTTAAAGTAACGAATCCAGCTTCTGAATAATATCGCAGCACTTTTTTTATTTCAGTTGATTCATAATTAAAAGTGTAAAAGAAGAAATGATTAGCTCCTAAAATTTTATTAGTTTCAATGAAAGCTATCAATTTTTTCCAATAAATATTGCCATGTAAAGGAGGAATGCATATCGAAAAGTTGAATTTTTTATTAATATTTGATTTTAATATTTTTAAATTAAGACTGATAGATGTTTTAGAATTATTTTCTTGTAAAATTACCGTATTATGATTGATATCTTCAGATAAAATCTCGCACGAATAAATATATCCTCCATATTCCATTGCGTGATTTTCGTTGAATTCATATTTGACTGCATTATATTTCACATTTCCAGAATTAAATGAGCAAGTCAGTAATATATTATTTTCAACTGCCTTATTCGTAATTATTAAAAATCTTATAAATGGTTGAGCTTTTCTTAAATCCAAATAGGCTTGTAAAACATATAAATGTTTATTTAATTCAGTCCATTGGAGAGTTTCAGACGAATTCACTTTTTGAAAAGGTACAACTTTAGTTTTAATATTTGTAATATGAATTTCATTTGGCTTGGAATCATCTTTTATTATAGACTGAGGTAAGTATTTCGTATAAATTAATATAATAACTACGTGAATTAAAATTAAACATATGATTATGTATTTAATTTTATTAAAAATATTATTAAACATTTTACTTAATAACTTAATAGACTTTTAAAATATTAGTTAGTGATAAATTAAATTGAAGCATAGTAACACTGAAAAGTATTAAAATAATTAAGTTAAAATGACGAAATATTTAATTTTATCTGGCAAAGTATAATAACTTAGCAATTTGATTGTAAATATATAACTTGACTACAAATGAAGAGCAATGTGCCAAAAAACCAAAAGTATAATAATTAAGTTAAGTTGTGACGACCCCTTTGTTGGGCCAGAACACAAACGGCCTTGAAAGTCGTTTAAATGAATCTGTAATACACACAAATACAGCGTGCATATTTAAAATCAGACCCATAAAACACCAACTAACCCTGCAAAAATATGAGAAAGAAAAACAATTAAATATAAAATTGGTTGGTTTCTGGGTGTTGATATTTGCGACTATATGGTTGTAACCCAGACAACCCCATACAAATATCTTTCGCTTACCACGGTAAAGGCTTGGCGGAGTGCCGTAGCCTGCTCTTTTATCAGCAGCCGTTGACTGCGCGACTCTGCGACTAACTCATCTCGGGCCCGAGTCAGTCTAGCAATCTTCTGGTGGAGGTCTTTGGTAACCTCCGGTGGGGACCAAGTGCCCTTCACCCGCTCGTATTTGGTTCTGAGCAAATTATACTTCTCTTCCAGTTCTTCGTATCTGTGCCTAAGAGCCACCACCGACGGAGAGAGTCGGGGTATCCGTGGAAGGTTATTTATCGTCGAGTTGGAGTCAGAGTTCATGCTCTACAATAGAAGATAAGAGATTTAGGAAGAAACAGCAATTGTCTGAGGTTTTCAGGTTTCTCAATATTTGGCCTATTACTAATCAGTATAATTATCGTGATTGTTTATGCCTGCTGGGCTGCTATGAGTAGTCGGACGGTCATATTACCACTTACTAACATAATTGTCTATAATGGTTTATTATAAATGATTTCTTAGCAATACTAGTAATATCCTCGTTTACCATCATGGTTTAGGGTCGTTACTGGTAACTAGGACCATGCTGTTATTACTGCTCTTACCACAACTATCTAACGGCTGGGATTTTTTTCGATTACTAAGTGGTAGAGTCATTAGGCTTTACTTGGTTCTCTTATATGCTGGGGGTCACTACCACCCTCTAGCTATCGACATCCCTGAATTAGAATCGCGCTTAATTAATTTTTAAGGCGTTTTATATTTACGATTTTCTGAGATACTGAAATCGATTTCAATTTACCTTTGGTTTAAACATTTATTAATTTTAATTGAATTTATATTCTTTTACTCTACTAGTATTTATTAAAATTTTAATTATCCAATTTACGGATGCTCATTAAATTTATGATTATTTAATCTACCAAGCTACTAGTTTTACAATTAATTTGATTATGCAGCGTGTTAGCGCATTTAATAAATACTACAAATATCTACTTTAAAGAGATTTATTAACAGAAATGTATATATATTACGAATCGTTATTAATTCCTGAAAAAATTTACATTATTAAGCCTACCTATTGTCGTTTTATTGCTCGTGTAATTAATTCCAAGTTGGGAAGGATGATTTTGATATACCAGAATCTCGATATCTTTGTAAAAATAGCACACCGTGCCAAATTATACGTGTCGCTATGTGATTAGATGATAGAAGTGGCTGCTAAAAATCAATCGTTTGCGCAATCAATATGAGTAGCATAAAAGAAAATTTGTGGTGGCGGTTGCACAGAGCAATATTATAATTATTGATTTTCAGAAACTACTGGTGGTGATTGCTCGACGGTTTGTTCAACTCGTGGAATTTTGTACCTATTGGTAAATGAATGCTTTCGGTTCATTTTCTTATGTCGCCGAGTTTTGCAAATGGACAAATCTACTATTGGATAGTACGTCTATGAGAGTTGATTACATTTATATATTTTGGATATTTATTGGTCGAGCTTAACCATTTACTTCTCGCGTGAAATGTCAGTGCTCAATTGTGGTTGGTTCAGTCGATTACACAATCTATGTGCCCGTGGAAGATTTTCGGGACTCATTCTTCAATTCAGAGGACTCTCGTTCGTTGTCGGCAGATATATCAATGTGTTATTGTGGTCATTTCCCGAGACTGAGCCTATAGCCGTTAGTGTTTATGCATGAATTATTGTTTTCGAACGAATAAAATTTTAGGCACTTTTGTTATTCCTTTTCTGATACATACTTATTTACTTTTTGACTCCTGCCCCTGCTGCCCAGTATTAATTTTATTAAATTGTCCGAGATTTGAAAATGTTTCTTAGATCACCTCGTGATCTTACCTAATATCCCCTTAACTAATTTGCGCTCTTCCCGAAATTTTATTTCTACTCGCTCCGGCCACTTTTCAGCAGTCGCTTTGAGTTATACGACGATGCCCTGCGTGAAGGTCCTGTGCATATTGCCAGACCCTACTGCGGACTACCGAAGTGTCCACGAGGCATGACCCGCGAGCTCAACTAGGGGGCTTAACCCACCAGCCGGCACGAGATCGGTCCCATGAACTGCTATTCAAATACATACAATATAATATTTTACGGGACTCGAACTGATAAATAAGGTATATTTATGTGTATATTAATCGTTAAATGAAAATTTTAAAGCAAGACGTTAGGACATCGAAATAGTTTAATTAAAATTCATTAAATTAACATATATGCATAAACGAAAAACAAATTTAACAAAATCCTTACGTTTGATAGTTGAACAATACTTCGATTTGAGAGTAGGTTGAAAATTTTATAAGTTTTTTTAAGTTAAAAATAATGAAATTTTGTCACTGTATATATACTATTTTTGTGCGTGTGTGCGACCAATGGGCGCTTTTTCGCCCTTTTTAGGGCTTTTTAATTATTTTATTAATTTTAAACTATTTTTATTATTTTTTGTGTATTTTTCTCTATTTTTTAGTATATAACTTATATTATAGTTAATTTTTATTTTTATTAATATTTTCTTATAACATTATTTTTAGCCCTTATTATTTGTTTTCTGGTCGCCACTTCTGCCTGTGTTTTTTCTAAACCTTATTTTGCAAGGTTTTGGCAGTTTATTTTTATTTTTCATGTGTCTCTCTCTGCAGCTGTAGGCGTTTTAGTAATTTTAATTAATTATTTGTTTTTATTTAATTTTGTTATATTTTTTATTTGTTTTAATTAATATGTTTTTATTTGATTTTTGATATCTTCTTGTGGTGCATGCTTATGTACAGTGACTTATTTCATTACCTTTATTTTTTGTTTTAGTTTTTATTACTGATTTTTGTTTAAATTTTGGCTCTGAGCCCAACAGCGCTATTGCTAATGCTATAATTGACCGAACGATCCATGGGTCCAACCAGCTGCCGATAGAAGGGCTGTGCTCGATTTCGATTTTAAGGCCCCATTGTTCTCCTTTCTCCTTCAAATGTTAACCTATGCTGTTATATAATTTATTATTACGTCTATTTCCATAGTCCTTCTTATCGTTGTCCTTATTGATGATTATTCTTTGGCCTGTACACCCTTTGTTATGTTAAATATTCACACATTATCTCTTTTACATTAATCCCTATTATAACACCCATGTTCCTTATTATTATTAATAGCATTATCATTGTTGCTTTTACACGTATTACCTTTATTAATTGTTATTACTATTACATTTATTATTATTCTTATTACTATAATTACCATTATATTTATTATTATGAAAAAATGTAATTTTACCAGTTAATAGCACCATTGGTGAATCTGGTCGTTCCAAATTTCAAGTTTAAGTCATTATTGAATAACAGCCTCGCTCCATTTGCTAAAAAGATTCAACCATTATCAAGGAACGTCTACATAAGAATTTCCTACTGGTGTGTTACTGGGTGCTGTTGTTTGTTTTAATTATGTCGTGGTTACCCCGGTAACGCCATATAAATATTTCTTTGCTACCACTCGGCACCCGTTGCTATGTAACGTTGGAACTGTGTTCGAGTGGGTAGATCGTCCAAAAAAGTGAGGGCTATTACTAATGCTGTTATTGCCCGAACGATCTCTGGATTCAACGAGCTGTCGAAAGAAGACTTGTGCTCGCTTGGAATATCAGGTCCCCTTATGTCGTGATTTTATCATTCGAGTCTATTGAATTCTTTAAACAACACTCAAAATATCGATAAATATATATTAAAAACAAAACAAGTGGTTACACATTTTATAAAAGAAGCGATGCAGTTTTTAGTGAGTTGGCTGTGTTTGGTTTAACATTCGAACGGCTCGGCGCTTGGCTCGCTCTTTTCGTCCGGGTCGATAGCTGCTTGTCGTTGGTGTGGTTTTTGGAGTCGCTACCGTCTCTCGGTAGACCAGTTGGGCAGGAGCGAAGACAACGGGATATGTGACTGCCTCTCCCTCCTGGCAGGCTGATAATGCTACTTCTAACCCCTTTATCTGGGTCCTCAGGCTTTGGCTCAGTTGCCTTTCATCTGCCCATCCCTTTTGGGCTGCGGTGAGCCTTTGGTAGAGCAATTTTACTTTCTTTGGTTCCACCCATGTGGCTTTGGTCTGCTGCACTTCTCTAGACAACTGGATAATTTGGTCGTAAAAGCTCCTATTGATTGCCCTTGCGTGCTCCAGTTCTTTTTGTAATATTTTCAGGGATTCCATATCTGTAATAACGAACATTAATTCTGGACTACAAATCTTAAATCATTAACTTTCTTAAACAAAAGTTAATTTGTAGAACAATAAAATTATTACAAGGAAGAACAATTTTGGGTGACTTTAAATCATTTATTTGAAATACAGTTTAAGTGTAGTCACGTAATCGGATTCATTAGGGTTCTTCTGAGGTTTACCGAGGGGAAAGCACGCGAATGTCGGCCGTTTCGTGTTTCTTGTACACTTGGAGCTGGGTGGCGGCCCATCATTGTAGGTATCGGCGATCCTACCGGCCGCGATATCGTCCTCTACATTCGCTAAATATTGTCTGGCCCAGACCACATGAAAGTCGACTTGACGTTGGTGGTCCTCGAGGCGGACCAGGAGAGATCGGGCCCGATCACGAATATCTTGGGCCGGACTTCGGCTACAGTCTCGTCCGTCCGTAGTGGACGATAGTGCGTCATCTCCTACTGGTCGCGAGGTGGTTCAGCGGGATTGTCTCGGTTGGGGCACCGTGGGGTACTTGTTCCGCCAGACTTGTTGCCAGGCTTGTCTCCACTGGTCGGCAACGTGTGTGGGGACACGGACGAAAGGTCCTGATCTTCCTGAACAAGATTGGATTAAGTCGATCATATTAATAAAATCTCAGACTTTTGGCAAAGCGGCTAAAACGTTATCAAGAGATAGTCTATGGAGTGAAAACGAATTTTGGTATCGGTTTGTAACCTATCTGTCGGGTCCCCTTACTTGAAATCTAATTTAAGGTACCTATTTAAATTAATATTATGAGTGTGAATTAATCCCATTTATTAAGTCATAGTAAATATCATATTTTATTTATTTATTAGGTTCCTTTTTGACTATTTCATTTAGGTTATTACGGGGAACTTAATGGGTAATCATTTAAAATTTATCCCTCAATGACAATCAATGTTCTTAGAAATAAAATAATAATCATCATTCGTGGGGATGTCAAACTGAACGAACGCGAAAATAATTAGCGTTCATCAATTGAAATTAAATTAATAATTTTTTTTGATTCGTCGAATTGAACAAATAATAAACACGAAAAAGCAATTTGTAATCCAAATAATAATTAACATTCATCAAAATAATTAAAGTAATACTTATGTTGGGCCAAAACACAAACGGCCTTGTAAATGTTTAAATGAATCGGTAACACACATGCAAATATAACATGCAAATTTAAATTCAAACCTATTAAAACATCAACTAAACCCTATCAAATATGAGAAAAAAGATAATAAAAAATAAAATAATAAACATAAAAATAAAATTAAAATAATAACAAAATGCACCAAGATCCGCACGAATTAAATTTAACACAACACGAAAACCCAATGATTCTGATCAAAATTTGACAATTTATTAAAAATACCAAATTTCATGAAAATGAATTAAAAATCAAATAATTTGAATTAGAAATAATTCAATTAAAAATCTAAAGAAAAAATTGTCAAATAAAATTTAAAAATAATAAAAATTAAGATTAGAATACACTAGAAAATCCCAGGTCAAAATTTGTTTTACTAAATCCAAAAGAACACGCAAGGTTAAGGACAAAAAATAGGTATATATACCAATTCATTTTTACACAGTTTTAATCGTTTTGAATTGTGTTAAATCGTTTTTGAAATAATTTAGCAGTTTTTAAAAATATAATTTTAAGTGAGTGAGAGTTTTATTTGGAAACTCTCTCCACGTCGCATCCTCGCAACCTCGGTAGAGCTCTGCTTGGATGTCGGCGTGGGGAGAGTAGTATTTTTTTATGGGCAAATAATTTGTTATATTGTTTTTAATATTAATAAAATATTTATAAAGCATAAAATCATTTTGTTTTCATTAATTATTCGTTTTTGTCGAAATTTTTCCGGCCACAGCCATAGACACATCACAAGTCAGTAAAATCAACATATTATTCAGATTCGTGTAAGTGCGTGGAACACCGCCGATGATCTGTGCCCGTGAAGACCCGGCGTGCGGAACGCAGGGATCGGAACGTCAATATTTTCCCGTATAGAAGAAAGGAGAAATAAGGAAGGGGTCTTTTGGCTACTTCCTCGTTTCTCGATTTCTGTAAATTCGACCTAAATTATTCTACATACGGCTCAAAATCAACACACCAAGTAGTCCAGTGGGCACTCATTAAATGTAATATGAACACAATGCGCCTAAGGTCAATTAAAGGAAGGTAACGGGGAATAATAAAATGAAATCGTTGTTAAAAATTTGAATCAATTTTAGATTAAATACGACTATAAATTTTAAACCATAAAAGCGGAGTTAAATTAGTTATAAAATGGAATAGTTATCATGAACCCGCAATAATTAATAATTTTTGAATAAATTATAGATCTAAGTAGCTATTGTGAACTTAATGTACCTTGTTAATTAGAAATATAATAAATTTGAAATTAATATTTATGAAAAATTTAAAACCCCTTATCATTATAAACGAGAGTCATTAAAAATTTGCTAAGTAAGCGACATCCTATTGTGAAGCCCTAACATTCTATCGAGAGTCAATGAAAGTTTCTTGAGTAAGCGTAGGGTTAATGGGGGGTTGTAAGCGCTCGTTTATGTAAATTACGGCTGGAAGTGAAGGAATGCAACAGTATAGTTACGGGAAATTTTAAATCTTGCTTTGATAAAGTAAAATAAAGGTCTCGTGGGCATAGAAGTCAACGCAACTCCCGGCTATTGATCTAAAACCAACACAAAGGAGATTTCAAAAAATAAAATTTAGTAACTAAAACTCTTGATATAATGTTCCATACAGCTATGAAGTAAGAACTTAAAATATATAAAATTCCGAATAGGAAATCTAACGATTGAAATACCGTAGACATTTAAACATTGATAAATTCCACAAGATCCCGAATAATAATGTATAAGAAATGCGAAGGTTAGATTCTGCCGACGCAGTACCGACACTCAATTATAAATGAAGCATGAACAACATCAAATTCCCTGCTGAACTTCTTTGAAATAGATTTTTATTTCTTGAACAAGAATAGGGAAGCCAACAAGGGGCGGAGGACTCACAACATCTTTGATAGATTCCAAGTAAATATCCCAAGTGCAAAGATCCCTTCGTAGAGATAGACACGTGCTGGTCATGCATCTTAATTTAAATTCAATAACAAGCAACACCCCAACCGATTTTTTAAATACTAAAATAATAAATTTGGACTCCCAGCTGAAAATACGCCATAAATAACCCAGATATTCCAGGATAGCACGAGGATTATTGTCGGTAGAGAGAGTAATCTGAATTAATCCAAAATTCCCGGTAAAAAGAATCCTCATGGTTACATAATATAACAGAAAATGATACCTAAAAAATGAATCCAAATAAATAAGCTAATATAAGAACATAATACCCATACTCGTGGCAAATTCGCGTAACTACTCCCAAATAGCATTTCTCACCAAAGATAGCTGGACAAATTGGGGAAAATAGCTGGCATCAACGAGGTTGTGATTTCCTACCACCATAATAGATTTAATATCAAGGCCCTAAAGTTTCGCACCCACTCCAATGAGGACTACGTCTCGGATCATTAACCTGATAAATCAATAAAATAAACATTATAAACAGAAAAGCATGCATACCGGATTCCACGTAAATCAGCATAGCTACCCATTATCGATAGCGGGAAATACATTCCTGGAACAACAAGAACCACAAATTGACAAAAATTTAGCTCCCAAGCCTACCGGAAATTAGTAGAAATCCATTGAAGTACTAGTGTGTCTAAATCTGCATCAAAATAATACGCTAGAATCTAAATAAAATCGATAAACCAATAATAGAAATTTCATAAACACTCACCATAGACTCATTTTGATTGGTCAATGCAAAAATGATCAATATAAATCCAGTAAAGGCCAGAATAGATGTAACTAACCTAAATGGAATGACCAACTCGGATTGCGAATATCGTTTTACGTTCTGCATGCATTGTTATAGTTAAGACACCGTTGAGCTAAAGTAATAGAAAATACGACACATACCACATATGTCGTGTTCGACATTCAACTATTAAAATCAATAATGATCACGCATGCCCGTAAAGTACCAGTCAGGCATAAACACACTATTCCAATGGCACACCCGAGGGATAGAAATTGCAATCGAGTGTGATTTCTACCGCATACACTCACCATTAATTTCCATAAATAGGATTATAGACAGATCAATAACCAAAATAACGTTTATAAAATTTTTTCTAAATGTCTAACAAAATTATTATCGATGACGAGATGCCGACGAACAAGTCCCCCGCTGAGGTCAGAACTATGGATCTAAATTTATGTAAACCAGGTAACTTTGTTTTAAATTCTTACTTAATTTTCCACTACGATAATAATAACGATTTCAAAATACCGTATATTTAATAGTTTTCATTTAATAAATATCCTTACCATAGAAATTGCATACGACGATATTTTAACAATTCTAGGATTTCCAGAAATTAGTAATTAGTGGAGAAGAGTTCCGTGTATATCACATGCCACATGAATACTAGATTGGGAATGACTGCAAACCATCGAAAGTATAAGTTTAACGAAAATATATAATTCTGAGTCCTGTTATAAAAATGTAATTATTTGTCTTTATAAAATTGATATTCTAACCATAATTTTTCAAACGATTTTTAGTTAAATGATTTTTATAGAATTGATATTTTAACCATAATTTTTCAAATGATTTTTAGTTAAATGATTTTTATAGAATTGATATTTTAACCATAATTTTTCAAATGATTTTTAGTTAAATGATTTTTATAGAATCGATATTTTAACCATAATTTGTCAAATGATTTTTAGTTAAATGATTTTTATAGAATTGATAGTTAACCATAATTTTTTATAGAATTGATGGTTAACATATCATTTCTTCCAATGGTTTTAAGAAAACTGACATTCAGTTATAGTTTTCCAAAATGATTTTAGATTAAATCTATAATTTTCCTAAATGATTGGTCTCTAATTTTACCAACGTATACAGATATACACCTATACATTAAAAAAATTATTGAAACGCCAGTAGGAAGTCGCTCAGCATGCTTCGTTTCCAGGATTCAATTAGGCACCATGAAATGAATCGGTATATTTTATGGGAATGTATAAATTCCTTTTTACCCACAAATAAGTCGATGGGTAGTATACATTATTGTTTACTTATATTTGTTTTTGCCATAAAAACTGTTAGATTCAAAATAAATGTATAATGATACTAACGGATCTTCCTTATTCAGAGAGATCCGGTTCGATGATCTATATCCCGACCCACGTTGCTGATCGGTGGAGGTGGGCATGGGAACAATTCCGACAGGAGAGATGTCCCGAGTTTCCCCGATCGGAGCCCCAACAACTCAACGGGCAATCGGTGAAGAGTGACCACAACCCAGGACTGGCTGACCAACAATGAGAGGAGTGGAGCCCGGCCTGGGAGATCCGCGAACATGCCCGCCATCTCCTCGGTCGTCTCGAGAACCAATAGCGGCAAGTGGACATACAGGTGATTAGGGCCCGCCAATACTTGGCGAACATTGAGGAGGACCTCTTAGCCGGTCGAATCGCCAACATCTACCACCACCCACCTCAATACCAGGCTCCACTTAACCACCAGGAAGACCCCATCAGGCCAAAAATCACTCGGGTTCGTAACACAAAGTGACCCGTGATGATAATATCCAACTGCTCTCCGGAGGAATGGGTGGAGAGGGGGTTCACAGACTCCTGAACCGTCGTTATATGGTGAAGACCTTCTAGACTGATCGATCATCCCCGATGTAGTTAGAATTTCTGTTAATAAATAGTTTGTTCTCTTGTATGACCATTTTTGATTTTCTGATTATTACAATAGGAAAATTTTCTTATGTTTGAAGACATGCATATTAAATAATTCCGAGTCAGCATCTATTAATTCGAATATTATTAATTATAGTAATGGACTCCCTACAACTGCTACGAATGGAACTGGCCCGTGACCAGCAGACTAACAAATCTCTACACGAACAAATCCTTCAGCTAACCCGAGAAATCCACCAAACAAAAGCCACCTGGGTGGACCCGACTAAGATTAAAACACTACGCCAACGGCTTACTGCTGCTCAAAAAAGGGTGGGCCGATGAGAGACAAATGAACCAAAACCTTCAAATACAGATAAGGGGGTTGGAGGTTGCCTTGTCCGCCAGTCAGGAAGGGGCGGCCGTAACCTACCCTCTTGTTTTCGCACCATCTCAGTTGGCCTATCGGGAGTCAGCGACCAATCCAACACCAGCCGTGACCCCAACTACAACAACATCCAACAGTTATAGGCCGGGGGCAAAAAGAACGAGCCAGGCGTAGAGCCGCTCGGTTATTAAATAAAACTCAATTAACTTAAGTGTGACCTAATTTGTTCATTTTATATCCTTGTTTGTAAATTATAATTTCCTGTTGTTTGTTCAAAGCGATGATTTAAAACTTGATAAACCTTGAAAACCCCGTGGGCAACATACGAATACCCTTACTCCCACAAGTAGCAGTCTCCTTATCTTCCAGTACAACATTATCAGATTCTCTTCTAATGAACTATAATCCTAATAGCCATCGCACACAAGGGACTTTCAAAGCGAGCATAAGTCTTCCATGGACAGCTCGTTGGACCCAGGGATTGTCCGAGCAATTACAGCATTAGTAATAGCGCTCACTTTTTGCGAGCAATCCACCCACTCGAAAACATTTCCAACGTTGCCTAGCAACGGGTGCCGAGTGTTAACTAGAAAATATTTATATGGCGTTACCGGGGTAACCACAAGAACGTTTAAAACAAACATCGAAACCCTATAACCCACCACTTATCATTTCGTTAAATTGAACTAAATCAAAAATCAAAATAAGTCAATCTTCATAAATTTAAATCAACTTAAGTTATTACATTTTAGTTGATTAATTTAGAGACAAAAGAATTTACACTACAAGTGGCGGATACTTTGTCACTGGGATGCAGTTGGATTCTTGCATTTGAGCAAATCAATTCCACGAACAAAATTTTTCTCAAAAAATCATTTTATTATTTGGAGCGTCTCTTCCAGCTTAACGGACCTGGTGGGATCCCCAAAGGTCTTAGCAAATTTGTAGACGGAATGGCTTCATCCTTCTCAGACACTAGCTACCAGGTACATGGGCTATATGGGGGGAAATTGACTCAACAAGAATTCCTGCAGCTAAGGTATTGATCAGGGTAATATTGCATTCATGATAATTAAATCGGTTCTGCCAGGGATATCCAAAATTCGAAAATTAACGTGGGAAGTGGCGTTGCGAGATTTCTCTTGAGAACTCCATCACGATCAATCATGAAATTCAATAAATTAAATATTACCTAAAGAATGGACCCTCGAGCTTGGACTTAGGCCATCGTCTGGAACCTGAACTGCTGATGCTTTATTCATTTTATTCGTTTGTTGTTTTCTATAATTGTACTACTATTCCGGTTCGTTGACATCCTCTTTATAGTGCTGGGTGTCGATGGAAGGAAAACATATAGGTGTGTCCACTCGCACCGCTGCGTGGAATCGGCTAATACAGTAGGTAGGTCGGGATAGTATGCATGTGCTATATTGATTTTTCTTATCACTGCCAGATTCGTAATGCCTAGGGAATCCGCTGTAGAATGAGTGTGCATGATATTTGACCCGTGCATGCCTGTCAACTCGGTAGTGAGGTGTTAAACCGGTGTGACTGTGCCTATTGATTGATTATGAGGTAAAAGTCTGGGCTACGGTATATAGAAAGTATTCAATCTTCACTGTTTCCATCTCGTTAATCATTTTTTAGGTTCACTTGCAGCTTATCGATGGTCTACTCCGATTAGATCATATTAATTACAGGTATTATTTGGGAATTAAATTCTACAAATTTTAATTCTTATTTTTTCAGTGATTTTCTGATTAGATCGTATTAATGATAAGTATTACTTGGAATTCAACTCCTATGAAGTTTTAATTCTTACCTTTTCCGGGATTTTCTGATTAGATCATATTAATGGTAAGTATTATTTAGAAATTAAAAAAATTTTTAAAGCTCTATTCTTAGTTTTTCAGGGAATTTTCTGTTTTGATCGTATTCTTGAAAAGTATTATTCGGAAATTAGATATTAAAGTTTTTATTCCTATTTTCTTTTCGGGGTTGTTGAGTTGATTGTGTTAATGATAGGTATCATTTAGAAACTAAATTTTATCGATTCTTTATTCTTATCTTTTCAGGAGTTTTTATGACTTTTTGGACTTTAGAAGTTAAGCCTACCCGGTGGAATTCAGTAGAAAATCTGACGTTATCCATCCTTTGTTTCTCTTAGATTTGCTGGGGTTTCACGTGGATAAACGATGTTATTCAATTTATTGTTTTCCTTATAATTACATAATTGTGTAGATTTTTAATATATTTTCATTCTATTGTGTCTATATTATTCAAATATGGTTTAATTTGATTTTTATTGAATCGATCGTTGCATCTAGAAGCTGTAGTGACTAATGTCTGTCCACTTTTTCCGCTTTATAAAATCTATTGGGTTCCAATCATTATACTAATAATTACGGTGTTAAATTTGAGGAGATTTCTATCGGCTTTAGAACAGGTTGCCCGAGGCTCCTACTCACTATTTTATTCTACCATTTGTCTCTGTAATTATCTGATTCTCAATATTATTTAGGGTTTGATATCTACCACACTAGTTTTAATCCTTACTTAATGTAAGCGTTGACTTTCTACATTACGTTGGGTTTAAATCGATCTAGATATTAAACGTTAGGGTGAAATAACGTTTCAAAATCTATAACTACAATTTATCCAAATTTGATCAAATTATACCTATTAGGTTCGTAATTAACATGTCGAATTTAGCCCAAATTAACAATTTAAAAAAATGATTTTTAGCATTTCATTTTAACCTTTATTAAAACCTATATTTGAGTACATAACAACGATCTCATTTTTATTATTTCCCCATTACCCTTTTCTTTTGATTGACCTTAGGCGCATTATGTTCATATGATAATTAATGAGTGCCTACTGGACTACTCGTGTAGTGATTTTGAGCCATGTGTGAATATGATTTTAGGTCGAGTTTATGGAAATTGAAGGACGAGGAAATAGCCAAAAGACCACTTCCTTATCCCTCTCTTCCCTTATACGGAATAATATTGACGTTCCGACCCCTGCGTTCCGCACGCCGGAGTCTTCACGGGCACGAATCATTGGCGATTTTCCACGCACTTACACGAATTCGAATAATATATTTGATTTTAATAACTTGTGATGTATCTTTGGCTGTGGGCCGGAAAAATTTCGACAATAAAAAAAACAATTTATGCATTATAAATATTTTATTAAAAGACAAATATAAATTACCCTTTACATTAATCAAATCAACAAAAATTCAAAAATTATAAATACATCGCTCTCCCCACGCCGACACCCAAGCAGAGCTCCATCGAGGTTGCGAGGATGCGACGTGGAGAGAGTTTTCAAATAAAACTCTCACTTACATCGTAAAATAGATTTTTAAAGAGTAAAAACGGTTCTAAAACGATTTAACACGATTAAAAACGATTAAAATTATGTAAAAATGAATCGGTATATATACCTATTGTACGACCCTAACCTTGCGTGTTCTTTTTGATTTAGTAAAACAAATTTTGACCTTGGAATTTTCTGGTATATTCTAATCTTTAATTTTATTATTTTGAGATTTTATTTGACAATTTTTTCTTTAGATTTTTAATTGAATTATTTCTAATTCAAATTATTTGATTTTTATTTCATTTTCATGAAATCTCGCATTTTTTTATAAATTGTCAAATTTCGGTCAAAATCGTTGGGTTTTCGTGTAATGTTTATATTTGTTTCGTGTGGATCTTGTTGCATTTTATTATTATTTTAATTTATTTTTGTGTTTATAATTTTATGTTTAATTGTTTTCTTCCTCGCATTTTGATAGGGTTAGTTGATGTTTTAATAGGTTTAATTTTAAATCTGAATGTTATATTTGCATGTGTGTTACCGATTCATTTAAACATTTACAAGGCCGTTTGTGTTCTGGCCCAACATTATTAATGATTCTATAAATTATTGTTCTTATTATTATTTTGGGATTATTTGCAGTTATTTGCTTTTATTAAATGGTTGAGCATTAATAACGTTATGACTATGGTGGTGGGGTTAAGGGTTTCTGACCTTGACCCCATTACATACAATGCTTTCTGCCATTCAATGGTTACCCGTTGCTAGGCAACGTTGGAACTGTAACCACTGGTTATGAGACCGCCAAAGGTGAGCTCTACTAATGAACTGCTAAGGCCCGGCCTCATAGTTGGTCCAACGCACTATCGATAGAAGGTCTATGTGCTATTTCTTATTTCGGTCCCTTCAGTATGCACTCTATACTTTCTAGAATCAATCATTTCACGAACCCCTCTCGCTCCATTTCAATTCAACAGATTTGTTTGCCAGATCAATTGTTTAATAAACCAAAGAAAAATTTAAAAGAATAATTTATTTGTTATCACACCAATAAATTGTTAATCCAGCCAAGCTTCAATTTTTAATCTCCGAGTTGCTGTGCACGGCGCTTCGCGTGTGTGCCACCTTCACTGGACGCCGCTGAGAACGCTTCGCCCCCGCCGGCTTGGTTATACTCGTTACCTCCCTGTACCCTAATTGGGCCGGCGCGTAAACTAACTGATACGTTACGGCGTTGCCTTCCTGGCAAGCCGATAGTACTACTTCCAAACTGCGTATCTGTGTTTTCTGAGTTTGACCGAGTTGTTTTTCCTCCGCCCAACCACGCTGTGAGGCGGTCAATCGTTGATAAATCGCTTTCAGTTTTGCGGGTTCCACCCACGATGCTCGGATCTTCTGAATCTCTTGGGTTATTTGAAGTAACTGGCGATGAAGCTCTGCATTCTCCTTGCGTGATTTTACTAACTTCTTGCTTATTGTCTGGAGCGAACCCGTATCTACAATTAAACTATTTGTTAACAAATTTCGCAACTTTGAAATTCTCATTATTTATTATTACGTCAGTACATTATTATTTGCCTAAGGTTAAATTACAAATAGAATCTACTGGGTCTCTACCTAAATGTACCATCTAAATTGTCCTAATTTATTACCACTGCATCGGTCTTCGAGTATTAAAAATTATATGAGTAGTCAATAATCTAAGAACTAAGATTTTCGAATTTAAAGATTTATATTAAGATATAAGCTTCTTTTGTTCGCATTTGATTTCGGCGACAAGGGTCTGAATCGAACCTGGATTGACCCCCGAGCATACGAATGCTCTTGCGTTCCGCCGGTCTTCTGTCAGAGTCCTGCATGTCTTTAGGTAGTAATCTTCAAGGAATCACTACATCCATGGGCATTGTAGGTTTGCCAACGGTGAATCTTCCAATTCATAGGATATGTTGTAGGCTGGAACATATCCCTTAGTGCTGGGGATTCTCCCGGCAGCGATATCTGCGTTTATGAATTGGTATATATACCTGTTTTGTGACCCTAACCTTGCATGTTAAATTTAATGCGATAAAACAAAAACACCGACAGAAAAATCGACCTGGCAAGAAGGAGCGTGAAAATTTATTCCGATTAAACAAGGCTCGTATGGTGGGGCCATATACTTGATGCAAATGGGTTTTAGATACCCATATTAACAATTTGTTATTTAAAACAATGTGATATTTGTCGTGATGTGTTTGTTGGGCCAGAACACAAACAGCCTTGTAAATGTTTAAATGAATCGGTAACACACATGCAAAAATAACATGCAAATTTAAATTCAAACCTATTAAAACATCAACTAAACCCTATCAAATATGAGCAAAAAGATAATAAAAATAAAATAATAAACATAAAAATAAAATTAAAATAATAACAAAATGCACCAAGATCAGCACGAATTAAATATGAACATAACACGAAAACCCAACAAATTCGACCGAAATTTGATAATTTAACAAAAATGAAAATTTCATGAAAATGAAATTAAAATCAAAAATTGAATTAGAAATAATTCAATAAAAATTTCAAATAAAAAATTATCAAATAAAATTGCAAAATAATAAAAATTAAGATTAGAATATACTAGAAAATTCCAAGGTCGAATTTTGTTTTACTAAATCAAAAAGAACACGCGAGGTTAGGGACAAAAAAAATAGGTATATATACCAATGCATTTTCACATAACAATAATCGTTTTTTGAAATTTTCAACTAGTTTTAAAAATCTATTTTCTGTAAGTGTGAGTTTTGTTTTGAAACTCTCTCTCCACGTCGCATCCTCGCAATCTCGACAGAGCTCTGCTTGGATGTCGGCGTGGGGAGAGTAGTATTATTATGATTTTTCGTTTGGGACAAGTAATTAGTATGTTGTTTAATATTAATAAATTATTTATATCTAAAATTGTTTTTCAATAACTACTTTTAATTAATGTCGAAATTTTTCCGGCCACAGCCAAAGACACATCACAAGTCAGTAAAATCAACATATTATTCAGATTCGTGTAAGTGCGTGGAATACCGCCGATGATCTGTGCCCGTGAAGACCCGGCGTGCGGAACGCAGGGATCGGAACGTCAATATTTTCCCGTATAGAAGAAAGGAGAAATAAGGAAAGGGTCTTTTGGCTACTTCCTCGTTTCTCGATTTCTGTAAATTCGACCTAAATTATTCTACATACGGCTCAAAATCAACACACCGAGTAGTCCAGTGGGCACTCATTAAATGTAATATGAACACAATGCGCCTAAGGTCAACCAGGGGAAAGGTAACGGGAATCTAAATTGAAATCGTTGCTAAACATTCAAATCAATAAGGAGTTCATGCTGTCACTATGTAATTATTAGGATCAAACTGTAGAAGCGGGGTAGAAATAGTTGTAAATATGGAATAATTCAGGGTCACCCATTTAAATGAACCACAGAGGGAAACAGTCCTTATGAACCTAAACTGAACTGCGAACAAGTGATAAATAAACTAATGGGTAAACATTCCACAATAAACATAAGTTTAGTCCTCAGCACTGATAAGAAAAAATCTTTGAGTAGGTACCAACTTTCCCATTAAGAACCCTTATTGTTATCGAGCCAATACTAGGACTTTATTTTTGACATAAATTAGAATTATTTTACCCAACTACCAAAATTGACTCTAACTAATAAAATGATCTCGGTAAATTAAAACTATTATCAAAACACTACGTCTACATCCATCTGCCATAAATAAAATAAAAGCATAAGGAGAATATCATTAAATTGACCATAAACATAGATAAGTTCCGTATCATAGCAAATTAATCCACGAACGAACAAGCATAGATAACTTCCGATTTCAGTCTGAAACCAGATTCTGGTGGATTTAGAAAGCATTTCGCAGCCGAAATGGCGCAGTAGGATGATGAGATAGGTATCGAATCTCCGATCAATAAATATCGATATTCTTCTTACCTACACCTAGTGTAAGTTCAATCAAATAAAATATAAAATAAATACCGGTAACGATCTCTTCTCAACCACACAGGCAGGTTTCCAAATTTTTGTTCAGATAAATCTTCCCTTCGATTTGAGCCCACATCAAAATAATAGACTGCCAGAGATCTACAAGCCCAAGAAGTAAAAAATTCCCACTAATATGAACATGTAACACTTATCTCATAAAATCCAATCCCTTCGTACCCGCAGTTAAGACTCCCTGCGATATAAAGAATGAGCCCCAAGTTTTAGCTAACGTTCTTCATAATTTACAATAATTTGTCCAGGACAATATGCAAATATACTGAAAATGATAAATGAAAGAGTAATAAGAAAATTCCAGTACTTACTACATAAATCGTGTTCGACATTTAATTGTCAGATTGATGATGTTCATACCTACCCGTAATGAACCAATCAGATATATGCACACTCTCCCGAAGGCACACACCCCGATTAACCAGAAATTGTAATAGGGAATGACCTTTACAGCACACACTCACTGCTAGTCAGTGTGCACAACTTTTCACGGAATCAATATGATACACCAATGCTGCTTATAGGGACGCGTCAGCGTAATAGATTTCATTTCGAGTCAACTGAAATTGTAAGGAGGATAAAATTTTTCTGAAATGAACCCACAAGGAAATCCGTTGAACGAGTACACCATAAACAGGACCCCGCCAGAGGACATAACAATCAAGGAACAACCCATGGGTAAAATATATATTTTTTATTTCTTTTTAATTTTACGACTTATCCGGCGTAAGCCATAGGAAAAACCGCAACAACGATGTTCCCCCCTGAGGATGGGATAAGAGTTTATCTGTCACCCATACGACTCCCATAGTTAAGGATATTTTTACCCAAACAATTTCATCTGCTAGAACCAGTATTCGACCAGTAGGAAAGTCTATCATCAACCTCGTTTTTTATTTAATTTGGGAAACTCTGATTTTTCTTTTGACTTGATTTTAGTTAATTTAAAATTATTGCGAAGTAATAGTGGATTACATTATTTCAGAAATTGCATGCGGAATTTTCTAGTTGTATGATTATAATTTTTCGTATCGGTGAGTTATGATTATTCAAATGATTTAGGAAAGTTGATTTCGGATTTTCTTTTCATTACATTTTACCATATTATTACATTATAATGATTTGAACTATTTATGTTTTTATAATTACATTTTTCATATTTTATGTTTCAGAATTATATTCTTATCGAAAATTTATAATCATTTGAATTATTTATGTTTAGAATCGCATTTTTAGCATATTTTATGTTTTAGAATTATAATTTTATTGGAAAATGGTAATCATTTGAATCATTTATATTTATAATTACAATTTTTGTCCTATTTTATGTTTTAGAACTACATTTCTGTATTTTACCACATTATAATGATTAAAAATTATTCATGTTTCAATATTACTTTTTTGTCATCTGTTACGTTTTAGAATTACATTTTTATACATTAGAAGATTAGGGTCATTTTAAATTTTAATCAGATTGGGTTTAGCCTTAGAACTAAATTCTTAACATACGGTAAAGTTGTAATTATTTGAAATATTCCTGAAGTTTAGTCGGATCTCCTAATTGTAGAATCTAATTTTATCATATTATGAATTTATAATAACTTACAAAATTGCATTCTAATTTATAGAGCAGTCAGATCACTCAAAGTAGAAGAAAATGGATACGACCTGTTAGAAAACCCTAGACTAGTTTCACCACTTTCATAAAAATGTTATACCATTGATATCTCAACCCAGATATCTTAATTATCCTGATCATCAGGTAGGTTGTTTAGTCCCAACAATCTCTCGTACGATGCACCACTCGAAGCATCCTTAGGCATTCTTTTGTCAGTCCCCGGAATTTGTTGTAACCAAAGGTACGCCAATCATTTTTATTTAGGTTACAGGGACCCTTGAGTAGCCTAACTAGCCTGAATTTTGTTTAAAGATTTAATTCAGGTTGTGGCGAGTACAATTACTTGAAATCAATTACCACTATCAGGTATTTATGAATGTCGGTGCGACATAGTTAATCTTCCCCCGATTACCGTCGACCCTACCCTACCCTACCCTGAGTACCCCTTGAAATTAATTCCCATCTATGGAGATAGGAGATTTGCTCACCCGACTCAGACCTAGGAGGTAATGCCATTGGATATACCCGAATAGATGGATTTTAAATAGAAGGGTTTTGGAGTAATCCATGTTGATCTATTATATCATTCAGGACAATCGAGAACCCACGTTTATATGACCGCTCACGTCACAGACCAATGGCGTCAAGCGTGGCGACGCACCAACCAAGAACGATACCCGGACATGCCTCAGCCAGGGGAAAACCGACGGGAAGACGCGCTCCTGGTGGAGCTTACAATGAAACAATTTAAGAAGGAGGGTCGATCCAGCGACCCAAGTCCGGCTCATGATATCCATGTGCAAGCCCAGGCGCTTCTGCACCACCTCTTAAACCATCAGCGCCTCGTCAACTCCTTAGTGGATCGGGCCAGGAGATATTTGGCTAACGTGGAAGATGACCTGGCAGCTGGGCGACTCGCGGACAATTATCCACCTTCCCCAAGACCGGCACGTAATACGAAGCGGCCCGTGATGGTGATTTAGAATTGCTCCCCGGAGGAGGGAATAAAGAAATTCTTCGAGGATGCCTGACCTTCCCGAACTAGCCAACACTAACTGTCCTGGTTTACTACCGACATTTTTGTTTTTTTTGTATATAAATAAAACTTATCGATGAAATTTGTTCTCCATTGGTTTTGGTGATTTCGTAGTATAAACTTTGCAATTTAAGTTTTACATTAATCGTATGCTTGTGAATTATAAATTAGTAATAAAAGTGTTAATATCTATCATCCCCAGAAATGGAACCTCTCCAAATCCTACGAACTGAACTAACCCGTGCCCAACAGACCAACAAAGCTTTATACGATTAAATAATCCAGTTAACTCGAGAAATTCACCAAACGAAAGCTACCTGGGTGGACCCGACCAAGATCAAACCACTACGTCAAAGGCTCATCGCTGCTCAAAAAGGGTGGGCCGAGGAAAAACAAATAAATCAAAATCTCCGAACACAGATACGGGGGAAGGAACGGCCATAACCTATCCTCTCGTTTTTGCCCCGGCTCAGTTAGCTTACCGTGAGTCGGTGGCCACTCCACCATTGGCCTCAACCCCAGTTACAGCAACAACCACTAGCTACCGTCCAGGACGCAAAGAACGTGCCAGGCGCCGAGCCGCGCGATTGTTAAACAGGCCAAAATAACGTTTCAATGTGTTATAGTCTGTAAATGTTACATGTCTTGTTGTATAATTACATCAATCTTATGTGTGCTTTAGTCCAAAATCGTGGTAGAATCTCTATTATTTCATATCAAACTCCGACATTAAAATTCACAACCTAAGGGGGACCAATCATTGAAAATCGAGCAGGCGTCTTCTAACGACAGCTCATTGGACCCAGGGATTGTCCGAGCAATTACAGCATTAGTAATCGCGCTCACTTTTTGCGGACAGTCCACCCACTCGAACACATTTCCAACGTTGCTTAGCCACAGGTGCCGAGTGGTAGCTAAAATGTATATATGGCGTTACCGGGCAATCATAGGAATATTTAAACAAACTTCAACACCCAGAAACCCACCATGTTATTGAATTTAAACTATTAAAAATAATATTATTTGCGTTTAATTTTGATTTTGTGATTAAAAATTTTGAAACAGTTAAACAATTGAGATAGGTACTATTGAAATCAAAGCACGACGTCTTATACGACAGCTCGTGAACCCATATGAATATAAGGGCATTGGAAGTCTTTGAAAAGAGGCTCCTCCTTTGCTAATATTCAACCCACTAGCACACAGTACCAACGTTAATTTGACGGGTGGCTAGCGGTTAAACTTCTTATGCAGGAGCTGGGTGGGGATTAGTTAATCCACAGGCTTCAATAATATTTTTCATTACCCATCAGTGCCCACCATTTTCTTAATTATTTTATTTTTTTCTATCCAAGAATCACAAATTTGTGTTTTTATTTTGTCATGTTATGTTTTTATTAATTATCTTGTTGTACTTCTCTCCATGTGTTTTTATTTTATTTATTTTTATGTTCTTATTTTTTTCTGTGTTTCCGATTATGATTTTCGGTGTGTTACTTGATGTTCATATATAAATTTAAATTTACATGGTGCACTTGTTTTATTTGCAGTTTTCGGCTGATTTAAATAACTTTTCTCGCTCTTTGCTCAACAAATTGAATCACGAATATAATAAAATAGTTTTAAATTAAAATAGAATTAAATTATTTAGTTACTAAATTATTTTGTTGCAATGAAATAATTTGAATAAAAGATTTTGCAATAAAGAATGCTAATAAATAAATTCCAATAATTTATAAACCTTATATTGATTGATTGAAATTGTTTAATTCGACTTCATTTCAATCTATTTAGAATTAGTTAAATTTGTATATTGTTTTAGTTCATTAAATTACATTAACTTTTATTTAAAAGTTTTTCTATTTTATGAATGTCTCTGAAATTAAATATTCATAGAGGTAAGATTTATTTAATTTTGACAATTAAATTTTCAAATGTGACTTTAGAGATATGTTCGAAAGTGTTTGATCCTCTATACGAAGAAAACATCTGGAGGATTCTCGTTCTTGATGAATATAGTACGCAAATTATTGCAAAAATCCTTAAAATGCACGATCTATTCGATAAAGGAGTAACTCGTTAGTGAATTATAAGTTTATTGCAGCGATAAATTATATTCTTTGTTTTGCGGTGTAATTTTAGGGACAAAGGTTATAAACTGTGCCAACAACTGCGATTTTATATAATGACATAAACAATTCAATATATTTTTACGTTTATCAGTGCTTCTAGAACCATTTTTTACTCCACCTAACATTTTCATCATAATCATAATGATGATGATGATGATGATGATGATACTACTACTACTACTACTACTACTACTACTACTACTACTACTACTACTACTACTACTACTAATAATAATAATAATAATAATAATAATAATAATAATAATAATTATAATAATAATAATAATAATAATAATAATAATAATAATAATAATAATAATAATAATAATAATAATAATAATAATAATAATAATAATAATAATAATAATAATAATAATAATAATAATAATAATAATAATAATAATAATAATAATAATAAATAAATAATAATTAAATTAATTTCCTTTTCTCACTATAACTCACAAACTGATGAGCTAGTGGAAGATATTTAGGCAGCGTCTCACCTGATTTAGATCATTTTGAAATGCTTGATATATCCGATGGATTTTTCAAGTGACCTATTATCCAGTTGGATAGGATTTATTTATTCAGTTAGTCGATATCGAGTTTGACAAGACAAACCAGTGGTCAAAACAATGAATTTCAACGCTACTAAAATACCAAATTTCTAAGTCTATTGACCAATCAAAATAAATGGATTTTTGGTTTTTCCAAATTGAAAATTTAATTCCTATTTCTAGTGAATTAATGTAAGTAATTACTATTAGTAATTACGTCATTTTTGGAAAAACCAAATGATATATAATTATATATAATCATTATATATTAATTACTAATTATATAACCCCAAACATACTAATTACTATTTATATATTGTTAATTACTATTTATATATTGTTAATTACTATTTTTAACACAAACATCCTCGACATTTGGGGAACTCAACATACCCTCCCCTTCTGAGGAGTTTCGTCCCGAAACTTGTTACCATTACAAGACACATAAAAATTAAGCATCCAAGGATTATATCACTAAGGATAATAATGTCAATGTCATGAATCATACCATTAAACATCAAAATCTATAACAATCAGGATATTGTCAAGAAACACAATTAGAAATAGTCATCACCATTTTAAATACAGTTTATTTCTTGTACAACTTCTTGAGGTCTTCCTCGTACTCCACGAATTTAACTTTGAGTAACTTTCCATCGGTCGTTTTGTAAGTGGACGTAATGAGGTGATAACGTTCATCCCCAACCCAACATTCACTAGGACAATAGCAATTTTTATAAACTACTTTTTCGTCACCCCGATGCTTTCGATCGAGGCCTATAGCGAGGAGTTTCATCTTTATTTGTATCTTTGATGACTTAGCGTGTGCTTCGATTCTGGCTTTTTCGGTTTTGATCCTTCTTTTTCTACTTCACTTCTCCTAATTACTTTTTGCTCAGCTGATGTCGATACTTCTGGAATAGAGGTTGTGGGCTCTCTTACAGAGTCTACTAAGGAGCATGGTTCCTCTGTAAAATCCATCATATCTTTAACGATGTCGGGAGCAGGTCCCAATTCATCCGCACTGGATGTTGGTTGATCATTGGTTGCCTCATAATTACCTTCGTCAAAATCAATATATTATGCATCTGCCTATTAACACTTTGTCGGCTTTAGTTTTAGATTGGATATCTCAAATGATTGGAATACCTCCTCCAAATTTGCTAAGTGCTCATCAAAGGTTCCAGAAAATGCGATTATGTCATCGATATAAAATATAGCATGATGTATGTTCATTAACATCAGATTCATTGCACACTGAAATGTCGCCGGTGCCCCTGCCAAACCGAAGGGCATTTTATTGTATTCTTAATGAGCATTTGCTATCGTAAATGCAGTTAATGGCTTAGCCTTCTCCGTCAGCTCAATTTGATAGTAACCTTTCTGCGCATCCATGATTGAGAACCATCTGTCTTTACCAAGTTTGTCGAACATCATGTCGATGTACGGAATAGCTGTTTCATTTGTTGAAGTACTGTTTTTTCGGATGCGTATGGGATTCTATATGGCCGTTTCTTTACTGGCTTGTCATCGGTTAATATGATGTCATTCTGAATTGAGTTGAGCTTTCCGAAATCGAACTCGTGTTTCGCTGCCTCAGTAGCATCATTAATTTCAGATACTGATCGTTTGAGAATTTTTCCGGATTGACTGATGGTGGGTTTTAGGTCTTGATGTGTGCCTTTATTTCGTTTGATTTTAATTCAATGACCTACTATACCTCCTCTTTATGCTCTTTACGTATGTTCGCGCATTACTCAACTTTTCCTATTCTGGTTCCGGCGAGCAGTTTGATTTTATCATTATACAGGTTTGCCAGCCTGATTGATATTCTGCCATTTTCCACTTGCGCAACAAAACTTGCTATAGGAAGGTTATAGATTTCGCTTACCCGCTCATTTGGCTCGAAATATACCTCCCCCGTTCATGTTTTCATGAACTGAAACGTAACATACTAATTCTGATCGGTGTGCGATTTCCATTAAATGGTCAATATAGGCTACATCTTCATTATACCTTTTATACGTATGGCCTTTCATTTTTATTAAATCTCCAGTAGCACAATCAAATATTATGTTTTTGAGTTTTTTCAATACATCAATACCTACGATTAATTCATGCGGGCAATTTTTAATCACGATTGCTACATGCATTATCTCTTGATCACAAAGCTTTACTTTACAATTCCATTCCCCGATTATTTCGAGTTCTACTCCGGATATTCCGTGGAATCGTCTTTTTATTACTTTATTTATTTGATTCAACTCATTCTGATTCATCGTTTGTGGATCTAGTAGTGTCACATCCTAACCTTAGTTTATAACTCCCTGGAAATTGTGGCGATTTATTGTCCTTTTTCTCGGAGTCACCAGATACCCAGACACTGTGCGATGTTGGTAATCCTACAAAATTCGGTGCTTTATTTTCACTTGAAATTGCACTAGTTCCTTGATCAATTATTAAAACCGTATTTGACTCATTGCTCTGTTGGCTGCATCCTTCTGAATTTTCGTTTTTTAATAATGGGTTTCTAACAAATTTTGGATATAATCCTTGATTTACCGTATCTATTGAGCACTGAGGTAGATTCGGCAGTCTATCTCTAGTCTGGTATTCTGCCATATAGCTCATTGTCGGACAATACATTGGGAATCTGCTTTCTAGTGATGAGCTTCGTTTTGCTTTATACTTCGGGGGCCGGTTTAAAAGTTTTCCACTCAAATTAATTATCCATTCCTCCCCCTTCTGAATTTTCATCGTCCAGATAAGTAGATTCATCATCACCTAGTACTTCGTTATATTGTACTGAATGCTTTTAACTTGCATTCAAGTTCTTTGATTTTCTTGTTATGGTGCTTGAGGATAGCATGTTTAGCACACGCGGGTATTATGGCTATGAATAGTGTCCACATACACCCTCTCAATTTCTAGATACCGACTAATACTAATGCTCATGCAAATCCCATTTTGATCATTACGAATATCACATAGATTACCGATAAACCTGCTACAAATGTACCGAATTCGGTAAATCGCCCATAAATCTTTTTGATCACATTTACTGCTGCCTGCTTATAATGCTCTGGGCCGAATAGCAGATTGTAGTCAGGATTGTCGCTATTCGCTGCGTATACTGTGCGAACTATTTCCGTGATTCTGTGATCTCTTGTTTGGGGAAAAAGCAGTGCTCTTTTGAGCTTGATCGATGTCCTCCTTTGTATACACTCCTCCCTCGTTTAACGATTCCAATGATATGAATTCCACATAGTCATGTAGTTTGCTCATTTCCAGTACATAGACTGGTGAACGTGGTGTGCGCCTATCTAACAGCGATATCCACTGTCCATTTATCTTGTACAATGGCGAGATTGCCGTATTACACTTGGTTTCTTGAGGTGCCTTTTCCTCTTTCAGCAACATGTGTGGCACTCGTGTCATAAATCGTAATTTATCTTTGTACATCACTGGCAATTCTAAAGTTCATTTCGGATGATTTGTTAATGCTACTTTTACCTCTTCGCATTGTAGCTGTATATTGCCTCTCCCATTGCCTCGCCAAATACACCTTCCTCTAGAATCACGGGTGTTACGATGTCCGGGTTAACCACTCATATGGCTAATCGGTTTCGGATTATTTCTCGATTCAGCTTACATTCATTTAGTACGACCTCCTGGTACATCTCTTGCATTTGCATTTGCAGATCGTGATACAGGTAATCCATTTTAGTCAGTTTGATGTGGCTAGATTGTAGTCGTTTTGATAGGAATAGACCTTTATAGTTGGTTTGGTAAACTAATTCACTACATCTGTGCTCAATCCTTTATCGCACGAACCGGATTGTCTCCTTTGGGTCAGTAGATATATACACTGCTGGTGTATTTTCCTCCTCAATACCTTTCCTCTGTAATTTGTGGAGACTTCGTAGCAACTCAGCCTTTTGTCCGATTCTCATTTTTGGCACTACTCGCCTTTAATCTGTTTCCGTTCAATTTAGTGAGGGATACCTTTTGTAACATGGCCAATTCACAAGTATTGAATTTCGAGTGACATGCTGGATACTCTTTCATCCGCCTTGTTTTGATGTCAAACGTACCTTCATACTCTCTGAGTTCTGTTAAATAATCCTCAATATCGACTACCTGTTTTCACTACATTCCCTTGTCTTTACTCGTCAAAAATCAACACTACAAAAATCAACTGGAGTTGGAGACTTATTAGTGAACATACTACTAACTGGTCAGGCGTTGAAACAATCCTAAACTGAGATTTATCTACATGTTTGAGGATCTTATGCTAAAATTCTCTGAAACCCTCGTAATAAGTCAACACCAACATACATTTGGGTTCAATGTGTTTTGAACGATTTCGTTCACCTTTCAAACTTAACAACTTACTAATTTCACAGTCAATAAGAACATTATCTCCAGACAAATCAGTACAACAATAATGAGAATTCAACACTCACTTATCTACAGTCTCTTTTGTCATACGCTCATGAAAAAATTTAGAATATCCATTTTTAAATAGCAATGCAACCAACGAGTCTACACTTTTTACTGAGTTAACAAACTTGGAAGATTAAGACCATGCGCGAAATACTAATCCTCTCACCATTTTCGTTTATATTTAAATTCACAAAAGCTCTCAGACGTAGTATACCGGCCAGTATCAGTCGCTTTTCTATATGTGAGGATATTTAAGGATAATTTTCAATGGACATAAAATTAAGTTTTAAAATGATTAAAATTAAAAATAAGATTTAAATTAACTTTTGATAAATTAGATAAAAATATTTTAAATATCTGATTATAAATTATTATATTAACTATTAAATATTAAGAATTAAAAAATAAAATAAAATTTAAATGCCATTGTTAATTTTGTTTAAATACTAGGAAATATGAAAGATATAATTTTGATTTGAATAAATTTTGAACTTTGAATGAATACAAATTTTGAATTAAACGAAGATGTTTTCACAACTTCTAACAATGTATATTTCCGTTTGAAAGGATTTTTCTTTCCTTTGAATAAGCAAATCCAAAACAGCAATAGACGACATTTTATTAAAATTTTATTTAAAATGAATGTTTATTTTTTATTTTTTAATTAAAATAATTTTACATTTTGTGATACGAGTTGATTACCATGATTATTGATTAATTTGTTAAAATCTTGTTATTGCCATTTCGATTTTGTTAATATGATTTCTAGCCTGAAGAAGACTGATAAACAGTTGAAATATATAGTGAAATATTATATAGAATATACAGTTGGCATTTTTCAATTAATAATAATAATATTATTATTATTATTAATAGTAATAATAATAATAATAATAGGAATGATTATAATAATAATAATAATAATAATAATATAATAATAATAATAATAATAATAATAATAATAATAATAATAATAATAATAATAATAATAATAATAATAATAATAATAATAATAATAATAATAATAATAATAATAATAATAATAATAATAATAATAATAATAATAATAATAAATAATAATAATAAATAATAATAATAATAATAATAATAATAATAATAATAAATAATAATAATAATAATAATAATAATAATAATAATAATAATAATAATAATAATAATAATAATAATAATAATAATAATAATAATAATAATAATAATAATAATAATAATAATAATAATAATAATAATAATAATAATAATAATAATAATAATAATAATAATAATAATAATAATAATAATAATAATAATAATAAATAATAATAATAATAATACTAATAATAATAAAAGATCCGTGCTATATAACGTGCGAATGTTGTATTGCTTGTTATATTATTTATGCAAAAATATTTCTTGAAAGTTTCAGTCTGTTTCAATGTTTGAAGCCTGATTGAGATTTACTCAAGAAGTCAGTCACAATAGGTGATTATTTTTGGGGAAAATTATGGATTTTACATCGCTATTTATAATATATAATAAAATGTATATTTTCACCTGTTAAAGAAATATATTAAAATGCATTACATTATTGTTAATTAAGATTTAATATTGAGTGTGTATTTTATAATAATTTATTACACTTATTGTGATTTTCTCTTGTGTAATATTTGCACTTACGTACTTAATTCGTTATTTTTATTTTCTTATTAGCAAGATCTAAAGAAAATAATAATTCATTCTTTTGCTCAAATTCCATTACAATATATCCAGAATGCATGTAACGCTATATTAAAAGGTGTAAACTTTTCATTGATGTAGATGGTGAACACTTTGAGCATTTATTGTAATTTCTGTTTAAAAAAAATTGAAATATCTGTTATTTTAAATAATAATAAAAATTAACATTTATAATGTTTTAGAAATATAAATAAATAAATAGAATTGTCTATTACCTTTGAAGCACTCGGTATATATATATATATATATATATATATATTGTTTTGAAATCTTCAAATGTTAGAATAGCGATAATTGATAAGGCTTTTACAGTTGTCGATGACTTAGCCAAACGACGAGAACCCGTGCCGCTGGAAGCCATTTATTTAATATCCCCCAGAAAAAAAGGTATATATTCACTCAACAACTTTTTATAATAATTGTATAATTTTGTAGAAAATTGAATTGATGCTTCGTGATTTTGAATCAACCCCGGTCTACAGCAAGGCACATGTGTTTTTTGTTGACGGTGAGGCTGGTGATTTGTTGATTTATTAGCCACAAATTTGTTTATTTTATTATGATAATATTGACGATTTTTGACTGTGTTAGAATTATTGATCTCTAATACTTGTCGTTGGACCTTGTTCATAGTGCTGATCCGTCAAACGTGGGCGCCAAACATCTTTTGATGCCGACCAAATTCTTATTGTATTGATAATTGATATTGGGTGAGCTGGATCGGTAATTGACTATTTCATTGAATTATAAGAGTCCACAGCAGTCCATTTACTTAAACAAAACTTTGGGAAATACTTTTACCGCTTTTACAAATTAATAAAGACCCTAAATTATAAAGGTTTTTCTCTAGATGTTCAAGGCTATTTTGGTATTTAAGTGAGATTATAAATTTGATTAAAAAGTCATTTACATTTAGATATATTACAATTAATTTGGAAGTAGGCGCTGTTGAATTCATAAATCTTTCGGCCAGTAAGTCATTTCATCTTTCACTATATAAAACTAATAACAAGCATTATTAAAACTTTTATTTAAAATACATAATTGACAACAATTAAGATCCAGTTATCACATAAGGAATGTATTTTCTTTTTTTAATATTTCAAAATAAGGTAAATCTTCATAAGGGTTGATCCGTAAGTAGCTTGTAGCTGTGTTTTGAACTTAGTTTTGGTTTATCTTTTTTATTTTTCTTTATGGTAACGTAATTTCTTCGACTAATAATGACAAATCTAAATAAAATTAATCGCTCTTATATATCTTTGATTCTTATCTATCATCATTGTTTAACCACGAGTTTCCGTTAGAAAATTGCCCATCATTTTGAAAGGTTTCAAATATTTTAATCATTCAAATTTGAAAGAGAATAGTTTCAAATACATTAAAGAACAAATATTTATTATTAATATTTTTTGTTTGAGTATCCGTAGAGTGAAACTGTCACATACAATGGAAGACTCACGAAACTCTTTACACTAGTGCTCAAGTAAAGAGTGTTATGAAGAGTTTGAGTAATATTATTCAACATAGAAAAATCTACAAGTGAATCTCCAACATAAATTTAACTTAGAAATTTTGACAATTATAGAGAAAAGATTTCCTGTAAAATATTGAAAACTGTCTGTCAATCCTCTTCCATTAATACCCAATCAATAACTAATTTATTGATGGTATTTATTTGATTTATTGAGTTTTAACACTGATAACTGAAATGACGACCATTTCGTTGAAATATATTTCATTTTTATTTAAGTTGGATTTTAAGTTTCGCATAACATTTAGTTATATTATTTCTATATTGAATTTAAATTTCACCATTTGTAGAATGCAACATGGAAAATTTGAAATTAATTGGCGAATCTGTGGCGGCGAATTACATCTTGACTCTCAAAGAAATGAATATCAAATTTCTTATCAGTGAGAGTCAACTGTTTCATTTTAACTTCGAGCATGGTCAAAACACCTTCAATTCGTTTAACGATTTGGACGATGATTTATCCTGGGAAATGGCTCGAGCAATTGCAAGTCTTTGTGACATCCTAAATGAAAACCCAAATATTTATTACCAAACGTAAGCAAACTGACAAATTTAATTTTATTACCTACCCAATCACCATTGTTTTGTGACTAAACGCACTGATTGAATTTCATAAAGTCATGTCTTAATACTTTATAACTATAAGTTATAGTTTAGATTATTGCCATGATATAAATATTGAAGGGTTATGAGCATTCAACTATGTCTCACTCTACAAGACTTGTAAAAGGTTGTGTCGAAAATTTGAATTAAATATAAAACAAAGTATTTATCTATATTCTAAAAAGAAAAGAAGTAAAAGGACATGCATGTAGGATAAATCTTAAATTTTACAGATATTTCGAACAGCTTTAGATACTAAGCAAAAACCTTTGTGAATATGCGATTATATTTATATTAATAAATATTAAATTTTTTGATAAATTGTCAAGTTTAAAGTATATTAAAAACAATATCCATATATTTTGTAAGATATTTTATTTATAAACTATGAAATCCCTGTTATCGACAGTGTTATAAATTTTATGCATATTAATTATTATAATATTTATCGAATAAATAACGACTCATTAATAAAAACTCGACAAAGCCAAATAAAAAAATATATTTCAAGAAAATTTTTCTCATTATCAGTGTACCGCCATAATTATAAACGGAAACAATAATTACTATAGTTACAATAGTTGAGATTTAATGATTTAAATAAATAATCTCAATAAATTTGTTGTTGATTGAACGTTTATTTAAAGGTATTGCGATTTAATCACCAAACCCTCACATAAAATTCTCCCATAATTATTATTGAAGTTTTTCTTTAAAATCAGTTGTTCCTTTGCCAATTTTTCTAAGCTCAACAATATTACTCACACCTCTCAATCTGCTATGTTCCTGTACCAGTGTGTGAAGATTATGGAAAGTCTTTCCAATGAATGTAGCATTACACCCATTATATACAAATTTATACACTAGATCAGAAACTAAACCTATTTGATTTTGCGATTTATTACTAAATATATTTATTCATATTAACGATTTTGATACCATTTTAAATAAATTTGAATTGCAATATGATTTTGTGACAGACAATTTAAAATTTCTAAAACCTTCCAAATATGGAATTACAAAAACATGAGATTTTATTGGTTCACCATTATTAGATGGACTATAATTGCCAATGTTTTCACCAGACACAATCAAAAAGCGATCAATGATTTCTTTAGTCAGTCTTTCTACAAACACCTTAGAACATCCATTTCTATTCAAAAGAGAAACCAGTTTTGTATACTTATGTTGGGTTTTTCAAACTTAGAGATAATGAACAAGATCTAAAAATCAAACCCTTAACCATATTTCTATTATATTTAAAGTCAAAAAAACTATTTGAAGTATTGTACATATCTGTTGACTTTCTATATATTTCTGTTTCAGAATCTTTAACCGTTCTTCCGACTAATAAATCTAAAAATGGAAGAAATGCATTAACTTATATAATCCAGGAAATATAACGGTTGTAGTTTGGTATCACATGGAAAGGATATGTTGCTTATTCTCTAAACTTTATAATATTATGACCTCATATGTCTTTTTTGTCTGTTTAGATAAGAGACCTTCAATTTGATTGCTACCGTTGATAACTTACCCAATTATTAACTGAAAATCCAAAATATAAATTCTAAAAATTTTTTATTAAAAATTCCATGTGAGGTTTGTGTGAAATGCTAATTTTAGTTTTGATTTTTTAATAATGAATTTTTATCATATTTTCATTTTGACTAAATTTTATTTACTTTGGAATTTTTACTTGGATTATTAGGACAGAAGAGGCTCAAAGATTGCCATTAAAGTTCAACAAGAAATGTTCAAAAATGACGAAGAGAATGGGTTCATGGGTCATGTAAGTAAATAATTAATAATAAAAATAATAATAATAATAATAATAATAATAATAATAATAATAATAATAATAATAATAATAATAATAATAATAATAATAATAATAATAATAATAATAATAATAATAATAATAATATAATAATAATAAATAATAATAATAATAAATAATAATAATAATAATAAATAATAATAATAAATAATAATAATAATAATAATAATAATAATAATAATAATAATAATAATAATAATAATAATAATAATAATAATAATAATAATAATAATAATAATAATAATAATAATAATAATAATAATAATAATAATAATAATAATAATAATAATAATAATAATAATAATAATAATAATAATAATAATAATAATAATAATAATAATAATAATAATAATAATAATAATAATAATAATAATAATAATAATAATAATAATAATAATAATAATAATAATAAAATAATAATAATAATAATACTAATAATAATAAAAAGATCCGTGCTATATAACGTGCGAATGTTGTATTGCTTGTTATATTATTTATGCAAAAATATTTCTTGAAAGTTTCAGTCTGTTTCAATGTTTGAAGCCTGATTGAGATTTACTCAAGAAGTCAGTCACAATAGGTGATTATTTTTGGGGAAAATTATGGATTTTACATCGCTATTTATAATATATAATAAAATGTATATTTTCACCTGTTAAAGAAATATATTAAAATGCATTACATTATTGTTAATTAAGATTTAATATTGAGTGTGTATTTTATAATAATTTATTACACTTATTGTGATTTTCTCTTGTGTAATATTTGCACTTACGTACTTAATTCGTTATTTTTATTTTCTTATTAGCAAGATCTAAAGAAAATAATAATTCATTCTTTTGCTCAAATTCCATTACAATATATCCAGAATGCATGTAACGCTATATTAAAAGGTGTAAACTTTTCATTGATGTAGATGGTGAACACTTTGAGCATTTATTGTAATTTCTGTTTAAAAAAAATTGAAATATCTGTTATTTAAATAATAATAAAAATTAACATTTATAATGTTTTAGAAATATAAATAAATAAATAGAATTGTCTATTACCTTTGAAGCACTCGGTATATATATATATATATATATATATATATATATATATATATATATATTGTTTTGAAATCTTCAAATGTTAGAATAGCGATAATTGATAAGGCTTTTACAGTTGTCGATGACTTAGCCAAACGACGAGAACCCGTGCCGCTGGAAGCCATTTATTTAATATCCCCAGAAAAAAAGGTATATATTCACTCAACAACTTTTTATAATAATTGTATAATTTTGTAGAAAATTGAATTGATGCTTCGTGATTTTGAATCAACCCCGGTCTACAGCAAGGCACATGTGTTTTTTGTTGACGGTGAGGCTGGTGATTTGTTGATTTATTAGCCACAAATTTGTTTATTTTATTATGATAATATTGACGATTTTTGACTGTGTTAGAATATTGATCTCTAATACTTGTCGTTGGACCTTGTTCATAGTGCTGATCCGTCAAACGTGGGCGCCAAACATCTTTTGATGCCGACCAAATTCTTATTGTATTGATAATTGATATTGGGTGAGCTGGATCGGTAATTGACTATTTCATTGAATTATAAGAGTCCACAGCAGTCCATTTACTTAAACAAAACTTTGGGAAATACTTTTACCGCTTTTACAAATTAATAAAGACCCTAAATTATAAAGGTTTTTCTCTAGATGTTCAAGGCTATTTTGGTATTTAAGTGAGATTATAAATTTGATTAAAAAGTCATTTACATTTAGATATATTACAATTAATTTGGAAGTAGGCGCTGTTGAATTCATAAATCTTTCGGCCAGTAAGTCATTTCATCTTTCACTATATAAAACTAATAACAAGCATTATTAAAACTTTATTTAAAATACATAATTGACAACAATTAAGATCCAGTTATCACATAAGGAATGTATTTTCTTTTTTTAATATTTCAAAATAAGGTAAATCTTCATAAGGGTTGATCCGTAAGTAGCTTGTAGCTGTGTTTTGAACTTAGTTTTGGTTTATCTTTATGGTAACGTAATTTCTTCGACTAATAATGACAAATCTAAATAAAATTAATCGCTCTTATATATCTTTGATTCTTATCTATCATCATTGTTTAACCACGAGTTTCCGTTAGAAAATTGCCCATCATTTTGAAAGGTTTCAAATATTTTAATCATTCAAATTTGAAAGAGAATAGTTTCAAATACATTAAAGAACAAATATTTATTATTAATATTTTTTGTTTGAGTATCCGTAGAGTGAAACTGTCACATACAATGGAAGACTCACGAAACTCTTTACACTAGTGCTCAAATAAAGAGTGTTATGAAGAGTTTGAGTAATATTATTCAACATAGAAAAATCTACAAGTGAATCTCCAACATAAATTTAACTTAGAAATTTTGACAATTATAGAGAAAAGATTTCCTGTAAAATATTGAAAACTGTCTGTCAATCCTCTTCCATTAATACCCAATCAATAACTAATTTATTGATGGTATTTATTTGATTTATTGAGTTTTAACACTGATAACTGAAATGACGACCATTTCGTTGAAATATATTTCATTTTTATTTAAGTTGGATTTTAAGTTTCGCAAAACATTTAGTTATATTATTTCTATATTGAATTTAAATTTCACCATTTGTAGAATGCAACATGGAAAATTTAAGATTAATTGGCGAATCTGTGGCGGCGAATTACATCTTGACTCTCAAAGAAATGAATATCAAATTTCTTATCAGTGAGAGTCAACTGTTTCATTTTAACTTCGAGCATGGTCAAAACACCTTCAATTCGTTTAACGATTTGGACGATGATTTATCCTGGGAAATGGCTCGAGCAATTGCAAGTCTTTGTGACATCCTAAATGAAAACCCAAATATTTATTACCAAACGTAAGCAAACTGACAAATTTAATTTTATTACCTACCCAATCACCATTGTTTTGTGACTAAACGCACTGATTGAATTTCATAAAGTCATGTCTTAATACTTTATAACTATAAGTTATAGTTTAGATTATTGCCATGATATAAATATTGAAGGGTTATGAGCATTCAACTATGTCTCACTCTACAAGACTTGTAAAAGGTTGTGTCGAAAATTTGAATTAAATATAAAACAAAGTATTTATCTATATTCTAAAAAGAAAAGAAGTAAAAGGACATGCATGTAGGATAAATCTTAAATTTTACAGATATTTCGAACAGCTTTAGATACTAAGCAAAAACCTTTGTGAATATGCGATTATATTTATATTAATAAATATTAAATTTTTTGATAAATTGTCAAGTTTAAAGTATATTAAAAACAATATCCATATATTTTGTAAGATATTTTATTTATAAACTATGAAATCCCTGTTATCGACAGTGTTATAAATTTTTATGCATATTAATTATTATAATATTTATCGAATAAATAACGACTCATTAATAAAAACTCGACAAAGCCAAATAAAAAAATATATTTCAAGAAAATTTTTCTCATTATCAGTGTACCGCCATAATTATAAACGGAAACAATAATTACTATAGTTACAATAGTTAGATTTAATGATTTAAATAAATAATCTCAATAAATTTGTTGTTGATTGAACGTTTATTTAAAGGTATTGCGATTTAATCACCAAACCCTCACATAAAATTCTCCCATAATTATTATTGAAGTTTTTCTTTAAAATCAGTTGTTCCTTTGCCAATTTTTCTAAGCTCAACAATATTACTCACACCTCTCAATCTGCTATGTTCCTGTACCAGTGTGTGAAGATTATGGAAAGTCTTTCCAATGAATGTAGCATTACACCCATTATATACAAATTTATACACTAGATCAGAAACTAAACCTATTTGATTTTGCGATTTATTACTAAATATATTTATTCATATTAACGATTTTGATACCATTTTAAATAAATTTGAATTGCAATATGATTTTGTGACAGACAATTTAAAATTTCTAAAACCTTCCAAATATGGAATTACAAAAACATGAGATTTTATTGGTTCACCATTATTAGATGGACTATAATTGCCAATGTTTTCACCAGACACAATCAAAAAGCGATCAATGATTTCTTTAGTCAGTCTTTCTACAAACACCTTAGAACATCCATTTCTATTCAAAAGAGAAACCAGTTTTGTATACTTATGTTGGGTTTTTCAAACTTAGAGATAATGAACAAGATCTAAAAATCAAACCCTTAACCATATTTCTATTATATTTAAAGTCAAAAAAACTATTTGAAGTATTGTACATATCTGTTGACTTTCTATATATTTCTGTTTCAGAATCTTTAACCGTTCTTCCGACTAATAAATCTAAAAATGGAAGAAATGCATTAACTTATATAATCCAGGAAATATAACGGTTGTAGTTTTGGTATCACATGGAAAGGATATGTTGCTTATTCTCTAAACTTTATAATATTATGACCTCATATGTCTTTTTTGTCTGTTTAGATAAGAGACCTTCAATTTGATTGCTACCGTTGATAACTTACCCAATTATTAACTGAAAATCCAAAATATAAATTCTAAAAATTTTTTATTAAAAATTCCATGTGAGGTTTGTGTGAAATGCTAATTTTAGTTTTGATTTTTTTAATAATGAATTTTTATCATATTTTCATTTTGACTAAATTTTATTTACTTTGGAATTTTTACTTGGATTATTAGGACAGAAGAGGCTCAAAGATTTGCCATTAAAGTTCAACAAGAAATGTTCAAAAATGACGAAGAGAATGGGTTCATGGGTCATGTAAGTAAATAATTAATAATAAAAATAATAATAATAAAAATAATAATAATAATAATAATAATAATAATAATAATAATAATAATAATAATAATAATAATAATAATAATAGTTATTATTATTGTTATTATGATTATTATTATTTTTATTATTATTATTATTATTATTATTATTATTATTATTATTATTATTATTAGTATTATAATTATTTTGATTACGATTGTGATTATGATTATTCTGTTTTCAGACAATGCATAAAGATAGAAGTGTTCTTTTAATATTAGACCGTACAGTTGATCCTCTAACTCCTATACTACATGATCTACATTTACAATGCTTAGCTTATGATATACTGGATATTAAAAATGATACCTATATGTAAATTTTATATTTAGTTTAATTAAGTATTTATTTATTATATAATTTCTAGTTATAAAAATTTTGATACTCAAAAGCTAGTAAATGTTGACTTATCAGAAAATGATGATTTATGGATTCAATTACGACATAACCACATTGCAGATGTTTCTCGGTTTGCATTATTATTATTATTATTATTATTATTATTATATTATTATTATTATTATTATTATTATTATTATTATTATTATTATTATTATTATTATTATTATTATTATTATTATTATTATTATTATCATCATCATCATCATCATCATCATCATTATTATTATTATTATTTTTATCATTATTTAACCCACAAGAAACCGAATGAACGAAATATATTTTGAGGATATTACACTCATTATTAGTCTGTCATAATAATCTTTGTCAAATGCTATATATGGAAGCAATAATGATGTAATAGTTACGATTTATTTGATTTAATGAAATAATCTCAATAAATTTGTTGCTGATTAAATTTATATTTGATAAATTTTCAGTTCAAATTATTAAAAATTTTTAAAAACATTAAGTGCAATTTATTTTATTTAACCAAGATATTTAAAAAGTGTAAACTAATCAGAAAACTGAAAATGAATATAAAATGAAGATCAAAATCATTTAAAAATTACAACAGCTAATTTTCAAGAAATTCGAAAGAATTATTTTATACTCGAAAATATTTTCGTCCAATTAATGTATACTTTGCAGTAATGGCTTATCTTATTAGTTACTTGTTTAAAACATTATTATTATTATTACCAATTATTAAGGATTTTACCAGTGAAATTGAAGCAACTGGCAAGTGCCCAGAAAAGCATTGATAACACAGTCAATGGTAGTGAGAATCCAAATAAAATTTCAGATTCTCAAAGCGAACCAACTTCAAATAAGGAGATGGTTAGAAAACAACTTCATGTAATGGTTAAAAAAATGCCCCACCTCAGACAGGAAGCAGCTTCGGTTGGGAATATGTTCTATTTATCAGAGGCTTGCCTGTCAGCTTTTCAAGCAGGTGTTAATCAGCTGTGTGAATGTGAACAGGTGAGTTTTTTTTCATTTTCACATTTTGTAATTTTCAGTTTTACATAAAATATATAATTTCTTGAATAGGTTAATGTCTGTAAAATCAAATTCTTTCAAACAGATTTTATGGAGTTGTTTTTTAAAGCCTTAAGTAACAACAAACTGCAACAATTGATAATCAGTAAAAAGTACAAAAAAGAAATATAAAGTTGAAATATTTTCAGTCAAATTTAATCTCATTCGTAATGAGTAATATAACTAATAACTATGCGATCAGCCAAATGTCTCAACTTATAAACGTGTTAGATAAGAATTTGTCAGTGTATTTTTTGTGGTCTGAGATTGTGACATTATTTCGATGCTTGATTGAGTTTTAATTTCCCACAGGACAATAAATATTATCCGTATCGAAAAAAATCTACCATTCAAATTTGATCTCTGCATTTTGATTAATGAATATATTTGTGCAAAGAATCCCACCAATAATATTTGCGCAACAACTAGTACAAGACTCAGTTTATAAATGACGTTTATCTTGAAATATTTTTAAATAGTCAATTTTTATTTTTTTATAAAAGTGTAGTACTTAACACTGGAATTACGAAATCCGTCAATTTGATGGATTTTAAATTTCATGATTAAAAATAAAGAATATATAAACAAAGTTTATGAAAATTTTGTTAATTTTTGTAATCTATTTTTGTAATAATTTTCCTAAAAAATACCAAAATTTAACTTATTAGTCCAGTGGTCTTCAAACTGTGTTCAGCAGAACCCCAGACTTTCATGAAATTCTTCAAGGATTCCAAAAAAATCAGTAATTCAAAAGAAATTGCTTCATTTCTCATAAAAAAATTTCAATAATTTCATAAAAAAACTTAAATAAAATATGTATTGTAACCGTTACAGTGTGGTGAAAAGCAAGCTCACCCAAGTCATTAATTTGTTTAAATTCTATTTATATAAATAATTCCGACACAGACCCAAAAAAAGATTTTAAATTTTATATTATATTTATTACTGTGTAAATAAATGTTACATTAAATTTTTTTTATTTTTGAATAAATTTGAATATATATATATATAGAAAACGCTAACTTATATTCTATATAACATTTTACTATATATTTCGACCGTTTATCAGTCTTCTTCAGGCTAGAAATCACATTAACAAAATCTAAATGATAATAATTATATTGTTGGAAAAAGTGTCGATTATTAAATAATCTTCAGTTTCTTGCGGAATTGTATTTTCAATTAGAGAGTACCAAAATACGTTCTCATTTTCCATTAAAATTTACTTTTGATTTAAAACTGGTTTAAATTTAAAATTAAAATTTTTTTCTTCCTTTTAAAAATTTTTTATTTTAATTAAACATGTCCAAATATGATATTTATCTTTATTATTACATTTTTTAAATTAATTTTAATTTTTAAAACTATAAAACTTTTTATAACTTTTTTTGTTTTATAACTGTTTTTCTTTCTTAAAATCTCTTTTTTTGATACGAATTGTAATATAAAAATAAAGAAATTTTAATATAAAATTCAGAGCAAATTAATAAACTGTTCATGAGTTTTTTAAAGTTTACGAAAAAAGTTTAGAGTTTTATAAATTAAAATTAATTTAAAAAATTTTAAATTGGGAATGTTAGTGTATGAGAAGCAATACGTATATATACCAAGTCTGAAAATTAGTTAAAAGAGAATTCAGATAAAGCAAAATACTAAAATCAGATTATCTTTTGAAATATTAAAAAGATGACATTCTATGAATATCTACCCTGGAATTTATATCAAATTTTGCAAACGTATTTATTTGTGATTAAATAAGATCTAAATATTTTGTTGGGATTTGATTATTGTTTTTAACTAAACACGAGGAACCAGATCGAGACAATTCCTACTGATATCTTAATAATAATAATAATAATAATAATAATAATAATAATAATAATAATAATAATAATAATAATAATAATAATAATAATAATAATAATAATAATAATAATAATAATAATCATAATAATAATAATTTGGAAATCACTTGGAAAAGGATGTGTCGGAAAATTCGTGAATACCTTAAATAAATCTGATTCATAGTCAAATTTTGTAGAAAATATTATGTCACTTATAAAGAAATCAGAGGTGAAACACAAAAAAATTCCTTATATTAATAATAATAACAATAAATTATAAATATGAAAAGAAAAATGTAAATCTAACTTATGGATAATTGCAGAATTTAGCTATGAGTACCGATGCTAGTGGGAATTCGATAAAGAATTCAGATAAAATGGTAGTCAGTGTCATCAATAACACCATGGCAACCATGTCTGAGAAAATCCGATTGTTATTGGCATTGATAATTACGCAATCAGGTAATCTAATGGGGTATTTATGGATATTGGCCAATTATATCTCACCTAGGAATGATTGACAGCGCGATCACCGAGCTGATTGAAAAGTTGCGGATCGACGGGCGCTGTAATGAAATTCTGAGAGGAATCACAAAAATGGGAAATTTTATACTGTCAAAGGACATAAATGTTAGATTTATATTTATTATAATTCAGCAATTCCTTTTGTTAACAGAATTAATTTAAAGTAATATCTATTATTTTATGGATATTTAGGATATGAAAATACGTTACAGGGTTATCAGCAAACCATTTTTATCCATTGTGCTAACTATGGGGTTCCAGTAGAATGGTGGTGTCTGTGAATATAATAAATAAATCATTTTTGGTGCAAGTGCACCACCTTTCATTTTCTTAACAATACAATACAAAATATTTGAAATTTTAATTGACACATTTTCTCCCTCTGGAACAACTCTGACCTGGCCAGTTGTGGACTAACTTTGGTAAACCCTTTGGGTTCTGAACGTGCAATTGAACTAGAGTACTCTTTCGGATCGCAGTTGAATGTTGGGATATGTACTTCGTAAGAATGGGGTAAGAATAAGATTTTTAAATTAAACCTGTCATTTAATTTGACATTTTCTAAAAATAAAAATTATAATCATCTCAGTGACTCTGCGAACTTCCTTCGTTGCCATCCATTATCTTTCTATGCAAGTTCATCATGCATAAACCTGTTAATCGTTTTCGGACATGGTTGACCATGTCTTTACTTTTCGTAATGTGATAAATGAGCGTTACAATTACTTTTTACCAATTCATTAAATGTATTATATTGTGTGCATGGCTTTACAATAAACGCTTCCAATAAACTGCATTGCACTACAGGTCGAAACACTACACACAAACTGCAAAATGGACCTTTTGCAGCGGCAGAAAAACCTATCCAAGGATAAATTGTTAATCATTCTTGGTAAAATGCTCGTTTTGCAGTAGTATCTACGCCCTTTTTGAAATTATATTCTATACTCGGTACCCAGTTGGTTTTTAAAAGTTTCTATTGTTCTCGTTATTAATATGCTTGTTTAAATACATGCCAATATCTAAATCACTTTGTACTGTTTCTTTTTAAGTGTCGAATTTTATTGTTAAATCAGGCGATGACATTGAATTGGAAGGATCCGAAGGAAGTACATGAGAGCTCTATTGAATTTCTTCATTCACCATTGGCTTCTATGATAAAAAATTCCTTATATCACTTATTATGGCTGAAATGAAAATTTTATTTTTTTAAACAATCAACTTAAAATGGAAATAAATAAATAGTACTTATTATTATTGATCTCACCAAATGCAAGTCTGCTTATTCACTTCGCAAACACAAAAACGATACAAATATTTATGAATCGTAATGTCTATGAGTCATTCATCATCCATCAACGCACGAACAAACTCATAATTTTTTAATTTTCTTTAATTATTTTTATGTTCTTATTTTAAAAAAATTTTAAGGCGTTTCTTTCACAAAATGTGATCAATTCTCAAGGATTTTCTACCATTCTTAAGAAAAATTTATTAACATATTCTGTTATTTTAATTTAGATTTTCAAAGATCTGTGTTTAATTTATTCTTTTTATGTTTATTCTTTTTTTTATTTATTAATTTTGTTATTAGTATGTAGTTAGGAGCACTCTGCCCATACACACCATTGCATATTAAAATAGGGGGGTTTCACGACGGATTAAATTACATAATGACGTAATTAATCTGAATTATGTAATTAAGATAATTGATTTAGTGTGTATTATTTTTGAATTTATTTTATTATGTTTTGGCGTATATTTTTTAAATTAAAATTTTTGGCGAATTTTTTGAATTTATTTTTATTGATTTTAAATTTTTTCAAAATATTAATGGGTATTAATTTTTTAAATGTAATATATGTTTTCTATTTTTTATTGTAATTTAATTTTTAATAACATTTTAATATTGAAAATTTTTCTACATGATTTTAAATTTTTCAAAATATTAATTTGGTATTAATTTTTAATTGTAATTCATAACTTTTCAGCTTGCAAAAACAATAACACTGAGCGGATTGTACTTGACAAGTCTTAATACAGGAAATAGTTGTGTTGTTCGTAAATGTTTTCTGTTTTGGAAGACAAATCGTACAAGTTGATTCGACAACCCATGTCAATGTTTAAAGATAATGATTGAATTTGTAAATCTCGAATCTGATACTTGAGATCCCCTTCCTTTAATGGTCTCTTGCAACCAATTATCATGCATTTTCCACTCTTGAAGAATAAGATTGGATAGTTTCCGCTTCTATCCACGACATGTTGAGGTTTTCCGGTTGGTACCTTCATTCAGCTACTTGACATCTTCCTCTGTAACTAATATTACTAATCTTTTTCTGCTATCATTTAAATTATAAACAAATTAAATTAAATTTAATTAATTAAAATGGAATTAAGAAATGATGCAGTATATCAAATTGTAGGGCCAAGAGGGAGCGGAAAACTTTATTTTTATGTAATTTATTGCAGTCAAACATGTTCAAATCAAAATTCAATAAAATATATTGGCACAGAGGCCCAGATGAAGAACACGAATTGACTCAAAATCATTTTTGTAAATTGAAAATGACAATAATTAAGGGATTCGATAAAAACTGGTCTTCTAGGTTACGTCAAGGCGTCGCAATAATTATAGATGATTTGTATCAAGAAGCAAATAAGGAAAAAGATTTTAATAACTTATTTACCAAAGTCATTAGACATTGTGGAGTTACAGTTATTTTCATAACTCAAAATTTATTTCATTATGGAGGAAGTCACCGAACTAGTAATTTAAATGTTCAATACATAGTTATTTTCAAAAATCCACGCGATCAAACGATTATTGACTTTTTAGCCAGACAAGCTTATCCAAACAATAGAAAATTTTAATTGAATCATTCCAAGATGCCACAAGTGTTCCCCATGGATATTCATTCTTTATCTTTACACAACAATGTAGTGACGATTTATGTATTCAAACAGATATTTTTAATGATAAAGGTGTTACGATTTATAAACAAAATTGAAAACATTAAACTAAATCAATCATGGCATTTAAAAAAGTAATGTACAAAAACGAAATTGAAGGCAAAAAATTGATTCGTGAACCATAATCAAAAGTAAAGAAGATTCTATAGAAGAATATAAAGAAGAATTTAAAGAAGAATCTAAAGAAGTGGATAAAAGTATAAACAATAATAATTGATTGAAAATAATATAGATGAAATTTGAACGCAGTTTACCATATTTCAATGCGTTGGTAAAGGCTCAAAATAATAAAAGAATGTCGATTTTACAAGCTTTTCCTCCATTTGTTATTGAAGATTTGCTTGAAGTTATTGTAAATATATATTTCGAAGTAATGTAAATATTATTAAAGCAAAAAGAGTGATATTACAAAGACATATGAGATATCTTTTCTCCTCGGTAAACATAAAGAACAACGTTTAATGAAAAGAATAACGTATAAACAAAAGGGTGGGTTCTTGGGTACATTAATTCTAATAGTTCTATCTGCAATTAGCGCAATTTTATCATTAAGATCTTAGTGGCTTTACATCACTCTAAACTGATAAAGTCGATTTAAATATTTTAACATCATGCTGTAATAATGAAGGAACAATTAACCACAAATCAACTCAAAACAATATGGACATACTCAAAAAGTTCCAGATGGTTTTAGTGATGTAGAAAAATTAACAAAAAGAGTGATTAATTCTAAAAAAAGACTCAAAAATGGTTATCTGATCAATTAACGTACAGTTTAAATAAACCAATGTTGAAAAGATTCCCAATCAGGCAGTACAAAACAAGGAGAATCAATGATTTGTTACAAATAAACTTGATGGAAATGATATCTTATTCGAGAATCAACAAGAAGTACAAATATATTTTGACATGTATTGATGTTTTCAGTTGATATGCTTGTGCTATTCCAACAAAAACTAAATCTGCTAATTAAATGGCTAATGCAATTAAAAAATTGTTAAAAGATGGACAACCTCATAATTTACAAACATCTTGGGGTAAGAAATTTAATTTAAATAAATTTAATTAATTTTAGGTAAAGAATTTTATAATAGCAAAGTAAAAGAAGTTATCAAAGTCAATCATTCCTCTGTATTCTCACAATTCAAAGCTTGTTATGTGGAAAGATTTAATCGAACTTTGAGAGAAAGATTGAAAAAGTATTTTGTGTATCAAGGTAATAAACCTTGGATACATGTTTTGCCGAAAATTATTTTTAGTTATAATCATTCATCACATAAAGATTTAAAAGGACTGAGACCTGTTGATCTGTTGACCAGTTACCGAAGAAAGAAAAAATCAATAAGCCAAAATACAAGGTTGGGGATCATGTAATAATTAGTAAGATTAGAACTTCTCCGTTCATCAATAGTTTTGATAGCAATTGAACTAGAACTCCAAGTCATTCAAATCCCCACGATATTCAGAATTCAAAAGATTTTAAAAACCAAAAATTTTGGTAAATATAAACAATACTACGTTAAGTGGCATGGATATGAAACTCCATCTTGGATATCCTCATCTTAATTGATTAAATAAATATTATGAAAGAAAACCAATATTATATGAGGCTAGTAATTTTAATGTACAAGTAAATTTTGTGTACATGGATGGTGAATGGGAAGTTTCTTTGATTGATTTCACTTTCGTGTATAATCCTCTTCCGTATTATAGTATACTTGTCTACGTTATGAATCGATAAAGAGTAGTACTGAAATAAAATAATTGAAAATAAATAATCAAAATCATACTTATGAATTAATAAATCCTAAATATACTCCCGATGTTGATATGTTTATTGAAAAATATGAGAATTTGGTTATTGTCTGTTCACATCTTTATTTAAAGTAACATTCCTCGACATTTTACATGCATTTAGTTTTGGATTAAAATCTAGATCTATCATTAGTGAAGAGAATCATTGTCGAATAAAATTACCAAAATCTACAGACGATGGTGTTATGGTACAGTTTGGGATAATTATAAGTTATAAAGAAAAATCAAAATTTGAAAAATATTTTGAAGATAATTTATTCATAAACATCTTATCTGAATTACAAGGAAATTTGTTGGTATTTAATTCTTCTCCTTTTAAAGAATTGATCATTCAAAATAATGAATTGGTCAATATAGCACTTGCAGATGATATATCAAATATATCTTTTGACACAAATTTAGCTAAATCTTTGGGATTAAAATTATCGAGCTTTACAGATAAAAATATAGTACGTACTAAATTTCCAAAATTATTACATCATCATCAACAAATGTTCATTTATTCAAATATTATTGAACCAATTAATGTTGGTGATGTTAGAGTTCCATTATTAAAATCCATTTGGAATAAAAAATATGATAAAGGAGAAATTGTTGAATTAGAACTGAAGAATCCAATGTACCTTCCAGTATCGTATTCGACTATAAACATCATTGAAATTAATATTCGAGATGATAGTGGGAAATTATTTAAATTTAGCAAAGATACCAAAACACATTTATCGTTAACATTTTAGAAAAATCAATGAATTAAAACATTTTTACGTGAATTTACCCAGTAATAGTTGTCCACTTACATTTCCAAATAATGAAGCTGGAAAGTTTAATGTTGAATTTCCAAATCAAATTTACGTGGATGGGGATTGTGAAGTTGCTTTAACCGAATTCACTTTTGTGTACAATAATATTCCTTTTTATAACAACTCTCATATTAAATATAGTAAAAGTACATTACATACTAGTTATGGATATTTTTATTATAATGAAGGAAGCTATGCTATTTGTCACGACTATACATTTATCTGGTATATATTGAAAATAAAGCTTTAAATATTATTTGTAAATATTTTCCATTTAAAGTAACATTTATCAGTATTGAAGAAGCTGACTGCATTGAATGTAGTAAAAAAGAAGTTGTTTTTAATGATGAATTGAATCAGATACGTATACCAAATAAAAAAACTAGCTTGATACGTTACGATTAACTATAACTTACTATTATGATGTAGAGTATACTGATACATTTAACGAAAATTTATTCATTACTGAATTTTCACAAGTTACTAATCAGTTATTGACATCTTATCCCCATCCATTCAAATCTTGTGAAATTAAACTAGGAAAACGTGTCAAAATTGAATTAAAAAATGATATCAGAGTGTTCAATTGGGTAGAAAACCATAAAAAAGACGATCTTGTTCAAATCATTGAGAAAAATCCAATGTATTTGCCAGTATCATCTTCATATATAAACAATATAGAAATCAATATTCGTGACGACAGTGGAAAATATATAATTTGGTAAACAAGATAAAACTTACTTAACATTACATTTCCGTAAAAATAAATGAGTAATCCAGACATTGTAAACGTTTAAAGCACCCATTAAAATAGTGGGGATTTACCGTATTTTGTAGGTAAACAGTACGAATCTGGTTGGTTAAAAACAATTACGCGATTTGCACTACCTATTCTTAAACGTATTGGAAATTTTGGAATGAAAACTGCTATTGACGTAATAAATAATAACGCTCAAATCTTGCCTGTTTTAAAATTCAATGTAATATATGAAATTAAAGATTATATACCTGTTGTAATGCAGCCCTTGCCATCTGTTATTAATAAAGTATCTGATGTATTTAATAAAGAACAAAACAGAGGAACAATTAAACGTCCAAAAATTATCAAGAAACATAAAGACAAAAGAATGAAAGGATTCGGAACTATATTCCAGTCATGAATTTCCTATTGCTGCTGAGAAAATGAAACATGAGTGGTCAAATGTTTAAAGGTTGTTGCTGACCCACTATCCTAAACATAATTATGTTATTCATTGGCGTTTACTTAAATTATACTTGTCTCTTGGTGTTAAGGTCACATATGTAAATAGAGCAGTTAAATTCAAGCAGTCGACTGTTTTTAATAAATATATCGATATAAACTCTGAACTTCGAGCCAAAGGTACAAATAAACTTGATTATTGACTTGTCAAAACTTCGTATGCATGAGCTCCAGTGTAAATGCATGGAAAAATATCTATATCAGTTTAACCGTGAGATTAATATTGTTGCTGGAGATACAGACTCTTTCTTCTTGTAGATTAAAAATTGTAAACTCGATATTCTTTAGGCTGAAATGGTTAAGGACAATCTTTTGGATACTTCTAATTATTCATCTAGTCATCCTCTTTATTCTAAAAAACTAGACTCAGTTATTGAAAAATTCAAAGATGAGAGTAAGGGAGAAGGTTATGATGAGTGGGTATTCCTTAGACCCAAATGCTACAGCTTGCTAGGAAAATCTTCTTGTTTAAAAGCAAAGGGTAGCATTAAAAGACACTGAGTTAACCCATAAATCATATAAGGAGTGTTACAAGAAAAACATCACCTTTTCTGTGCCTCAATTTAGAATAATAACAAAAAATCACCAACTTTATAGTTTTAAATATAGTAAGGTTACGTTAACAAATAGGGATAATAAAAGGGTTTGTATGGGTGAAAATAATAGTTATGCATACGGGCATATAAAAGTATCTGGAGATTTTATTAGTGAAACAAATGACCGTGAAACGAATGAAACAGACAGTGAAACCGAATCAAATGTTCTTGAACCGATCAACCACATAGAAAAATACCGAAGATATAATTGATATTGATGATGTTCAATTATCTGATTACGATGAAGAAGAAGAATTTTACTAAAATTTGTAGCTGAAATTTGTTTTCTTTGTGTTTTTATTGTTAGTTTATTTATGTAACATTTTAATTAATTTTTAAATATTTGTTCTTTTTGTTGTTAGTTTTATGTGTTTCTAAGTTTATTTATCATTTTAATTAATTGTTTATGTTATTATTTTATGTCTTCGTTGGTCAGTACGGATATTTATTTGTTGAGTATCAATTTTTATTAGGTACCTTGTCTGTATTTTGTGTATACTTATTGTTCAGATGTTACAAGGAACTAAAAGAAGTTTCCCATATTTTTTTGTCCGAACTAAGAAGAGCTTATTCTAAGCCGATCTGTGACGACTTTAATTAAATAAATTTTTAATTTGATCTTGATCTTTTTATGTGTTTGTGCTTTTTATTAAATATCCACTTAGTTGAGTTAATGTTAATATCCAGTAACTTTTTTTTATTCGATTGTAGAAATTACTGTTATTATTACTATTATTATTATTATTACTACTACTACTACTATTATTATTATTATTATTATTATTATTATTATTATTATTATTATTATTATTATTATTATTATTATTATTATTATTATTGATTATTATTTACTTTAAAATTAATAACATGTAAATAATTTCATCTTAAAATATATTTCGTCTTTATATAAAAACATGTCCTAAAAATATAAAGTTTAAATAATTTTGTGTAGAAAAAATTTCAATCTTAAAATGATAATAAAAATTAAATTACAATTAAAAATTAAAACAAAATTAATATTTTGAAAAATTTAAAATCCTGCATTAAAAATTTCAATCTTAAAATATATTTCTATCTTAAATTCTAAAACTAAAATAAATTTGAATCTTAAAATTATATTAAAAATTAAATTACAATTAAAAAATTAATACCAAATTAATATTTTGAAAAATTTAAAATCATGTATAAAAAATTTCAATCTTAAAATGTTATTAAAAATTAAATTACATTAAAAAGTAGAAAACTAAAATTACATTTAAAAAAATTAATAATAAATTAATATTTTGAAAAAATTTAAAATAAATTCAAAAAATTTGAATTTAAAAAAATGCTCCATAAAATTTTAAAATAAATTCAAAAAAATACACAAAACCAATTATATTAATTACGTAATTGAGATTAATTACGTCATTGTGTAATTTAATCCGTCGCGAACCCCCCCTATTTTATTATGTAGTGGTGTGTAAGGGCAGTGTGCTCCTAACTGCCTTCTATTATTGGATTAAATTTTTTTTAAATGAATAAATATTTCATTGTAGAATACAGCGATTCGCAGCAATAAGTAGTACCAAATATTGAAATTAATTTACAAGCTGCATTTTTAAAACGTGGATATTTTGATTGCAAAAAATTTCCAGAATTCTATTGGTGATTGTGATGTTTTATGGTGCATCTTTAGACCTAGGTCTTCCTGAATTTCTATTAATTCTATTTGTCTGGCAGATGTTTCAGGTGTCAGATACTTAGGAATAGTGAAACCATCATTGATTACGCCAACTTCATATGGATTTATGAAAAAATTGATGCAAGTTTTAAAAATTTCTAAATCTCCAAACATTAATTGGAAATCGTTTATCAATTCCTGTAATTTTACTTGATATTCTTCAAGTTTTGGATCTTCGATTTGTGAAAATTTACTTTTCAGCCGCTTAAAATGATTAAGGTTTTTTGTAGTTAAATCATTTTTAAATAGCGTTAATTTTTTTTAAAACTGAAAATTTTTTGAGTAAGATCAGCAATAGTTTTCTGCTTTTCCAGTAATTGTAAGTTGAAGGATTGTAAATGTTGCATCATGTCAGTTAAAAACATTAAATCATGTAACCAATTATCATCTTCTAATTGTGGATAAGACTTTTTCTTTTGTTTAAGGAAATCAGTAACAGGGCCGATTAAATCTACGAAACGGCTTAAAACATTGTAAGTGGATAACCATCTTACAAGGCAATAAAAAGGTAAGTCATTGGGATGGTCTTCCAGATCTAGCTCTTCAAGAAAGTTTTTGAATTAGCAATGATTCTTTGAGCTTGTTCGGATATAATTGACAATTTGTAGAACAATTTTCATTACATTATCATATTTAAAATATTTTGCTACCAAATGTTCTCGGTGAATAATACAATGAATTGATAGGAAATCTGGAATTTTTGGATCATTGATAATTATAGACTCTATAATTAAATTTTAATAGGAATGTTTCTCATTGGAACTATATTAAATATTGAAAGTGTGTATGCATTTTTATTATGAATATTGTTTGTGTGCAGTATTTACTTTTTCTGCCACTTTTTCAAATTTTATGGTGTAGAATTTATCTCACTAAACTTTAAAAGAATGACATCAAATTAAGTTTGTATTTTTCTATATTATAACGCTATTAATTTAGTTTTTTTATTGTGTGTATGATCATGATAAATCAATTCCTATAAAATAGTATAGTTAATTTAATTCTACGCTATTAGGAAAATTATCTATCTTTTTGCTCACCTATAATTTGTTACTTCCTTTAGAATTTAATTTATCTGTATATAGATTTTGACTTATGGTAAATGTTTTTTCCTATTTAACTCGAATTTTCGTTATTGTCCATAATTCCTTTTTCATGTTTAAGCTTAAAATATATAAAACAAGAGAAAATCATTGCCGAAAATTTGTGTTAAATGAGAAAAGCAATTGATCATTAGTCGAAATCTAAATGAAAATAAATGAAATTCTTCTTCAATGTACAATAGAATTCGTGTATAGCAAACTTCTTCTAATATCATGGTTTTACGAAGTGACTATCTAATAAAATTTTAAAGTTTATCGATAATTCACTAAATTCTTGATGAAGAAACATTGAAAGCAAGTGTTATAAACAATAATGAGCTTTGGAAAAAAATTATTGTAAATCAATTATCTGATACTTTGAAAATGCAAACATCAAAGTGTAAATTATTCTAATAGAAAGTTCGTCTAAAAACAAATTTTTTCTGACCTTTTCCGACCTGCCAAAATGCAAATTCTACTGTATTAAATTACTGTCAATTAATAATAAAAATAAATAATTTACGATCAATAGTAAAAACAGAAAATATAATAACAATATATTATCAATTAGTTCTTTTAAATTAACTTTCATTTCATTGATGCTAAGTGTAATAAGATTGACATAATGTCCCTTTACAATTCTACCATTGCTATAGCAACTAGAAAGTGGATATTAATGAACAAATATTTTAGTATTGATTTTTAGACATTGAAAATTCCAGTGAAACAGTATCCATTTCTCATAAAAAACAGAAAAAACATTTTAAACGGTTCAAGCTATACTCTATCAAGATGGATTCCATTCATTGAGGACCTCATAGCGGTAGTAGTGAGTGTATAAATTTTATATTTTCATCTGTGTATTTTTAGGACGCTATTCGTGGTCACTTCAATCCCAGCATTATAGGAAAGCTTGATCAGCCGAGATCAAGTCCAGACTACTTAAAGCCAGATTTAAGTGGCTATGTTTTACCCCAAAGAAAAAGCTGGCTGAAATCGAATGAAATTGAAAATCATATCGGGCCGAGATTGATAATCTTTATCATAGGCGGGGTCTCGTTGGCGGAATCTCGGGTGGCCTATAATTACACAAAATGGGTAGAAAACATAATTTATTAAAAATTGATGGATTTGATGTATTCTTTCCAGTGCAGTGCTATAAGGACTGGGAATATTCCTGACCAAATCAAGAAGGATATCAATTTCCCTATGGAAAATGCCGGCGGCAGAGGTTGGAATTGGGAGGTGCTCATTGGTGGGACTTCAATATTAACTCCAGAGAGATATCTAGATTTTCTCTCAAAAACTAGATAGATAATAACTACAAAATCAATGCAAATCGACTATTTTTGTTAATATATTAATTTCTCGAATGTTTTATTGATTTCCGTGTGTCACCGACCCAGGGCGAGAGGCACAGAACTCTGCTCTATATAGGCAAATGGTGGAGACTTTTTATGAATTATACAATTTAGTACTTTTTCTCTTGACTATTTCATTGTAATAGCGTAAATGTAAACTAAGTAAAAATGAGGGAATGGCGACACCAATTGTCTAATTATTCGTGATATTAGCCATGATTGTATAAGCATCAAATATTTCCTTCTTCTTAAAATCATTGAAAACCGTGAAATGGCTTATGAAAGTAAAATCTAACAAATATATTTAAGTAGAGAGGGCAAAGGATAATTATAAAATGTTTTATGAAAATGTATTCCAAATGATGTAATCGAAGTGTCAGAATACCGACAAAGTAAACAGAGAGAAGCTCATTGCCATTAGATCTAACTACACGATCCCCCTTCCTCTCTCATACGTACTAAGTATTTCTTCAATAATTTATAGAGAAATTTAAAGTCAATACAAGAAAAATAGGAATTTATTAATTAATGGCAAACAAAATGATCCCCAACATTATATTTATCCAACAGCTTCAGCTGGCCAATTCAATTGTTTTAGGATACTACCTTTGGCATATTTAGACTTGCCAATCGTTTCTAATTGCAAATCTCTGTGTGCAGATCGCCAACCGACTTCACCGCTGGTCGTTTTTGGAAACGGTGTGATTGATGGTTTAACAGAAACATATTTACTTTTCGGTGTCGCGGGCTGCACATGCATGTGAAGCGGCAGCTCTGCTTTCGGGCGGTCTTTATCCACCAACCGGTCCATGTCATCCTTAATAATCTAGTGAGAAATGTATCAAAACTTTCAATGACAATTTATCTTATTTAAAGTACATCTCGATAAGATTGCTTCAAGAAACTCCAATTATGCTCCCAGATTCCTGCTTTTTTCATTTCTTGTGTACAGTGATCTCTCCTGAATAACTCAATTAATTATATAAGTGATTATTTATACCATATTTGATCCTGTGCTGTGTAATTATAACCGACTTCTTCAACTTTTTTCTTTTCTGCTGCCATTTAAATTAATAACTTAGTTGTTACTATGAAAACTATTTATAACAAATAAATTTAAACAAATTGATTTAAATAAAAATTATAATATATTTTAAAATTAATTAATAACATACTTTTATATTTACGAAAGAAACAAGTTGGTATGCTTCTCCATATAATAATTGCTTTCTAAAAAATGACTTAATTAAGTAATTCTCAACTTTATTGAAAACTTTAAAATATTTTATTTCTCGTTTGGAATTTTAATTTATTCTCTCGACAGTGATTGATGCGATAATATTTAAATAACATGAAAAATGTAGGTACTTGTTTAATAGCTCAATATTAAGCCAAAACTAAGGTTTGAAATGATGTTCAAACACATAAATAACAGAAAGATGAAAACCGCATCAAGTATTTTGAATTAGAAGTAAGGCAGACCAAGTAATCAAAGTTAACAATAGAAAACATTACGAGAAATAAATAATTGTAAACAAAATAAAAAATAAATTGAACTAAAACCTCAAAAATTGATTAGAGGTTTATTGAAGGGTCAGAAACCTAAAACTAATTGATTAATTAATAAAATTATTTTAAGGAAAGCCTATAAATCAGAAAGAACCGAGCTGAATGTCAGCTTAATGGATTACTGGTGTTGGGCAAAAACTAATTTAAGCCCGTACTCGTTTAACCCGCACGATAATGCTTGTGTGTTTTTGAGCGGGAAAACTAAATTTAAAAGGAAAAAAATGTAAAGCTAAAAGAAAAATAAAATAATTAAAAATTAAATTTGATAAAAAAATGTAACAAAAAAATGTAAAAAATGTAACGATAAATCAAAAAAAATTAAAAAATTATATTTTTAAAATAATTTTGAAAATTCCTTGTTTTACCGCATCAAAACACACACACGGAAAATCGTGGTATATAAGGCAATGCTGGGCAAACAACAAGTATCAGTACGTTTTAAAAATTTTATTTTATTTACTTATTCTACTCGACGTACTATCTCACTTATTCTTATTTATTACGAAACCATTTCGAATTAATTTTTATTTATAAATCATAAAAGGAAAAAGTAATAGTGAATTTTGTTATTTTATTATTTTTATATATTTGTTTTATATCATGTGCATATTAATATAATAATATGATTTTATAAAATTATAGTTTTTTGCAGTTCAAGTTCTTTTTTTTATTATTTGTTTTTTTTATAAACTCCCATAAATAAAATCCAATACTGAGTAATAATTTGTTTGCGATCGGACCTCCATCACGAGGAGTAAATTTTGTCCTACATTCTACAAACTCACACGCACACAAGTAAATAAACTTAATTCTTTTTACCCTGGATTAAACCGGTGTTAAGCGGGGAACTCGCGGTGAAGGCGTCGCTTGAACCGTCCTGTAAATCATATCGCACAACCAACGAAAGAGCGCATTGAGGTCCTGGGAAAGGTTTAAATATAAAGGAAAAAAAACGAAAATTTGAAAAATATATAGAGGAGTCAATGACTACGAATGATGCAAGTAAAAGTAAACCGAATTTAAATTTAAGATAGATATTAGAACGAACGAAACCTCTACTTATACAATTTATGGTCAATGAGACACGAAAGTCATTTTTGAAGTCGAAAACCACGAACTGTTACCTTAAAATCAATTGAAACTTAGCAGAAAATACCTAAATGAACACGCGTTAATAAGCATTTAATAAACCCAAACTAAAGGAAAGCAAATGTCCATTTGTCCAAAATTTTGATAAAAGAATGAACTCAAAGTCTTGTTTAGATCTTATGACCTTAAGAATCCCACAAAAATTGTTTCAAAGTAAGCTTTAGACGTCTATATCTATTTGAAAATAAAATCTAATAAGAATAAATCACAAATTCAAATTTCGTTACTTGAAAATAAATCCAACAGAAAGAATAGACAATTCGCAAAAGTCATGAAATACAAAAATTCCCAATTAGGTAAATTACATTCCAATGAAGAAGCAGAAAGATCTACACTTTAAATTTAAATTAACCTAAATCAAATTAATAAAGTTACCATGTTGTGAGTGCCAGCGGTTGCTAATTTTGCTAGATAGGATTCATTTTCCCCAGAAATTCCTAAATTACCCGGAAAATTAAATTAAAGGAGCAAAAATTATACATAGTTACTTTTATTATAGGAAATTGGAATACTATAATAAAATGCCATGGAAATAAGTGGCAAAAGAATAGATGAATTATTTAGGTCATAGTTAAAATAAGAATAAAATACATAGTGTTTTATTAATTTACCTTTTAGGTTTTTGATTTTAAAGGGTTATGATGAGAACCCGTAACATAAAATAAAACACTCTTAAAAATTTTGGTATTAATTATATTATATGAATCAATTTTCCTATTCCTTAGTATATCGATAATAAAAATCTATTAATATTGTTTTAGATATTATTGTAACCATCATTTTAGGTATTACAATATGATCATTATGATTAAGGTTGATATATTCATCGACATATTGAGAATAATTTTTTAATCATTACTATTATTATTAATATTATTTAAGAAATTGTCCATATTTTGTTGGCAGAACTAAGAAGAACTTATTATAAGATGATTTGTGACGATGTAAATTAAATAAACTTTTAATTTGATATTTTTACGTGTTTATTTTATGTGTTTATTTTTATGCTTTATTTTTATGTTTTATTTGTTGAGAATCATTATTTTATTAAGTTTTTAATTGGATGAATTATTATTATTATTTTTTTTAACATTAAATTACTTTGAAAACATATATTATAAAATTTACTTTATAAATATACTTTAAAAAATATACTTCAAAATTATACTTAAAATTACTTTAATTATTATTTAAAATTTCAAAATGATTATTCAAAATTTAACTTTCAAAATTATAAAATTATACGTTCAAAATTATATTGTAAAATTTTACTTTTAAAATTAAACTTTCAAATTTAATAATTATTTTAAATTTTTATTAAACAATAAATTATAAAATACAATTAAAAAATTAAAGTATCAATTTTTTTAAAATCCTTTCAAAAAATTTCTCAAAAAAATATCATCAAAATAAAATCAAAATAAATACATTAAATTCAAAATATTTTTTCAAAAAAAATGTGCGCACACAAAAAATAATTATCTTGGTTACATAATTATGTAATCAGAGATTAATTATGTAATTATGTAATTAATTTGTCGCAAAAGGGGAGGGTATGCTCCAGAAAGCTCCTAACTACCTTTTTCTGCACATCATCTCTCTATTTGGACGAACATATTTAATTTACAACTTGGGACATACTTGAAAAATCCTGAATGATTACTTGACATTTATCAAATAAAGATTACCCACCTTCTGATACCGAAATTTTATACAGTGGATAGAGTGATGATGCTTGATGAGGTTTCATATTTGCTTCGCTGGTCGATTCATAACAGCAAGCTGCAACTACTTTCGCAAATCATGCTAATTTGGAACGGATTCATGAACTTCTCTGATTTCACATTTCAATTAAAATATTTCTCTTCTGATATTCTTTTTAATAATGACCATGTAAATCTCATCATAAACATTTCATTTAGCAGTATCTAAATCAACTATTTCACAGAGCCAGGACGGAAACAAATGTTTAGGCTGCTCATAATTAGGGATCCAAAAGAAATCCACAACTAAGAACCACATTTATTTTTACAGGAGTTAAAAATCGGTAACACTCAGTAACCCCTTCGTTTGTCTTAAAATATGGATGATCATCAATATATACATCGAAGCTACTTCTCTTTTTATTTTTTGCTCCTTCTCTCCGGACCATTTGAAATTTAAGGGTTAATTTAATAAAAAAACCACATCTATTTTTTGAAAAACTCCGAATAAAGACCTGGAATTAGTTAAAATTCAAATATAAAGAAATAAAAATTATTAATTTGTAATTTTACGTTTAAATGTATTGTATAATTATCATTTTAATACCTTAAGTCAAGACAAATTTAACATTTTATAAATATATGTGGTTATTTTGGATCCCTACTCATAACCAATTGATATGCATTTATAAGCTGAATGGATATTTTAGCTGACAGCCCTTTGATAATTAATGCGCATATTTTAAAAAATAACCTAAAATGGATAATAAAATAATTTGCTATTGACATAAATGTTTAAGAGGATATCATTTCTCAAATGTCCAAATTGGGAAATTTGGCTTCAGCTATATCGATAGCTAGAAAATAAAATGGATATCGTCATAATAATAGATAATAATAATAATAATAATAATAATAATAATAATAATAATAATAATAATAATAATAAATAATAATAATAATAATAATAATAATAATAATAATAATAAAATAATAATAATAATAATAATAATAATAATAATAATAATAATAATAATAATAATAATAATAATAATAATAATAATAATAATAATAATAATAATAATAATAATAATAATAATAATAATAATAATAATAATAATAATAATAATAATAATAATAATAATAATAATAATAATAATAATAATAAAAAATAATAATAATAATAATAATAATAATAATAATAGTAATAATAATAATAATATAAATCAATTTATTCATTTCATTCAAGTTCGTTTCATTTTTCGCTTCTTCTGTGAATTAATATTTATAGAATAGCCTGATTCAAATCATTTTGAATCCAATTGCACGATGCATCCAAAATGATACTGTGGTGATATAAACTATTGATATTTATTAATTATTGTTTTGTTTTAAAGTGGCGAAAACCACTAAATAAAAACTATATCACAATCAAAAGTTAATCAATAAAGTTTTATATTCTTATATCTCAATTATACTTATTACTAATACTATAGCCAAAACAATTGGATTATTCTAAAGATACAATCGCAGCATCAGACTCAGAACTATGTTATGGCTTCACGATGTTTCCATGAGCTACATGGTTTGAAACGTGAAACGTGCTTGTTTACACGAAGATGGCATTTACGGACTGTTTATGGTTACCTACCATTCACAAGTTAGGATCAATTTGAACGGATGTCTTCTGTACCATATGGTGGCAAAACACACTATGGTCTATGCAAACTTTTCATTGTTTTATTTACTTATACAAATACAAATTATATAAATAATAAATTTAAGGTTAAATATTTATATTAAATCTTCCTTTATATTTTGCTAATTCATTGAGTATGTTCTCTACATTTAAGTCCACTTCTTGGTGGATGTTCAACAAAACCAACTCATTTAATCGACATTCGTCCATTCTGTAGCATAAATAAGTTTTAAGCCTTCTCAAAGTTGAAAATGATCTCTCATTTGTAGTTGTTGAGATAAGGATCGAACAAAAATTCTTAATAATTTGTAAATATTTGGATAAAAATCCTTATCACATTCCTCTATTGCGTTGTTGTACTTTTCTTTCTTAGAATTTTCAGTGAGCTTAGTCATCCAAAGTTTCATTTCTGATTCAACAATTGAATGATTTTGTTCCAAATCATACAACTTACACAATTCTATTAAATCTGTAAGAATTTCTTCAAATTTTTTGAATTCTTTTCAAGAAATAACCCCGAAAAGTATATTTTGATGTTTGCATAATCTTTCATTCAGTTGGAATAAAATTTGATCTACGACGGGAATAAGTATGGTACGGCGATTATAGCCTTCTACTGTGTCTACCGGAGTACTAGATATGAAGAGTTGATTTTCAGTCGTTTGACGGTTGTTTATGTCAACATTAAATTTCCAAAATATTTTTCTGCATCAGCTCATATTAAGTTTAATGCTTTAATAACTTGGTTTACGAATTTAAATGCCGATAAAAGCCTTCTTCTATGTAAAACTTTTCAAAAACATGATAAATTTAATGATTGTGTTATTGGCTTGAAGAAGGCTCAAGCCCGTGAGTCCCATGTGTGCGCGCCGGGAAAAATATTGTTTCACTTCTTTGCGAATGAAAATAAATGCACCTCCAAAACTTCACAATTCATTCGAAATTATTGAATGCATTGATTGAAAGAATATAAAATATGACAAATTTAATTGTACAACTTATTCTTGTAGAGATATTAGATATTTGTCGATGGATAAAACTCTCGATTTGTCTCGACGTGTTTAATAATCAAATAAGACAAAAACCCCAAAAATAAATCTTTATTCGCAATTATTCAGAATATAATATTTTACAATGATGGCTAGACACCTTAAGGGTATCATCTTGATAAGTCACTTGCAATCTGATTGAATTCTTTGTTTTACTTTTATCGTTCACTTGCTTTTCTAACAACAGTTCAGTAATTTTCTCCCTTTGACCAACTGGCATCTTATTTTGTTGCTTGTCCATTTTATACTTCTGGGTTGCCTATTAATTTTAAAAGCTCTCAGGCGTAGTATACAAACCAGTATCAGTCGCTTTTCTGTATATTTCTGTATAAATTTTCTGTATAAATTTTTTAAAAATCAAATTAAATAATTTTATATTTAGTGTTACGATTGGATTATGATAATTATTGGTTAATTTTCTTATTTTTATTTAGATTTTGTTAATATTATTTCTAACCTGAAGAAGACCGATAAACTGTCGAAATATTTAGTGAAATGTTATATAGAATATTTAGCTGTTGTTTTTCAATTATTAAAATTGATAAAATTTTAAAAAAGATTTTCACTTGTTAATGCAAGATATGAAATTTTGTAAATTTCTTGAATTTTTACTTTAAATTTTTTATTCTAGGATTATGATGTTATCTAACTAATAAAAAATGTATGGTTCCTTTACTTTTATTACAAATATATATGGGCGTACAGTGGAGGTCTTAATCATTAATTCCAGTTGCTTGAAATATTTCAGTGGAACCAAATTCTGACACAATTTTAATAGCCCCCATGTAGCTTTCTAAGCTTTTTACTATACAGGATGTAATCTAGATGAAATATTAATGATTTCCGAAATTTGAGAAATTATAAAAATAAGCATGTTCATGAATAATGGTCATTCGGTCAATTGCATTTATACAAGAATTGTAATTTGACTTGACCAGATTGATCAGACTTGTCAAACTACAATAAATTTGATTTTTCAAAACACTACGTTAAAGATAAAATGGTTTTAATATTATCTATTACTTTACATTGTATGGTATATCATTTATAATAATGTCAAATTTATATAAAGTTTATATACAGAACCTTAAACGCTCATTTTAAAGTTTGGATTTGCCACGATATGCCTGCGTTCGTACTGCATTCACATTGCATTACGCCATCGAATTTATGGATTCATATTGCTGCTGTATGGAAATAATAAATATATTAAAATGCAATTGTTTCTACACAATAAATATATTCTAAATAACAAAGTTCCATTACTCTTCATCGTTTTATTAGATTTCTCGAGAATCTTTTCCAATTTTATTTTTATATATGGTAAATATCAACATTTTGGATCAAGTACATTATATGCCCTGATTAAGTAATGGTGCATTATTTGCTCTAAATTTTTATAAAATACAAAATAAATAAAAAATCAAACAAAAACCGATATATTTAATTATATAATCTAATTACACCAAATAGGGTATTATAGATATCATTTTTATAAATTATCTTCCACATAAATTTTGCAAGATATAAAGACAAATCCACTCTTCTTACTCCTCGTAATGACTTTAACTTGAGTTTTTGTTTATTCGAATACTATTCAATATTTTGTGTATAAATCTTAGTAATTGGATCTACAAAATAAAGCGAATGATTTATCGTTTGATGTTCAAACCACAAAGATGATTGAATTTGATTATAAGAAGCCCATTCATCAGAGTGTATAATGGTTCATGGTCTACAAACTCGTATTATAATGTGTAGTAGTGTTCTTGCAGACCTATCTAAAACTATTTCAATATATCTCCAAGCTGGAACAAATGATGTGTCAACTATACCGAACACCCAAACCTGTTTATATAATGCTCTACCTCGGTGTGCATTTACTTTTGGACAGAAAATAGATTCATCAATTTGGCACACTTTGTTTATTCCTACAAGACTAATCGGATCTGCGTCAAAGATCGAGTTTTACTATTAGACGTAGACACAGAAAAATCTTATTATAGTTCTTTTTTTGAGATTAAATTCAGTTACCAATGATTTAATTGTCTTGTCCATAGTCCAAGAAAAAATGACTGTAAAAGCATCAATAAGTAGACATCTCAGATCTTCAAATATAGAATTTGATCTTATACTTTTTGCTGTTCTGTAAAAATCGCAACACGCATTATTACATACCCATGCATAATTATCTTTTATTTGTCCTTTTCTCATAATCACGGGGATCTTACGATGTTGGCATAGAAAAGTATCTTTAATAAGACCAGCGACATCAATTTTTCAATAATTACTTTTGTTGGTTGAAATCTTAAACTTAAAATTTCTCTTTCATAATATGACATTTTAATATTAATTGATTATTTATTAATTTGTTAATTTAAATATTTATTTATTTATTAGTACGTTATCTGCTCTAAACAGGGCAGATAACGTACTTGATCCAAAATTTTTATAGTTTATTATTATTTTTAAAATGAATTTTTTATTTTACAGATATCAATGTTGCTGAACTTATTCTTTAGGACTTGTTCACCATTATTGCTAATAAAGCATTAAATCTCAATATAGGATATTTTAAGATTTACACATTCTGAATTCTTCTGCATTGAGTCGCTTTAATTGTATAAAGGACACAATTGATTTTCGCAAAATGTGTCTTAGGAAATATAACAAGAATTTTTTATGTTGTAAGTCTTGGAAAATCAAGAATTCCAAAGTTATATTTTCAAACATAAATTATCGAAGAGTTTCCAAATAATATTTTATCTCCTTATCTTAAATTTTCTGATTGTATGCATAAAAAATATCTTATGAGTGATTATATAAAGTTAATCTTTTTACTAAACGTTCTACGTTCAAAATAACTTGATTATTTCTGTAGTTTATTGGTTATTACAATCTGTGATCATAGTTTTCATTTATTACTACATATAGTGCTCGTAGGGCAAAATATTTTTTTAACCACCCAAATTCATTATCATCGAAACTGGTTAAAACCATCCTGGATGATTTAAAACTATGTATCTGAAGACTCTTTGTACTAATATGTAATTATAGCCCATTAGCAATTTCCATACCGTTAAAACAACCGAGATAAAATCCACTTACTTATTTGTAGGGCATGGTTCGATTAATCGATAAATTTGTGAATGATTCGATTAATAGAACCATTTTTAGCTAAATCGATTAATCGTATTTTTTTGTTTTTTTGTTTTCTTTTTTCAGTTTGTATTTGTCATGTATTTATTTTTGATATTATTTGATAATAATTAGTTGTTTCAATAGCTTGAAGGCGCATATTTAATTAATAAATTAAATTTATTAATTTTATATCATAAAAATTAAACTTAGATTAATCTATGGCTGAGAAGGAAAAAGAAAGCGATTGGACTCAATCCAAAGAAAAGTGAAATTTGGTTTCATCTATTAATTAACAGGAAAGACATTAATATTTTAAAGTGCAAAGTTATTTCCATATCAAAGAATTTGATCGAGAAACTCATTCGTCATTTATGAGCCCTTTGCTCTCTCTATCCAAGTTACAATTACCAAAGTCGAAATTTCTATGCTACAACTGTTGAGAACGGTTAAAGCTGGAAGTGACTAAGACATTATTTGAAATCATTTCCTTAAACAAAACATCCGCAAAAGCAGAGATTTCTTAGGGAATTTTAGTGCATAAAATTTTAAAAATTTTGAAGATTAACGTTTTTTGGCTTTTATTACTGCAAATTGTTTAATGTGATTTAGCAGCTGTCAATGAATAATTACATTGCACCTTATATAGAGCATTCAAGTCTCTGTAATTCCTTAAATGGAATGCAAATAACACTGTTAGTCAAATATAATCAGTGATTTATATGTTATATATGTTACGGTAAATGTACACTCTTGGTAAATGTGCACATTTACCGTAATATCTACTTACAGTAATATATATATATATATATATATATATATATATATATATATATATACAGGATGTTTATATTTATAAAGATTCGGAGAATTTATTATTATTATTATTATTAAATAAAAGTTTAATCTAAATGGTTACTAAAAATATATTAATTTTTAAATTTAAAATAAATTTAGAAAATTTAATCAAAAAATTTAATAATCTAACAAAATCCAAATCCTAATAATGTCTAAATTCCTCTTTTAACTCCCACTTATTTCTCTGAGATGGCAAAGTATGCTTTCGTTCAGTAAACCTACTGTAGAAATTACGATATCACAAAATTAAAGTAACAATGTAGTGATACAAGTTTTTTTAATAAATAATAATAATTATTATTATTACGGTAAATGTGCACATTTACCAAGAGTGTACATATATAGTTATATATATATATATAATTGTGTTGGGCCAGGACTGAATTTTGTTTAAATGAATTGGAAATAGCACCAAATATAACATGCAAATTTAAAATCAGACCCATAAACATCAAATAAACAACCTTAAAATATGAGAAAGATGCAATAAAAATATAAAATCAAAAACAAAAGTAAAATTAAAATAATAACAAAACGCACCAAGATCAGCACGAAATTAACACAAACACAACAATATAACAAGAAAATTTGACCGAAAATAGAGCAATTTATAAAATCAGCATTTTAATGGAAAAGCTGGTTGAAAATAAAATATTTCTAATCAGAAATATTCAATTAAAAAATAAATAAAACAAATTATCTATTTAATGCAAGAAAATAATAAAATTAGAGATAGATATTACAAATAAAATCAAAGTCAAATTTTGTTTAAATCATCAAAAAGAACACGCAAGGTTAGAGTCATAAAACAGTTATATATACCAATTCATTTTCACAGAATTAAAATGCAAAAAATTTTGTGAGCAGTTCAACTTTCTCGCTAAAACCAGTTCAACTATAAATCTTCCATACTACGACTTCAAGCACTCTTAAGTAAGTACTACTTGAGCGTACGTTCGACCTAAAATAGCATTACATATTGGCTTAAAATCATTCACATCAAGTAGTCCAGTGAACACTCATAAAATTATAATATCGAAACATTTAAATCTAGGACTAAATAAGGGAGCTGAGTGTGGGAAGAGAGCGGAAAATCTTTGCAACGTTAAAAGATAAATTACCTGAACTAAACAATCTAAAATAAGAATCCGAGTCAAAAGCTTTTAATAAAGTATGAACCTTTAATAATGGTAAAGTTAATGTAATTAATGGTCTAAATAAATAATCAAAATTTCAGTGAAAGCATTATTTGAGTCAAAATTGTAATAAATGACGTAAAGATTAAATAGCAGGACAAATGACAAAAATTCCGCACGTAAATTATTGGGATGCGAGCCTAAACCTAAAGAATAGGTAAAGGAAAAGAATTATTAAAATGAAATATGGGAAATTTATAAAATATCAGCTAAGGAATATAACCAACCATCATTCAAACGTACCATTAAGCCGAAAATTATGGCGATTATAAAAAGTAATAGTATAACATTCCAATGGAAATGGAATAGCGACAATAAAAATTTCATAAAACATAGACAACGACAACATTACGAAAATCGAAAAGAGCCACTATTTATTCAGTAAGGAGTTGGGTATCATTTATTTAAAATTGGTTAATCGTAAATCTAGAAAATTAACTATAAAAACCATTATACTTTCATCACTACTTAATTTAATCATTCTAAGGAAATTTACAAAATAAGTCGGTAACAAATATTTCATTTACCAGGCACAACGCCTTTAATTTTTAGATCGTTCACCATCCTTACAGGTAAGATATTCTCTTTTAAATCGGCAGTAAGATGGAAGATGTCGATATATCACTGAGGCATCCACTGAGGCATTAAAACAGCTAGGTTTCGGAGAATTAGGAATAAGAATCCCAAAGAGTTCGATTTCGATTTAAATTGAGGAGAACCGCGAATACCGAAGGCTCTAGAGCTTAATGAATATGAAGGAATAAGCAGTTAATAAATCATTCATTTACTATTGGTAAAGAAAATCGATAGAGGAATTGTAATTCGAGGCCGATAAGACTGAAGCTCTTCAAATATAAGTAAAATTGTGTTTTGAAATTGATTGAAAAGGTGCAGTGAGGACAACGAACACATGACTAGATATTCACTGACGTCATGACACGTCGACAATATTAGCGTGGCAGAGCAAAAATATAATACGATGTGTGCCAGAATTCCTACAAAAATCCTGTCCGACAGAAAATAAAATTATAAATCCAAACCAGTGGAAGAAAAAAGGATTTTATCGATCAATGCTGATTAACTGCCACACCGACACAGACAGGTATATATTGCCGATATCAGGAGGAATCAATCAGTTTTACACAATTGAAATTTAGGAAAGAATGATCACATCAAGTGACGCAATAACCATGACGAGGAAGACGAAAGATGAGAACCAGAATAGTACCAATGTCAACCAACGAGGTGAAACCAAGAGGAAGGAGCTGACGAGGAGAAAAGAGGACGAGAGTAAATATATAATTTATTTCATGAAAATCCTTAATCATTTAATTCCTGAGAAACACATAGGTCGCCACGATTCAACTATCACCAAATTATGCTTACGTAACGCCCCAAATAGTGAGCACTAGAGACATATTCCGGGAAAATAAACTATGCCTGCTGTTGGACTTGTATTATGTTGAATAAAATTTTATTGCAAAAAATAAGAAATGTGGATTTTTTGTTTTATTTAAATCCGATGCGAATAAGATTCATGACGTCTTCCAAATATTGATTATACCTGATAGATTATCCAGTAAAATGAGAAGCATACTATTATGTCTTACTTTCAAATCTTACACAAAAACGAATCATGCCTTCAAATGAACCTTGATCACGACTAAATGACTGTTCACCAGACGCCAAGAAAACATACCATCGTACCCTAGTTTTCTAAATTCTATATGATGATGCGATTCATCTGAACTTCATAGAAATGGATAGGGAGTGAATCGAGTTGTGTATCCGAAAAACAATCTAATTTTGCAAACGCATTATATGAATTACCGAAATGGTCTGAATTCAACCATATATTTATAACAAGTACCGCGGAAAATGCAAGTTCCCACCATGGAATCATAAATATAAACGCCCTAGGCAACTCCAGCTAAATTTGGTTACTTGAGAATCTATCTGACAGCCTATCGAAACGTTAATCAAGTTTTTGAACCTGGGGTAAAAAGAATCACCTACATTACGACACATCTCCGACCAAATGAACAAGACACTTCCTCATTTTTATTCACTGAAAATCTACTATAAACTTTATTTCATAATTAAATCAAATATAACGTTCCACTATTATAGACGACTCCTGAATCGACGCATCCAGAATCACCGAGCGATTTCCGCAACGAACGGCAACGCTATGCCGACAAGCAATGTAGGACGCCGGATTCTCAATCTCCCCGGTACGAGAATCGAGAGAGAGATGCCACTTCGACAACGATGAGGTAGAATTATCATATATGGCTATAAAGCGGGAACCTGGGCGAAAACCAGCACGAGAAGCTCGAAAGAGGGCGGAGTTCACATTAGTCCGACTGGAAATACATCAGAAGCAGACAAATTGGCAAGTCTCAATAGCCAGACGGCGGCTGGACAGAGTGAATGTAGACATCGCCGCAGGGAGGATACCAAGCACTGACGATTATTCCCCAAACTACGGAGTATCCTATGAGCTCGATGACTCGGCTCTGGTGGAAATGTATACTCTAATGAACGTCGTGATTCCGAGACGACTGCTGCCAAGAGAAATGCAAAATTATGACAGCCGATCACCTCATCGATGGTCTCATAAATAATTGTTGCAGTTCCAACGTTGCCTAGAAAAGGGTAATTATTAGCGGGCAATAAAAGCTTGTACGTAAAGGGGTCAAGGTTAGAAACCACTAACTCCACAATTGTTTTTTGCAAAATCTGAAAACAATCGATACAATTTTTATATTTGAATTAATATTTTATTAATTTTTATAGATTTTAAATGCTAATAACGTAGTTAACCGCATAAAGAATAATTGTAACAATAACTCATTTCTTTAATAGCAAAAAATCACTGATATTATTTAGCATTATTTAAACCTATTAGAATCGAGTCAGGGGTCAATTAGCACCTTTAATACTGGCATGTAGGAAATGGCTTAATCTAGTGTCCTAAAACATATCATATTGTTGGGCTAGAAGCAACAATTTAAACAAAAAAATAAATTTTAATAGAATTTGTTGAATTGTGAAAATGGCTGATGAAAACATACACATGCACTGCAAGCAGAAATCAAAAATAAAATATTAATTAAAACAAATATTAATACATTCACTGAAAACGCTTTCAGATGCATACAGAAACATAATGTAAAACATAAAACCGCCAAAACTTTGCAAAATAAGGTTTATAAAATACATAGGCGGAAGTGGCGACCAGTGTAAAAGATTTAAAGATGAAAAAGAACAATACTCAGCGAGAATATTCAAAAAATAAAAATGCAAATTTAATGAAAATAATATTAAAAAATAAAGAAAAATAAATAGAACAAAATAAAAATATTAAAATAAAAGAATTAAAAAACCACGAAAAATGGTGGAAAAAAGTTTAAAATTCGCAGATTGGTCGCACCCAAGCGCGAAATTAGTATAAAAACAATAGCCATTTTCATAATTTTAACACAATTTAATTTTTGAATTCTAAACACTTAATGCAATTTTAAACAATTTTGAAACTTGTAAGTGGTTTTAATGCGTTATGAACTTATTTTAAATACATTTTATCATATTTATGCTTTAAAGTTTTGATTTATTTTTATGGATGGCTGCGATACTTTTAGTATCGTGACAGGTCCCCCTTAAATACTTATATAATATTGTAGTAGTCTGTTGGAAAAATGTTGAATTGAAATTCGATTCCTGCAGTTAAGTTTGCGAGAAGTTGACGTGTAGATTTATCATTTTCCGCCCCTCTGAGTCTCCTGGGACAGGTCAGCTTTGTACTGATCTCAAAAGTAGGACTCCACTGAATTTCACCGCAGCGTTCATGAATGGTGGACGGAGCGGTAACTTAATTAAAATCACGGGAAGATCGTTTAGACTTTGGGAGGATTAACATTTGAATAAATGTTTAAGTAAGAAAATTGTTTTTTCGAAAAACCCTGTCTACAAGTTATACCTATTGAGGGGATCGACTAGTGTTAGACGTAAATGAGAAAAAATGTGAATGAAAGAATTTACGATTTATATAAGTTTTCAAAAATGGATTTTAGATTACGTTTCAATTTCAAAAACCATTTTTACGGTATTAATAAAACAGGAAGAGTCGGAAATATTTGCTTTATTTTTCTCTGCCACCAATGGTGATTGCACATCTTTAATGATCCATCACGTTAAGATTTTTTTTCTTCCTTTTTGTAAATTTTGTGATTATTTAATTTTTAATTTTTCCTTGACACAACGACCAAATCCTGGAGAAAAACTCTATCGGTCCCGACAAAACTCCAAGGGCCAGTAAGAAACAACTCAAGTAAAAATCGACGACGCTGTGAACGTCGTCGGGCTGAGGGGACCATTCTTCTGGCAAATGCTGCCAAGGTATTGGAAGAGGTCACGGTTCAGGTCGCAGAGCAGCCCCTGAATTTGTAAAACGGGACGTTTCGGTACCCAGATTCTATACTGACGAAAATGACAAGATGCGAATTAGCCTATGCATAGAATCCACAATAAAGATGCCACAGCACCGACACCAAGAGGTCAAGAAGACCCAAAATTCATCAACTTCTGCCAGATATTAGACCGATGATTTCAGTGACGAGCTGGTCACCCAGTTCCTTAGATCGAAACCACCAAATCCAACTTCTACAGAAAACGAAAATTCCCGGTAGACATGGATGGAGATAACCGAGACATTCTCATAGATATATGCGAACTTTTAGATGAATAGAAACTTTGTAGATTATCTTGCTTTTCTGGTTGATGCCGCATTTTATGTTTAATGTTTCAGTTTTCGTTTCTTTGTGTATATTTGTTATTTCTCTTTTTAAATAAATGTTTTAACGTGTTTAATAATTATTATCGAACGCAGTGTAGTGATAAAAAGAATCTAATACTCTAAATCGTGCTGCTGAAAGGGTTTGATTACCCGAGGGAGCCATAATAGAAAAAGAATCAGGTTCCGATAAATTAATTTAAAGACTTATGGGCGTTTTCCAGGAAATAGAATGTTAAATTTTATTGAAAGGCAAGAAGTAACCCCGAATTTAATTATATTTATTCCCAAATTAAATAATAAATTTTTATAATTTTTGAAACAGCTGATTTAACAGTGGGTTAAATAATTTAGAGAAATGTTTGAATTATCCCATGTTAAGTAAACTACGAAATTCACGAATTAAAATAAATTTCAAGGCCATCAATACTGCCCCGTTTTTCGTAATAGTGCGGGTGAAATTACCTAGAATTTTAATAATTATGACGGGTAGTGTTAAAGAACTTTAACAAGTAAAATTGTCACTTCGGGGAATTACTAAAATATTAAATTTAAAAGAATTAATTAAGTATCAAATTAGATCCATTTTAAAATGTAATTTAATGTTAATTTAGTAACTGGATTGTAATCTCGACTCAGTCACAAAGTAATAAGGACTGGTAATAAAAGGTCAGCCTAAGGGTATGATAAGGGAACGAGATCACAAATGTATATCTAAGGCAAACAACGAGGCTAGAGTAGCAGTCCAGTGGGAACGTTGATGAATACAAGAGGAATTAGGAGACGTAAGTCCTTCTACAAGCAGTCAGGAAACCGAAAGCGAAAATATTACGAGTAGTCTTAGAAATTGAGCTCACCTGCTCGTGGATTTTCGGTTACTATATACAGTACCAACATGAGCTTGCTCATGGGTATATAGTGGTAAGATCAATTATGTCGGGTGTGGTGAGAAAATTAGACCCTAGAAGGAGTGAGTATGTCAATTGAATAGTGTAAGTAGAACTAATCCGCTAACAAATTCCACCCAGTACACCAACAATATTGACCGCCATTCAAAGAAATTTTCAAAATTTGGTGAACCCCAGAAAAGTAATAAATTGATGAAATCAGCAAAACAATCAAAATCACCGAAAAATATATTTTTCAATAAAATAATTATTTCTTCTTGTTTAAAGTTCTCTGTTTATCACCCGATTCGATTAATTGTTGACGCACTTGGATTCCTTTTCTGGTTCTGATTGAATTGATATACTTTTGGGTCCTCGTGACGAGTTCTGCCGACAGTCCGCTAATGTCACAAATTTCCGAGCGATCATTGATAGTCTTGTAGAGATTCATATCAAGCATTGCCGGACAATTGAGGACTTCCCAATGAATGGTTTTCATTTGAGGCAATCCGATATCACCGCTCGTCTTCTTTCGGACTTTGTCACTGAATCCGAACGATTCAACAACTGGTAATCTGGCTTCCACGATAAAATTGCCGAAATTAACCTCCTGCTTCACGATTTGACCGTGTAATTGATTGATGATGGAGCTTAGGTTTCTATAAGTATTGATCCTGACCTCCAAATCCAGCTTGTACATGGCAATCATCAATCTGGCCCCCGGGTGGAACATCATAGACATCTGGCAAGCCTTCATCACAACCAATGTCATTTGACCGGGATTGCAAATAACAGATGAGAAACTGAGGAGTTTATTCTGATTTTCATTGGCATTGACTACATCAGTGATGTTATTGGTGGAAATTTGATCAGGCTGAAATGGCACTAGATTATTGGGAATCTGTGGGTCGGAGCACACAACTACACTGTCATCTGTTGTCTCCCAGATGTCGTGGACGATAAATGCGACATTCTTCATCATTTCTTGACAGATTGGCCCAGCCTTTAATGCTTTTTGAAATCCCTTTGAGATGGAATGGACAAATGGGCCAAACTGTTGGCAATGAGCCAAATCGGCGTGTGATGAAAATAGACCTGCAGCACCGCCAATATAACAAAAAAGCATATTGCAAAGAGTCGTTTGCATGTTGCCGACCGCCCATAACTGGTCGATCATTGTTGCATAGTCCAATGGGATAACATCTGTATTCTCACACATTTCCCTGTCCTCTCTGCTTGCAATATCTAGAGCGATTTTTAACGATTCTAGCAAATGTCCTTTCTGTTCGACAGTCTGAAATTTTTTTAAATCAATTTATCAATAATTAAAATTCAATTTCTTTTCACTTCACATTTGAAAAAAATTCATTATTTTAATTAACCCAATTTTTTCAAAATATCGGCAAAACGATAAAATATAAAAAGGAAAAAAATAATGAAAAAAGCAGAAATAAGACATAAAAATATGTGAAAAATATGAAAAATAGAAAAAGAAAAATAAAGTAAAAAATAAATAAAATAGAAAATAATATTAAAAAAATTTATTTGCTTTATATACTAAGTTGTGTAAAAAGTTCCCGGCAGTTTTGGATTACAATTTCAACATATAGAATGACAATGAAAGCAAACATGATTAACCAACCGTTTTATTCGAGAAAGTAAAGTCTTCCATTATCTATAACAAGAGTTTATTAACTTATAACTTCCATGTATGCAAAGTGCCTTGTAAATTCACTTGCTGCTACTGCCCGGGAACTTTTTACACGGAATAATATTTTATAACATATATATATATATAAAGGATAAAATAATGAAAAACGAAAATAAGAATAAAAAATTAGAAAAATAAAAAAAATTAAAATAGTAAAAACGTAAATTAATTAAAGATAAAATAAAAGTGAAATTAAGACATAAAAATCAAAAAAAATACGAAAATACGAAAAGAAAAAAAGTAAAACCAATAAATAAAAAAGTAAAAAAATATGCTTTTCATATTTTGAAAAAATAACATAAGTAGGGATTAATTTCAGTTAAAATTTAACCGGTTTGAAATTCCTTAGAATAATATCGGTTTTCGGTTAAATCGGTTTGTAAAATAACGGTTAACCGTTAAAAACCGGTTTTTTAAAAATACTTTGTTAGCGTAAAACAAGTTTGGTTTTACGGACATCAAAAGGGCACATTATGTATAATTATGATAAAGTGAATGATTATTTTTTAATTCGCTTCAGCGTAGCAACGTGTACTATCATGAAATAAAACTAAAAATTATCATTCACGTTATCATAATTACAGAATGTGGCAGGTTACGATTAAAGTGAATGAAATTTCAGTGCAAAGTAAAACATTTTGAATTTTTAAAATCAAGTCTATTGTTCGCCAACTCTTAAGTTTCATAAGTTTACAATTTCTAATTTACTACTACGTTTATTTATGTAAATTATCCTATTTATGTAATTGTAAATCGATACCAATTATAATTTATTTCGATATTAAAAATTATAATGTTATTCAGTAATAATATCAGTTTCAAACTGTAAAGCATAATAGCTGCATACTGAATTTAAAAAAATATATCGCCAAAATATATTTTAAACACACAACTTAACACTTACCAATATTTAACCTAACTGCTAATGTAGTATTATAAAAAAGAAACGCTATAGTAAATATGATAAATAATTTTATTTATTTCCCATAACTATCATAATGTCTTCTAAAATGTGACCAGTTATGTGTCCTTAAATCTGGCGATATAAAGCAGAATACAGAAACATCTCTATACAATTAGCATCTTTTTACACAACTATAAATATAGCAAAAAAGGATACACTATGGGATCAGCTAGAAAATAAGATAACATCCGAGTTAACTGAACAATTAGGAGATGGAGTTTCGCATTTTATTTTTGTTTTCCATAGTGCTGTTTGAGGCTTTCGTTTTTTAAAATTCAGAGTACTCATCCTGATGTTTACTTCTTACGTGACGTTCTAAATTTGCAATGTGTAATAACCCAATCTTATAATACACTAATCTTGGTAAACTTAGGCATATATTTTTAATATTTTGTGTTTTTTGATAACCACAAAATTGTCAGATTTCGATTTTATACTAGGTTTTTTTATTGAAATTGTTTATTGGGATAACCATAAATATGAATGGTATGACATAAGCTTTAGAAAATATTAATTCGTATAATGAAAAGAAAATAAGTAAATTGAGTAAAACATATTTTAAATTGGAAAGTTACGATATATTAACCAGTGTTTTAGCATTTCGGTTAAAAGTAACCGGTTTATTTATGAATATTGTTTACGGTTAGTAAAATATTTAGAAAAATAACTGTTAACCGGTTTCAATCCCTGATAAAAAGGAAAAACATAAAATAATAAAAAATGAAATTAGAAAAATCAAAGAATTACAAATCATACCGATTTCGATAGTTCTCGTTCGGATTTGATTGCGTTATTCAGCAACGAAAGAATTAGTGAATTCTTTTCTATCCATTCCACAAGCGATGGCGGTAAGCTGTGAATACTAATTCGGCAACAAAGTTTAGTTCCAGCTTTCTGTGGCAAACGGATGTAAATGACTATAGATTCTTTAGCACCGGGTTGGTCACGAATTGGATTCATTAGCGCTTCATCCGATTCCATCACATTCGTCTTCAACATCTTAATTTCTTCAGAAAGGGCTTTTATGCTGTTAAACAATTCCAAGTCGCACATTGCTCGGTGAACAATCGTTTCTCTGAAAGGCACAATCGGTGCGGAAACATCAATCTCGATATGTGGTGCTATTCGGTTTGTGAGATCGTTTAGACATTTCTGCAAATGGATTTCCCCAGCCGCATAAACCAACAACTCTCCCGTTTGAGCAACAGACACTTGAACAATTGGATCCGATTTTTCCAATAATTGCAACGCATTTTGCAATTCATTCAAATAGGTGACTTTCTTCGGCTCAACTGAAACGCAGATAGTGTTGCAATCTTCTTCCAGGAACGAATCACATTGAGAAAAGACTCCCAAACAATCACCAAGTTTACATTTTCCAACGAGAGTCACGCTTTTATAGGCTTGTTGACACTCCATTCCTGTAAACCCGACAATGTATCCTGCATGGGCGCCGTTTTTCAGTTCGATAGTGTCTTGTCCCATTAGTTGATAAATGCCTTTCAATCGTGTTACGTAAATATCACAACTCTTATTTTCTCTATCACTGTACACTTCTATTGGACCTTCGTCGAAATCTTCAGGTGTTAAAGATAAAAACGACTCGGAAACTTTGTATGGATTAAATCTTGGAGTAAAGGCAAACACTTTCAAATCGTTCACCACCTGACCACTGTAAATTCGACCGAGACCGATTATATCTGTGTTAGTGTGAGATTTGAACATGAACTTGGTAATAAAAACGACAGATGGGGCATTTTTATCAACTGATGCTTCTCTGAGGATGTTTCTTGACGACTCAAATCGTTCATTGGGAACTAAAAGAGATAATTTCTTATCAGTAATTGCTGCTCTTGGATGAGGACATTTCTCGACAAGTGTGTCGAGTAGCACTGTCGGTAAAGGCATCCAAGTCCTGAACACATTACGAATGTTTGCAATTTGCGATGAAGATTCTCTGAAATTTTTCCGTAACGCGACATTAATATCTAATTTCTTCATCATTTGGTCTATTCTATCCAATTCTTTCGATTCAAATGCAGTCTGCAAATATTTTTCGCTAATAACTATATATATATATATATATATATATATATATATATATATAATATATATATATATATATATATATATATATATATATATATGGCAAAGGAATCACGATGCACTCAAAAATATAACCATGTTAATTGTGACGATACTACTATGTTAGGATCTACTGATTTGCTGTCCGCATAGTAAAAAATCATAAAAGTGGTTTGAATTTGACAGATAGGTTATAAAGAAGTTAAATGTTAGAGATTGGTAAAGGTAAAAAGAACTCGATCAGTTTATCTTTTAGGTAGTTCTTTGAATAATACGTGAAAGCAGTCCCTTTGAAGTAGAGCTCAATAATGTTTAATTATAAAAAACGGAAGTTTTATAAGTTGTACCAATATTTGCAAATGCTACGTTATTCACGGCAACCTCCATTTGCGCAATAATCACTCATGGCCTTGCTCACTCACTTGAATTTGATGATATTTAATGCATTTATCTGTACTAACTTATCATTCATTCAAACAAGGAAACACATAACAAATCGATTTTAGTACTAGTAACAAGTAGAACCGTCATGTATCACTTGAAATAAAGAACGAATGTGTCAGTAATCACAGTGAACGTCTTTCATATATTACATACATCAATCTCCTTCTTTCACGCCGAGTCAATGGCAACTGCAATAATATTCTATTTTCGATATACGGGTGAATAAAAAGTGAATTATCTGAATACCTGTTCCGTTACTTGTGTACGTTTTATGTATTTACGAGGCTTGCTTCATAAGATAAATAAAAATTTAGTTTGTGGACATGAGTTATCTCTCTATTCTCTTCGGTGAGGAAAGTTACATGCAAATCTACATATCTTTGGTCTTTATTAAAATGAAGCAGGACTTGGGTGGTTTAAAAAGAAATACTGCATAGAAGAAAACAGAAAGCAGTCCATATTGCATGTTTTCCCAGAATCAATTTTGAGGAATATGAGTAAGGGAGTCAGATAATTTTGAATAAGTAGGAATAAGAAGTGAAAATATATTTACTCATTATAATATTGCAAATTATAAAAATATTTCTACTCAGTGATGTTTTTTCTATTGTTTGTCAGTTTTTACTTTTTTTATCTACATTATTCATATTCCATTCTCTCGCTCTCTGAAAAATCTTATATCAAAAATCAACCTTTCATGTTTATAGGTTATGATTAAATAGCATATTGTATAAATAAAATATGTATTTATATTCAGCAAAGCGTGACACTTGCTTCTATCGGCGTTTGATTGATAGAAACAAGAGGTGGCTTCCGGGGAAGGAATGCGATGACTGTGTTCAGAGATAATGGAAAACTATTGCCCTATCGGCCAACGAGTAACATCTAACACTGTAAGACAAATGCTATGGTTAATTGTTACTGCTTCAGTATTAGTTACAAAAAGTAGTACTAGAGAACTTTTATTAGATGAGTCATTAATGTCACGACTTAGGTCTGTGACTTTGAATTCGCGGAGGGAAAAGAATTGAATTAAAGCCGAAATTCGATTCATTCCTCAACAATCATTTGCAAAAACAACTAACTTTGGATGCATTTTTTATCTGACAAAGACCATCTACTTCTCTGTCTCTTTAGACCAAAGTTCCGTTTCTACAAACCTGGTGACAAAAGCAAAAAAATCGACAGAAGCTGTTGCCGATAAAATAAATAGCGAGAAAATGGCCGAAATTTGAAACGACAAACAATTTGGTATTCAATTTTGCTGGCAAATATATTATAGGAATCGAGTTATTTAATAATATTTTAAATCGATTCTTAAATTATTGCAATTTTCCTTATTATTTTTATCGTGAAGAGTACTTATATATCCTTGTTAATAATAATAAAAATGATAAAATTAAAACCGTTCGCAAAATCGAAAAGTAATTAAATTGCTAAATCAGCAAATCAAAAAAACTTACATAAACATTCCAAATCTGATCAAGAATCAAACTAGTAAAAATATTCTTTCGATCATTTGCGATTGCACCTTTGCAAATCTGCTTTTTGCTGTTAATGTAATTGTCCCCCCACATCTTTTTGAATAACTCTAGCTTATCAATCCCGAGCAATTTTGAGTAAATCGGCACGAAATCACTCAACCGGAAACCCCATTGGTGATAGGCAGAACAAAATATTACTTTCCCTTTTAAAGGATTAAATGGATTTGTGTCGTAATTTCGTGAAATATGTTCAGGAAGAATGATCGAATCTGTTCTTTCTTCTTCTTCCCGATTATCATGTGAAATCAACTCGCCGATAACATGATGTATTTCCTGAATTATTTCTTCTAATTTCCGATAAGCAGACGTCGTGTCCAGTTTCAAGTCAGTAAAAAGTTTGTCAATCTTATTCAAGACTAAGATAAAATTTAATCGTTCTTTCCATGCTTGTTGAATTACTGTTCGTGTTTGACAAGAAACCCCTTCAACAACATCAACAATAATGAATGCATTGTCAGAAATTTTAACTGCCGTCGAAACCTCTCCACAGAAGTCAACATGTCCTGGAGAGTCAATTAAGTTTATTATATATGTTTTATTTTCGTTATTATTTTTCAATTTGTTGCAATAATTATGTTTTAACGAAATACAACTTGACTTCATTGTAATTCCTCTTTCCTGTTCATCCTGCGTACTGTCGAGATGTCGTAAATCTCCAGCAGAGTAATGTGAAATAATTCCATTTGAATAAAGTAAGTTATCAGCCAAAGATGTTTTACCTAAAATTTTCTTAAAACATAAAAATAAAAAAGTTGAATTACCATGATCAACATGAGCCAAGATACAAACATTTCTTATAAATTCCATTGAATTAATTATCAGAGATATTAATCTAAAATTAATATTCAAACAATTTTCGAATTCAGTTATTTTAGGAAAATTATTATTTTTAATTTATGGTTGATATTTAATTTTAAATAGATGTTCGTAAATTATTTATTCATAATATACGAATAAATCATCTGATTAAGTGTATCTAGTTAGAAAAAGAATTTAATATTTTTAATTTTTGATTCCTGTCTATTAATAATAAAAACTCAATGGTGTTATTAAGGTGTTTGGAGCCTCTAACTCTGAAAACAATTATTTTATTAAATTAAGTAAAATTCATTCAATCCACAATATCCGTTATTAAAAAAGAAGTAAGGATATTAGAAAAATAATAATTGTGGGGTTAGTGTGGGGTTGGTGGTGTGGATGACCTTCACCCCATACATACAAAATTAGTTTTGCGCCCGCCAATTGTTTACCCGTTGCTAGGCAACGTTGGTACTGTAACCACTGGTCACAGGACCTCCAAAGGTGAGTTCCGATATCAGAACTGCTAAGGGTTAGTCCTATGTCGGGTTCAGCGGACTGCCGTTAGAAGGCCTATGTCCGTCTTCTGTTTCAGGTCCCTTTATTACTTTCTTTCTAATATATCTTGTCTCTATATTTGCTTACAAATAGTAACATAATAAGCTAAACAATTTTATTTATTATCAAATGAATCAGTAGTCATGGGTTTGTTATTTCATTTGGCCGCTCCTTGGGCACGTCGTCGCAGCCGCTCGTTTCGACCTGGTCGAGCGTGTGATCGAGGTTTCTTGTTAGTTGATTGAGATGTTTCTGGGTCGCGATAGCCTGTGATCTACCTGTTATTTTCGTGTCCTATTTTATATATCCCTTAAAAAATAAATTCTTTGTTTAGTGTTCTTTTTAAAGATTTAAATTTACATAATAGTAATTTATAGATAGAAATTTTCGCTAGTTATTACATGTAAGTAAAGCTTTGTAGCAATTGCATTATCAATAATAGACACCATTTAATATTTTATTGTATTCTTTTCTGAATTTTCAAGACTTCATGTTTCCGGCGGCGTGGATGAGTTAGATGGACAATTAATTTATCTTTCTTGCGTTGTAATGTTATTATATTGTTTATCGGTTGTTTGCGAATTTATTGTTTATGTCGACTGTTATTTGTTATTCATTAAATTTTTGGCGGTGAAAGTCCATTGTCATCGATCACCTTATCATCTTTATCAATCTACCGATCAATAAACGAACTTTGATTCGCGGCAGATGTTTCTTCGGCGTCATGATCTTATTTGGTCAATGTCATTGACCCATCGTCCGCGTTGGAATGTAGTCTTTTTACTCTGTCACAAACTGTCTGTAGTTTACCTATTTATATTTACCGTTGCGATCGAATTTGCTCTCTATTGGTTTCGTGGATTATTACATGGCCAATTTTATTGTTAATTCGGTAAATGGATTTCTAGGATGTTCTCTCTCTGAATTATTGCTCTTATTCAACGACGGCTAACTAGGAATTCACTCTATTAAGATTTACTCCGGATTATGCTGTTTTCGAAAATGTTCAATGGTACGTGCTCGTCATGGAGAAGACTACTAGGTGAGATACTCAACGACTGCGATTCGATGAAGAGTATGCTAGGGTTGTGGTGGAGCCTAAATCTTTGCTCTATATATGATCTACTATTTCATTGCGTTGTGATGTTAAATTATATTGTTCGCTAATTTAGTCGGGAGTTTTCATTTCATTATTTCTATCAATTTCAGGGTGTCTCGTTAGATATTATTCGGATCTAAAGTTTTAAGGCTATCCGTGGGAAATTTATAGTGTTTGAATTATTACGAACTATTTTATGAAGGTTGAGCTCTTTTATTATTTAATCACGAACCGTATTACGATATTTATTACTATTAGTTTACTACTTTTTTATGAATCATTCTTATTAGGTTATTTATTTACGTCAGGTTCGGTTTAATATTATTATCTTTTGTTGCCTTTTATTTATTAACTATAATGCATTTGTATTATTTCAAATCATTGAATTATCCTTTGATCCGTTATTTACATCTTTATCCTTCAATTAGTTAAAGGAACTAAGTTTAATTGTTAATTTTTGGTTCATTATTCGTCAATGATGGCTGCTTTGATTCACAATTCATTTTTCCGAAATGTTAATTGATCTAGTAGTTATTCTTTTATCGGAATCAGTTACTTTCACCTTATCATCTACAATTTAATTGTCCATCATTTTAGTAAAGTTCTGTTTCCTTACTTTATTTTTCGGTTTCCTAATCATGAAATTTATTAGTTTAGATCTAATCAGAGGATAATTCAATCACGGATTACTCTTAAAAATTTTCCTTTCTTTTATTGCCTAGGTGGTTAGCTATAGATTGATTTGATTTACTCATCAGTTACATCTTAGTTGCTTTACTAAAATTTATTCTTTTATATTTTAGTCACAAGTTTGGTTTTGGTTCAATCAATTTATTAATTTATTTAAGTCGCGTCGAGTTTTAAGTCATAGATTTAATTACTTTAGATCAAATTAATGACAATTTAGTTATTAAATTTATTTGCATCGCATCGGATTTAAGTCCCCACTGCCCAAGCCTTAATTTAGTCCTAAGGTTCTTGTGTTTATATTAGATTTTTCGAGTGCCCACTGGACTACTCGGTGTTATCATTTTAGCCGATTTGTAATTAGATATTTTAAGTCGATTTTACGGGAGATGGGTGAAAGAGAGCCAGCCAAAAGACTAGTTCTCAATCTTCCCACTACCCCTATAACGGATAGAATATTTACGTTCGAGATCCGTCGTTACGCACGACAGAGCTCTCACGGGCACACACTATAGGCGGAAAAACCGCACTTACACAGTGTGACTAGTTGTGTTTTGATTTTACTTTCTTGTGTGATGTGTGGCTGTGGGCCAGAAAAATTTCGACTCATTAAAAAGAATTAATTTTCGAATACATATATTAGTGCATTTCAGTAAAAGCATAGTTGACCATTGATTCATCGCATTCATACACAATCAGGTGGCAAATAATTCCCACATGCACTAGTCAGTAGAGCTTACCTGTAAGATACTGGGTTCGTGATGTGGAAATAGTTACCGAGAGTTGTTCCTGTAATTGAAAAGTTCTTCTGAAGAGTATTTATTCACCGAGTGAAAAAAGTGATTAAAACTTTGTGAAAATGGATTGGTATTTATACCTGTTCTGTGACCCTAACCTTACGTGTTAATTTTTATGCGTTAAAACAAAATTTGACCTTGCCATTATGTGTCTAATTTATTTCTAATTTTTTATTATTTTTTCGATTTCTTTTACGATTTACTCATTAATTTTTAATTTCAATCATTTCTGATTAAAATTATTTTATTTTTGTTCGATTTATTCATGAACTCTTTTAATTTTTCGTAAATTGTCACTTTTTCGGTCAAATCTTTTGTTATTGTATTATTTCTATGTCAATTTGTGCATATCTTGATGCGTTTGTTAATATTTTAATTTAATTTTATGTTTTCCTATTTTATATGTTAAATTATGTGTTTTTCTCGCATTTTTAGGTGGTTACTTGATGTTTATGGGTCTGATTTTGAATTTTGCGTGTTATTTTTGCGTGCTGTTTCCAATCCATTTAAACAAAATCTTGTACTGGCCCAACATTAGTGATGTTTGTAACCTTGACCCCTTACATATAATGCTGGTGGGTTTCTGGGTGTTGATATTTTGAAACTATATGGTTGTTACCCAGACAACCCCATACAAATATTCTTTCGCTTACCACTCAGCACACGTTGATAAGCAACGTTAGAACTGTGTTCGAGTGGGTGGATCGTCCACAAAAAATGAGCGCTATTACTATTGCTATAATTGACCGAACGATCCATGGGTCCAACGAGCTGCAGATAGAAGGCCTGTGCTCGATTTCGATTTTTAGGTCCCATTACTCTACTATCTCTTTCAAATGTTAACCTATACTCTCATATCATTCATTGTTATGTCCATTCCCATAGTCCTTCTTATCGTCGTCCGTGTTGATGATTATTCTTTGGCCTGTACACCCTTTGTTATGTTAAATATTCACATAGTATCTCTCTTACTCTTATCTCTATTATAACCACAATGTTCCCTATTACGTATTATTGTTAGCCTTATCATTGATACTATTATATGTATTACCTTTATTAATTGTTACTACTATTATCTTTGTTGGGCCAGAACACAAGCGGCTTTGAGAATTGATTAAATGAATCGGTAATATACACGCAAATACAACATGCAGATTTAAAATCAGACCCATAAAACCCCAACTAACCATGCTAAAATACGAGAGAGAAAACAATTAAATTTAAATCAAGAGACACAAAAATCAATTAAAATAATAACAAGTGCAACAAGATCCGCACGAAATAAACATAAAACTAACACGAAAACCTAACAATTTGACCGAAATTTGACAATTTACCACAAAATGCGAAAATTCATGAAAATGAAATAAAAATCAAATAATTTGAATTGGAAACAATTCAATTAGAAATTCAAAAGAAAAATTGAAAAATTAAATTACAAAATAATAAAATTACGAATAGAATATACTAGAAAATCACAAGGTCAAATTTTGTTTTACTAAATCAAAAAGAACACGCAAGATTAGGGTCGTACAATAGGTATATATACCGATTCATTTTCACATAATTTTAATCAGTTTTAATCTGTGGAATCTAGAAATTTCGATGTGAGTGAGAGGATGTTCGAAAACTCTCTCCACGTCGCGTCATTGCAACCTCGAATGAGCTCTGCTTGGGCGTCGGCGTGGGGAGAGGGTTATGATGTATTATGAACGAAAAATTATGTTTTTATCGACAACTATGATGTATTATGTGGCAAAAATATATGTTTACCTAAACAAGTAGATTTTCTTTGACGAAATTTTTCCGGCCCAATGCCGAAACAACATCACAAGTAATTAAAATCATACACATAATCGAATTGTGTAAGTGCGTGTATAATCGCCAATAATTCGTGCCCGTGAAGACACAGGCGTGAGAACGCAGGAGCTGAAACGTCAATATCATTCTGTATAGGGGAAAAGGATGAAGGGGAAATAGTCTTAAGGATGTTTCGTCATTGCTCACATCCCATAAACTCGACCTAAAATTATTTACAACAAACGGCTCAAAATCACCACACCGAGTAGTCCAGTGGGCACTCATATTCTTCTAAAATTGACACAAATTTTCCTAGGATCAATTAAAGGAGGGTGACGGGATTTTCAATAGTAAAATCGTTGCTATGCTCAAAATATAAAGAATTTTGCTAAAAGTTATTAAAGAACTTGTTAATAAAACTAAAATGCTATGCTCAAAATATAAAGAATTTTGGTAAAAGTTATTAAAAAACTTGTTAATAAAACTAAAATGCTATGATCAAAATATAAAGATTTTTACTAAAATTTCTAAAGTTATTAAAAGATTTTTAATAAAACTAAAAACCCCGAAATGCTGTAATGAAAATGTACAGATGGGTAATGAAACTAAAATCTCGAAGTACTATAAGTCCTAAAGTTAAAATGCAAAGAATCTTAATGGGACTAGCACTCAAATTAATCCAATTATTATCGTAAATATTTAAGGACAATAAACTCTTAAATTATATTAACCCAAAGTAAAAAGGTAAAAGTTTTCTAAGCGAAATTAACTCCCAAATTAATAACCATACAAGAGAATACAAAAGTTCTAAAAAGACCCAAAAATCCAAAGGCGCATCCACGTTCAAGTTTTCCCAGAACGTATTAAATAACGTATTGTATCATGAAACAAAAACCCAAACACCACCCATAAATAGCAAAGGAAAACACGCGAGTGTCGTTTTAGAATCTAACACCACACAACGAAACAATCTAATAATGAAAATTTACTAAATAATATATTACGCGCCAAACTCCAAATGTACATCAGGTTAATTTAACACTATTGATAGAAAAATGCAAAAGAAATAAACAAATTTACTCGATAAATACATCATGACCACACAACAACCACAATCATTTTCATCATTGAAAGAACGTCAGTAAAACAATAACTCCACTTGAAAATCGTATCATAAAAGATTTACGACGATGATAGGAAAATCCCCATCGTACACAATCGATATTGTTCCAACAGTATTGATCCTCAAATATATCCCAGAATCATCTTGAGGGAGAGTTCCAAGATCTGATTAACCAACATAGAATTCCGGAAATAAACGGAGCCGACTTAGGAACTAATACTTTCACAATTAGGGATCATAATAAATATATTTTACCGTGAGGTTGCGTGTCAATCCCAGTGATAATCCCTAAAACGGGTCCCTTCACCAATAGTTCCTTCGAAGAAATCTGATCAATAAGAATGTCGACAGTGAAGTCCCATCTAACTCATAGCCAAATGTCGAAATTAGACAAATACGGTCCCATAAATAAGTCAAAATATCAACACCAGAAACCCACCATGATCAAAAATGAAATCAAGATAGGGATGGGTATGGTAAGTTTTGGATGAGGGACATATAAAGATTTCAATGCCATTGAACTGATGACGATAATATTTCTTCATTGGGTCATGGCTTTTATCACAATGATTCACGGATGAATTGCAGTACTGAGGGTATAAATTGCTTATTTATATAAAAATAATTATAAGTGAAAATTAATTATTTTTGAAAATTATGGCGTAATTTTTAAATAATGAAAAGTTATTTAAAAGGTTAATAAATTACCAAATTCGAACCCTTTAATATGAAAAGGTTATACTATTTTCAAACTTATGTAAAAGGTTATATAAATTATGTAATTAAATATTTATAAAAATAAACAGTTTACAATCAAATTATGAATCTAAACTATTTATTTTTAAAGATTTTAATCTCTAATTTATATAGCTAATTTTAAATCATTATAATAACTAGAATTTAAAAGTAATATTATTAAAATTATAAAAATTTAATTCTTTATTTAAAATATTACTTAAAAATCATTTAAAAAATTCAAATATGGAATATTTTTCATGTTTTAAAAGTTTGGAATATTTTCAATATTTGGAAAGTTTGGAATATTTGGCATGGTAAATTGGAAATTTGGATAATACCACATGTAAGGCATGTTGGCATAAGGCATATTTTAAATAAATAATTACTAAACATTTAATTAAAATTTTAATCTTACAAAGTTGGCATTCATATTCTGCCAATACATTTGACCTGGAAAGTTATTAGAATTCTAAATAAACTTAATAATTTTCAAATAAATTTAAAATTTACCATATGATTTGTATTTGATATTTGTTTGGAATTATTCGTATTAGATGAATTATTATTACTGTTCTAAATAAAATAATAATAAAATTAAAATTAAAACTTTTACCATATTGATTATTGTTCGAAGTTGGGTATTTGTAAAAAGTGACCATAAAATGAAAAATATATCCTTATATATGAATAATTACGTTATTACTACTACAATAAATTAACCAATCAAAACACAGTAAATTGCATACATAAATTTTTAATATTTCAGATAATCTAAAGCACCAAGTAAACAGTTTTTATAAGCACAATCATTATCGTGTTCATAATACAGACAATATATGTTTCTTGGAAATATTGATATTCTTTTAATGAATACTTTACAATTCTCAAAGATGGAAAATATATTTTTAAAATCTTTTTTTTGTTTCATCTGTCACATAGAAAATAGCTGTTTTTCGATCAGAACCAATATACTTAATATACACGTTGGACAGAAAAAATTCTGACCGTTAAGTATCTGATCTTCATGATCTTCGTTTGGCGAAAACACCCAATGTAATGGTCTTAAAATATTATTAGTATTGATCATACATAATTCTTTTATAACTAATCCACCAATTTCATTTTCAAAAACACTAATATCAATAAAATAACTAGACATTTTATAAAACATTTATTTAAAATCAGTACGTTTATACATTGAGTTTAGCCAAACAAGACAATGTTAACCACAAGTTGTTGTTAAAGGATTTTGATATCGATGTTGATTGTATACAATTGACTTTCCTATTGTTTGTAATTTACTAACTAATAAAGCTAGATAATAGAATCCCATTGGATCGAAAACATGGATCTTATTTGGTTTCACATATACAGCAATCCAGTGTTCACCGCCAAGATTAGATGATTGAGTATTATCACCATTGTTATCATCAAGAAATGGAATTTTAGCTAAAGGATATACACCAACAAACTATTTCCCCAATAACTGTTTTCCAATTTTATCAACCTGAATAGAACTAATTAAATAAAATTAATAATTAATTAAAATCTTATTCGTGATAATCTGATTACATAGAATTACTATATTTATACTAGTACAGTTCGATTTGCAGTAATTTGAATTTCGTTTTCAAATACGCCATATATTATTACATGTACTGGTTCTTCAACAGCTTTAGAAAACTTTATATCCAATCGTAAATTTCCATTTTGAGGTAATTGACTTTGATTTAAATCAAAATCAGGTGCGAAAACAAATGTGAAAAATGGATATTTTGATTTAAAATCATCAAAAGATATTCCAAAATTTAGGTTTTTATTTAACTAACCCATATTTCTCACAATACTTTGCATATATGTGGTACAGAAATTGTTATTTTCGAAATCTAGAGTATTTCGCGATAATCTGTGTTTTTCGATAAAGATAATGAAGTGACATTATAATGTCTGAATTTTGAGCTTAATCAGTATATGAACCGTTGTATTGAGATTCACTTTGAAAAGTAACAAGAATAAAATTAAGCATTATTCTATCTCCAAATATCTGTTCCTTATAGAATGATGATGCACCTTTACCAATAGCAAACTGAACAATTTCTTTTGTTTTAATTGGATAAATCGCATGTTTTGAATTAAGACCAAGTTGATGACCTACTAATACCGATGATTCAACACGAACTGAACTCTTCGAATCATTAATTTAGCATCTAGTAATTGGCATGTTGGTTCCCCAGTTTTTGAAAATAATGATAATGCAGAATCAGATTGTTTCAATCTAATGTGAACATTGACACCAGGAAGTAAATATTTTGGTTGATCCATAAAATCAAACTGTAGTGAGGAACACGTTGTAAAAACCTTTGAGTCTTTTATCCAACTTTTTCTTTCTTCAGAATTTCTATATTCCATAGGTGTAAGATAAGTATTTTTAGTATCACCGTTATAATTTCATATAGTTTCAATCATTGGTTTGTGTGAATAAGTATTGTTACCTCCCTCAATTTTAATATGATTAAACCCAAAAATTGCGTCTTTAAAAAGTGTATGAAACATGTAATTGTTTGGCTTAACATCTGAAGTATCCACCAATTTTTTTGTGTCGATATTTACAACTTTAATTTGAACAGTTAATAAAGTATCATTCAAATCTAAATATTCAGTTTGGGAACCATTAATGTAAAATTCAACATCATTTCTACTATCAGTAATTGAATTCATCGGAAATACTTCTTCAAATACACCATATTCAATTACTGCTTGAGGTGACGAACGATCAAAAATGCATAATTCAGATTTACCACAAATCATTTTTGAAATATAGTTACATGTCCTTTCATTCGATTTTTTATATACCTACCACATTCTCTACCTTTTAGCATGGACCAACCTGATGCAGTATATTCAAGCTGAGGTTCCTCACTCTTAAACATATTTGCAACACCAGGTATCATTGTTGATACAGCCGGTAAAGCTTTACTTATTTCAGACAGAGTATTTTATTTTAATGAGGATAATATTTTTTTCCCGGCCCATAGCCACACACCAGCACGATATTAAACTTATACATAATTATCGAGCAGTGTAAGTGCTGTGTAAGTCCGCCAATAGCTCGTGCCGTGAGAGATCTCGCCGTGGGTAACGACGGACTCGAACATCAAATTATTTGCAATTATAAAGGCAGCGGGGAGATTGGGAATCAATCTTTTGTTGATCCATTTTCCACCTACTCCCGAAAAATCGACCTAAATTATCGATACTTATCGGCGAAAATTATAACACAGAGTAGTACAGTGGACAACTCTTAAAATCTAATATGAACATACAAATCTCTTAGGAACAATTTGAGGTTAAAGGGAAGGAGACTTGCTGGAATCGATGTAACGAACATGTTGAATTAAAATCCATTTACTATTTTATTAAAGCAGATAAGAGTTAAAAGATAATTCAATAAATAATAGAAGGTTTCAATAGAAATATTTAAAATGACTAAAGAACAATGCTGTCGATAAGAGGTAAAAACTAGTCCGGTATATAAATAAAGGTTAACGTAAACTTATTAATTACAGCTCCAGCGATAACTAATTAATAAGGAAGTAAATGGTAAACTACCGGATAAAATAAGTAGTATCATATTATAGATACAACGCAAAGAGGGATTCCCATAAATATTGTAAATAACTAAGCATTAGAACCCTACTATCCCCATACTTTAGTTAAACCGAATATGTGATCAAAAATCCAAATGATAATGCCGCACTAAATAATAGTAAAGATCAAACACCGGACCTACCAACCATAGATAATAACCCTAAAGCCAACGTAAACCGCAATAATCATTCACATCTATTCTACAACTTCTTAGAGTAGATACTTACAACAACGTCGAAATAAAGTATTAACTCATCACCATCTCAATAGAAACCAAAAGCCAAGCCCAGATAATTTATTTATTGGTAAAAATCATCCCGAGATGCCCACCACAACATCCGATCCATTATGAGTTAGCAACCATTGACAATCACCGAGACGTTCACTAACATCGGAGCAGCAAATTTATAACCCAGGTAAAGAAAAACCGAACTGAGATAACGGAAATTGAAATGTCACCTCACTGATATCGACGATGGCCAAACGAAAGGGATATACGAGGTAAGTGCATCATGAGATGCTTGTAGTAGGCAAAGCAAATGCTAAATTAAGTAAAGTTTAATCATTTTTCATAGCCATAATAGTTAAATAAAATCTCACCAAATAAAATTCCAAGAATTATGGTCGCAAAAATATAAAAATAAATTCAGAAGAAATTCCTTTTAACTCAAGAAAATACTGGACATTCCACAAACTAACACACATAATCAAGTAGAAGAAAATATGAAATATCGACTCATCAAGACCATATTTACTACAAGTGTTGGGCCAGCACACAAATAGCCTTGAGAATTGTTTAAATGCATCAGTAATACAGCACGAAAACCCAGCACCAAGATAACTTAAAATACAATATACAACACCAACTAAACACTTTAAAACCGGAGAGAATATAAATAAATATAAAATCAAAAACATAAAAGTAAAATAAAATAAATACAAAATGCATCAAGAACCGCACGAAATCTACATAAAAAATAACATAATAACAAGAAAATTTGACCGTAAAATGACCATTTATATTAAAGTAAAAATTAATGAATTAAATGAATAAAAATAAAATATTTTTGGCTGAATAAATTTAATTAGAAATGTTAAAAATAAATTACCAATTTAAATTAAGAAATTAATAAAAATTTAATTTAGATAACACAAATAATTTCAAGGTCGAATTTTGTTTAATCGCAATAAAATTAACACGCAAGATTAAGGCCAAATGATAGATATATATACTGATGTGTTTTGACAAATTTTCAGTCTTAATTTTTCAGAGAAACAAAATTTCAATCTAACCTGAGTTAGTGTGCGTTGCAACTGAGAGCCGTGCTTTCAGGCAATTAACACTAGTAAGTGTTTTGCCTGAAAACGACAACTTTCAGTTGCTATACATTGGTGTGAGGCGATACAAACGATTGCCTGAGGAATTTTCGACAAATTATGAAAATATATGCACGAATGTGGATTAACTTATTGATCAATGGTGAAGAAATATGAGTGAATACTGCATGAATTTTTTGAAAAAATTTGATTAACTGTATTGGGATGAAGCAATAAACAACGATGATGCCAATAGACGTCCGATTACTATGAACTATTTCATGTCAAATAAACCGTACTATGCTCGAAACATTTACTCAACTGATATGGTAAACTTTATTTATTATTCCTTTTTCGGCCCACAGCCAAAGCATATTGCAAGACAGAGAAATAGAACACCCCTATCGACTTTGTAAGCGCGTGTATAATCGCCAACAATCGTGCCGTGAAGGTTCCGGCGTGAGAACGCAGGAACCCGAACGTCAAATCACTGAATTAAATAGCGAAAGAAAGTGGCTTGAGAGTGGGTTTTTTGGCTCAGCCTCCTTGCACTTAATTTCGATAAAATCGACATAAATATTTTGACAACATTCGGCTCAAAATCATTGACACCGACTAGTCCGGAGGGCACTCATTGAATATAACATGAACATACATAGAACTTAAGGACGGAGAGAGGGAAAGGATAGAATAGCAAAATTGTTGCAACAGTTAAAGTGAATAGCCATCGGAAAAAGATTGATCCGAACGACTAAAATCATGAAAAATAATGTTTTAAAGAAGTAAATAAAATATGTTGAGTTGAAACGGTGAGTATGGGCGGAGCGCTGCGCAAATTTTCGGAAATAGTTAAAACATTTGTCATAAAAACTGTGGAATAGGGGCGGAACGCTGCTCAAATCTTCCGAATTGATTAAATTACTTATAGAAAATAGTAAAACAAAAGTGAAATGTTGTTCAATTGTTAGTATAATATTCTTATAAACTGTAGGATAAGGGAGGAACGCTGCTCAGATTTTCCGAATCAATTGGAATACTTATCGAAAATAGTAAAATAAAAGTGAAATGCGGCTCAACTGTTGGTATAAGATTGTTATGAAACTGTAAAATAATGGCAGAATGCTGCTCAAATTTTCCGAATTAATTCAAATACTTAACAAATATAGTAAAGTAAAAATGGAACGCGTAAAATAAGGGCGGAACGCTGCTCAAATTTTCCGAATCGATGAAAATACTTTATCAAAAACCGGAAAAATACAGATGGATTACGGCTAAATTTTTATATAAAAAAATCTTTCTTAAAGCTGAGGACTAAGGACGAATCCCTATACAAAAATTTGTTAATAATGTTGATAATAATTATGATAATAATAGTAGTAATAATAATAATAATGGTAATGGTAATAATGGTGATGGTAATAATAATAATAATAATCATGGTACTTGTAGTGATAATGATAATAATTATGATAATAATAATGGTAATAGTAATAATGGTGGTAATAACGATAAATATAATGGTAATTATAGTAATAAAAATAATAATAAAAGTAATACATATAATAGTAGCAATGATAATGCTAGTGATAATAATGGGGAACATTGTGGTTATAGTAGGGATAAGGGTAAGAGATATACTGTGGGAATGCTTAGATTGACAAAGGGTGCACATGCCATAAAATAATCATCAACACGGACGACGATAAGAAGGACTATGGGAATGGACACGACAATGAATGATATGGGAGTATAGGTTAACCTTTGAAAGAGATGGGAGAATAATGGGACCTAAAAATCGAAATCGAGCACAGGCCTTCTATCGGCAGCTCGTTGGACCCATAGATCGTTCGGTCAATTATAGCATTGGCGATAGCGCTCACTTTTTGCGGACGATCTACCCACTCGAGCACAATTCCAACGTTGCTTAGCAACGGGTGCCGAATGGCAGGCGAAAGAATATTTGTACGGGGTTGTCTGGGTAACAACCATATAGTTTCAAAATATCAACACCCAGAAACCCACCACAAGTAAATGCCGCTCTCAACAATCGATAGAAGGAAATTAAAACAATGACCAATCAGCGGACGCCACCGCCAATTCAAGTTCTTACTCGTCCGCGTGGAAGAAAAATCGACAGCTCGTATAAATACGGGCCCATGTTACAACGAACGTCGTCACTATCTCACTATTTTAACTGAGAACTTATGCCAAAATTGATTGCAATGAATCAAGACAAATTCGATGTGGAAATGTTGGAGAAGGTCAGAACCTCCGCTAGGAAGAATAAGATAACGCGGGACAAGCACAAACCCGCTGGGAGGAATTCGATGTCATCCAAATGCGTTCCCACGAGGGAGTCCATGTAGAAGATCATCCGGCAGGTAAGGCCGATCTTACTATAATTTCTTTTCAAAGTTTTGTTGATTTAATATATTTTTCCAATTAATTATAGTTATTTGGTTTTAAAATTCTTTATTAAGGTTACAATTTTGTCTCTGATACATTTTAAAGTAATTACATTTTTCCACGTAATAACAATTATTTAATATTAGAGTTATTTAGTAAGGTTATAGTTTTGTCTTTGATACCTTTTGAGTTAGAGATAGCTACATTTTCTACGTAACGGTAGTTACTTAATATTAGAATTATTCATTAATATTGAACTTTTATCTCTAATATATTATAAGTTAGCAATAGCAAGTCGTCCACGTAGTTACTTAACTACCGTATATTGAGTATTTCAATAAATACCACTCTGGAAAATGATCTTAATATGCACCCACAGTAGATTTACGGATTTAATATAGTATCACAATAAGAGTTTATCTTGTAATTTAGCTTAGTATATTTTGGTAGTAGAAAAGCTTTCAAACCGGAAGCCGTTAACTGATCTTGTAAGTATTTATTAGTGTTATAGTTTTATTTTCACTAGGTTCCTGAATTAGAAGTGGTTAGTTGACCGTATGATCTTTTATCGGTATTAATGTATGTAGTAATCGAGTTAAGATGGGTTATTTTTATCTCGAGGTTTTTTCCCACATGAAAATTTTGTATTTCATTCCTTTGGTGGGTTACTGGGTACTTTTGTTTGTTTAAACCTGTGGTTACACTGGTAACGCCATATAAATATTTCTTACTACCACCCGACACCCGTTGTTGAGCAACGTTGGAAATGTGTTCGAGTGGGAGGATCATCCGCAAAATGTGAGCGATATTACTAATGCTATAATTGCTCCGACGACCCCTGGGTCCAACGAGCTGTCGTTAGAAGACGTGTGCTTGATTTTAGATTATATATCCCGTAAGTCGTGAACTTTAATGTTGGAGTTTATCATGGTATAAAAAGAATTCTACAATGATTTTTAGACTAAAAACACTTATAAAACCTCTGAAGATACCGTTTTCAATATCGGAAATATGTAATTATAAAACAAACATGTATGATTTACAAACTAAAACATATTCTAGAAGTTATTTAGGCCTTATTCAACAATCGGGAGGCTCGGCGTTTTGCCCGCTCCTTTCGTCCCGGTCGATAATTATTCGGCGTTGTTGTTGTTGTTGGGGTTGCTGTTGGGGTTGCCATCGCCTCGCGGTAGGCTAGTTGAGCGGGAGCGAAGACGAGGGGGTAAGTAACAGCTGCCCCTTCTTGACAGGCGGACAAGGCAACTTCCAACCCCCGTATCTGTGTTCGGATATTCTGGTTCATCTGTTTTTCGTCCGCCCATCCCTCCTGGGCTGCGGTAAGCCGTTGATGTATGGACTTGATCTTCTTTGGGTCTACCCATGTGGCCTTCGTTTGTTGGATCTCACGGGTTAACTGAATGATCTGGTCAAAATGGGTTTTATTGGTTTGTTGGGCACGGGTCAGTTCTGTCCGTAATATTTGGAGAGGTTCCATTTCTGTAATTAATGACATGTGGTTTTAATTTATATAATAAACTCAAAAACGCAAAATTGCAATTAATTATTTATTGAACATGAAATTTGGGTTCATCGATTGTTAAAGGGATTCATGATGTCGACATCGCCCTTCAATATTTCGTTTCGTAGTAAGCCGGGTAAATAGGTATTCCTCAAAAATCATTACCGGGCGCTTTGAGTTGCGTACTGGTTTGGAGCTGGATCGTGTAGGGGAGTGATAGGACTCCGCGATCCTACCGTTGGCAATGTCGTTCTCGACATTTGCCAGGTTTGACCCGTCGTTGGCGGTCCTTGAAGCGTGCCAGAAGTGCTCGAGCCCGATCGTGAATTTCTTGGGCCGGGCTGGGGTTGCTTGGTTGTCCTTGCTGTCGAAATTGTTTCATCGTATTCTCCACCAGAAGCATATCGTCCCGCCGGTTTTCTCCGGGTTAAGGCATATCGGGGTATTTTTCTCGACCGAAGCGTGTCCACGCTTGCCTCCACTGGTCGGCGACATGTGGTGGGACCCATATAAAAGGCTCTGATCTTTCTAAACAATATTATGACCATGTAAATTACTTATTTCGGAGTTCATAATTAAAGGAAATAGGTGTCATTATTATCTGGGTGGTATACAGTTTCATTACGTAGTGCATAAAAGATAAAACAAATGAAATATGTATGCCATCAAAATCTAGGCCGTACGCAAAAATATAAAAAAATGAAATATACAAAATGATTGCTAAGAAACAAATACTCTTGCCATGGAGTACGGCATTTTATTACTCAACACCCTTAAATAGATACATCTACATGGGTCGAAGAAGGAAAACATTAGTTCAAGGAACAGAAAATTTAACTGTTATAACTAATGTTAATTTAAGATCTTTGTCGAATTTTTTCGATGCACCTAATTTACCACAGGTATCCTCAGTTAGTATTCATGAAAAAATTGATCATGTGGAAGAATAAAATTGAACTTAACAGGTACTTGGCGTCTGGCAGATTTCTCTCTACAAAGTCACTAATTCTGGCAAGAATTACTCACCAGAAATCTGGGCAATCATTACTTCGAACTTCGAAAGTTATTTGCAAAAACTTGTATGATCATTTGATTATTAAGGTAAACTGCAAGAATATCTATAAAAAGTCATATAACTATTGAATACCATTAGTAAAGTAAACTCCAATAATATCCCGAAATTTATGTGATTATTACCTACAAAAATGAATTTCAAGGAAAAATTATTTACACGAAAATTCCTATAATTATTAGAGATACCATTAAGAAAATTGAATTTCGAGAATATTCACAAGGATTCATCTAATTATTATCATACCGTCATAAAAATGAATTCTAAGAAAATCTACAAAAAGATTCTTATAATTATTGCAATACATTCCTTAAGATGAAGTTATCAATTTGTCTACAAAAGATTTATGTAATTATTACCATACGTTTATTAAAATGAATTTAAAATTATCTACAAAAGATTTATATAATTAATACAATACATTTATTAAGATGCATTTAAAATTATCTACAAAAGATTTATATAATTAATACAATACATTTATTAAGATGAATTTAAAATTATCTACAAAAGATTTATATAATTAATACAATACATTTATTAAGATGAATTTAAAATTATCTACAAAAGATTTATATAATTAATACAATACATTTATTAAGATGAATTTAAAATTATCTACAAAAGATACAATACATTTATTAAGATGAATTTAAAAATTTATCTACAAAAGATTTATATAATTAATACAATGCATTTATTAAGATGAATTTACAAATTTATCTACAAAAGATTTATGTAATTATTACAATACATTTATTAAAATGGATTCCAAGAAATCTCTACGCCAGATTTATATAATTTTTTGGAATAAAAATAAAATATCTACAAAAAATTGGATAATCATTGAAATGAAAATTAGAACTTACTCCAAGGTTGTGGATCTAGGTTTGAGGCTATCTCACTACTTGCTTCCCCGGTCGCTGTATCCCTGAAGTCTTGTTGCTGGTACATTCTTAAACAAAATTTGGAAAATGTCTATGATCGATTAGATTCGTCAGCGACTCTATTTATGGATCTTAACAGTTGGGGAACAGGAGTGTGCATGCGCACTACACCCGCTCGGTGGTGTGCAATGTTCCCGGTATTTATCAGCGAGGGTGAGAAAATTTCGTGAAAATCAATACTTCAGAAAGTCAGTGACTAGGTTGGTTTAGTTTTTCTACTTATTTGTGTAATTTTTTGTATTATGATTTCCAGTTGGGGTAATTAATCATTTTTGTTCACATTCCGGAGTTTATCCCATTCTGCCCTCATAGTCTCTGATATACCTTTACCATTGGTGTGCGATATTCCTTTCATCGATTTGCAAGCTGTTAGGGTGGGATTTACGATTCATTCGGTGGAAATAGTGCGATTCAGCCACTAGTGAGTAATTAGGTTTGTTTATTTTAACGAGATTTATTTTATCAACTTCATTTATTTGTTTTACTTTTTTTAGATTTTTAGATAGTGGTTGAATAATCAGATTCGTTTTAGTAATATTTAATATATTGATTGCATTTATATTGTTTTTTCTAGATTTTGGATCGGTGGTTGAATAATCAGATTTATTTTAGTAATATTTAATATATTGATCGCATTTATATTGTTTTTCTAGATTTTGGATCGGGGTCATATGATATTTTCAGTTGTGCTGTATTTAATGAAAGGCATTTTTATTAATTACGGATGTTGAATCTTTTAGTTTTATTCCCCAGTTATCGAAGTGGAATTCTCTAACAACCAAATGCTTGCTGCGGTTGCAGCTTATTTGTTATCTCAAAGTAAACCTTTTCCGATATTCTTAGTTCTCGATTTTGTTTTAGCAAGTGATTAAAGGGATATTCTATTTATTAATTGTATATTTGGTAAGGTTCGAATTTTATTTCTTTGATGTCACTATATTAATTCTAGACGGATTCTTACTATTTGTTTGCTGAATTTTTTTGGAACAATTTTGTCAGGTTTGAACTTTATCTTTACTATTATCGCTATATTAACTTTAGACGGCTTTTAACCATTTAACTTTGGTATAGTTAATTAATTTTTTGGTGGAGTTTAGCGATTAATTTTAGGCGGAATCTAACTATTCGTTAGATGAATTTTTATTCAAAAAACGAATTTCGTCAGGTATGAATTTCATGCTTCCTATTGTCGTTAGGTTAATTTTATAGGCGCGAACTCTGACTATTAATTCAATGTTATTGGAAGGATCTTGTCCGATCTATGTTTCCTTTCTATGCCGATGGAGAGTGAGGACACGGTTTACTTTATAAGAAATACAAATTAATTTATATTGTTGTATACTTTTCTCATTTATTCGTTTAATAATTCGCATTTTTTTATCTGTAGTATTCCGATTTAGTTAGTCAACTACTCTAGTGATTATAATAATTTCAGTCCTACTTTATTGGGTTATCTTTAATTTTTACTTAATTATTATATTTTTATGATTCTACAATCAGTCATTTTATATCGGAATTTTCACTTTACAAGTACTAAATAGTGCACTAATTTTGGGGTTGAGTAATTTGTAGTCTTATCGGTTTAAAGCTCTTAATGGTAGTTAATATATTACCTCACGCGTCGTTTCATTATTGGTTCTTATATTTAATCATAGTATTTACGGTATCTGTTTTCTATAGTATCGTTATATCCCGATCATAGCAACGATTTTATTTTAATTTTCCCGTCACCCTCCACTTTATTTAGCATTAGGCGCATTTGTGTTTATATTACATTTAATGAGTGCCCACTGGACTACTCGGTGTGGTGATTTTGAGCCATATGTAAAATAATTTAGGTCGAATTTAAAGAAAACGAGAGACGAGGAAGTAGCCAAAAGACCACTCCTTTATTTCTTCTTTCTTCTATACGGGATAATATTGACGTTCCAGCTCCTGTGTTCCGCACGCCGGACCTTCACGGGCACGGATCATTGGCGATATTCCACGCACTTACACGAATCCAAATAATTTGTCTGATTTTAATGACTTGTGATGTGTTTTGGCTGTGGGCCGGAAAAATTTCGACAAATTTTAAAACAAAAACATAATTTATATATTATGAATAATTTATTAAAATCAAAATGAAATTACCAACACGATCCAATCCATACAAAAATTCATAAATAATTTGCTCTTCCCACGCCAGCATCCAAGCAGAGCTCTATCGAGATTGCAAGAATGTGACGTGGAGAGAGTTTCAATTAAAACTCTCACTTACATAGATTTTTAAAACTAGTTTGATAATTTCAAAAACGATTAAAAATTATGTGAAAATGCATCGGTATATATACCTATTTTTTGGCCCTAACCTTGCGTGTTCTTTTTGATTTAGTAAAACAAAATTCGACCTTAGAATTTTCTAGTATATTCTAATCTTAATTTTTATTATTTTGTAATTTTATTTGATAATTTTTCTTTTGAAATTTTTATTGAATTATTTCTAATTCAAATTCTTTGATTTTTATTTCATTTTCATGAAATTTCACATTTTGTTAAATTATCAAATTTCGGTCGAATTTGTTAGGTTTTCGTGTTATGTTTATATTTATATCGTGCGGATCTTGTTGCTTTTTGTTATTATTTTAATTTATTTTTATGTTTATTATTTTATATGTAATTGTCTTCTTTCTCATATTTTGATAGGGTTAATTGGTGTTTTAATAGGTTTGAATTTAAATCTGCATCTTATATTTGCATGTGTGTTACCGATTCATTTAAACATTTACAAGGCCGTTTGTGTTCTGGCCCAACACCTTTCACAAATGAAAATCCTCGAAAAACGCGAGAGCAAGGAGTGCGGCGACTAGATTTTCTTAACCCACATCTTCTGAAATACACTGTCCGGAGTAAGGCAAATCGGTGCCGCATATTTTGAGTAAAGACAACTTCACAGGACCGAATGTGCTGTAAAACCCGCCTTATTTGCTCAGTAACAAATATGTAAAAGAGCCGAGTTGCGAACAACGACTATTAATAAGTAATGAGATGTTAACTAAATTAATTTGCTATTAACACTAACAGGCCATGTGGGATCGGGGTACTCCATATCGACCTATGTTACTCCCGAATGGCCAAACAGGAATCCAGATGGTCGGGATGCGGATACGGAGTTGCCAGTATTCTGATAGAGAGGGAACGAGGGAGGAATCCGGCTAGAGAAATCCGTCAAGTGGTGGAAGGAGCGCTTCATCGATTCGAGCAGCTAGAACGGCAATATAGGCATCTGGCTAATCAGCAAAGAGAACACCTGGCACGGATCAACAGCAATATCGCCAGCGGGCACATCCCGAGTTTTGATGGCAACCTGCCAAGTTACGGGTAGCCTATAATCCAGAAGATCCGACTCTATTGAAGCTCGATGTGCCCATAGATCTAGTCGTCCCAAAGAGCTTGCTACAACCAGATATCAAGGACATATTAGAAGATAGAAGTACGGAAGAACACGGCCTGCTATTGAAGGCGGCTGACATGTAAAATTTTGTGTAGAGATTAATTTTGTTGCTAAATGAAATAAATGTATTTCTCACTGATTGATTTGATTTCTTGGTATAGTATTTTTCCGCATAAAAGGAGAAGTTTTATCATAGATTCATCTACGAAATGGTAACAAGCTGTAAGGCTTAGATGAAATATCGCGGGTAATACTCATTCATTTAAGGATTATTAATCCGCAAACGATGGAAATAAAAATCAACGATTTTGTTCATTTTGGACAAAAATGTCCAAGTACACAAAAATGACAGAATACCAAGAAATAAAGCTATAATTTATGAGCAATTCTTACAAATGTTGTGTAAATGTTCTTTGCATATAAATCTGTTACATTTAACACATGTGACAGTGCACCGTTTTCGATCAATACACATGTAGCAGTCACCACGCTTACATGGAGTCGACGATAGAGAGTCGGCGACAGCAGTCCTTCTTCTGTCTTCTACATACGCACTTATTAAACTGTTACCAAGTTCAATCAGGAATAGCCTTCGTCTATGTGACTTGTTCGCATTCCATTGAGGCTCCACAAAATAGTGCAAGGCAAATGCATTGAATGCTGAGATGTCTAATATATTACAAAAGAATGTCACATGCCATCTTCGACATTTAAACTTTGTAGTGTATGTTGCAACTCTTTCGTCCATTGCGTCAACTCCACCTTTTGTAGCATTATAAAAGAGAAGTACGTCCGGTTTATGCTTTGAACCGACATATCCAGTTATTTTGTTATGGGCAGTAGATAAGATATTGACAACTTTGTTCTTTTTAGCAACATAACTAACCAACAAGGCTTTATCTCTACGATCTGCTGTACTTGTTGTTATCAATTCAATAGTTGAAAAAAATTCCCGCCCCTGGTACATCGTCAAATGCTTTGGTATGTCACGCCTCAATGCACGAATGGTGTCTACCATGGGATACCATTTTCGAACAATCACTTTGATAAATTCAATGATGTGAAAAAGTTGTCACACGTTACATTTCTTCCACTACCATATAGTCCCTGCAACATATCCATTGTTATATACTCACCGTACGACACCTGCATATCCCGATCATCTTATTTTCCCATATAAAAACGTAGATTCCAGCAATAATAGTTTTGTGAGTCACAAACAGCCCAAAATTTCAAGCCGTATTTGGATGGTTTAGAGGGCATATATTGAACAAATTTGCAACGTCCACGGTATGGATAAAGTTGCTCGTCTATAGTGACAGATTCACCGGGCATATAACACTTTTGGCTATTTTCAACAAAATTATCGATCAGCAATCTAACAGCCGCCAATTTATCACGTAACAGCCTTCCTTTTCTTGTGTCGGGAATTATCAAACTGCAGAATACGTCGGATAAGTTTAAATAGATTGAGAGACATAGTATTCCGGAAGATAAAACGTCCATGTTCAGCTGACCACAATTCATCTATACTTTCTCCAGCAGCACGATATACTTCTCGAAGAATGAGAATGCCAAAAAAGGCATTCAACTCATTTAACGAGAGCGCTGTAAATTGGTTGTTATACAACTTTGATCCTTCTCGATTTGTCTCAATCAAAATTGTTTCCATTGTTGCTATAGCTCAAAAGAATATTATAGCTTTTATTTAGTGTACATAATAAATTGACTTACATTTTATGAATAGAAGATAAAAGCAGTCTAACACGGAATTTTCCCCAATCCTTTGAGTAGCCCAACGGGTTATACCAGGGGATGGGCGGAGAATGTTTGCTGCGTTTACTCGACCTGACATGCCTTCATTAGGTATAACCCATACATTTCCATTAGAATCGGTGAATCTATTGATATCATCTTGTTTATGAAGATCAGATAGATTGATTTCAACTTGTATATTGTCAGCATCCTCACTTTCAGTATCGTCAAAAGACAGCTGTTCTTCGTCATTACTTTTGATTTTATGTACATCGTCAGCTTCCAGCACAACTTCATTATCATTACTGCTACTAGAACTTTCTCCTAAGATAGCACGTAGAGCAAATGCTTTTGCCTCTCGTGGATGAGAACTCATGTCAATTGTGATATGTTTATGTAGTAGCAAACCCTCTACCCTACTAGTATAAATGTTGTATTCTAACACGACACTCACACACTTATAATGAGAGTATGACAAAATGCAGACAAACGCATGAACAAATCCAGGTGAGATAGTGAGAGAATATTATTATGTGAGACATTCATTGGTTCCAATATCAATTGTCAATTGTAAGTGTCACGTACATTATTACTTGATACCTGAAATGAGGTATTCTAAGTGCGTCTGTGTGTGGGGGATGACTAGAGAGAGACAGACAGAGTACCAATGTCATGAGTGTAAAATGGTATAGTCTGCCTACTTCACAAAATAGACGAGAGCGAATATGCTAACTAATATGAATGCAGAACTGTTTTGAAGATGTTGGTGAGACGGATACTACATTAAATTTCTCTTGTGTGTAGGCTAAAGCAACTTATGGTCAGAGAGTGGTTAATGGAAAATCATTCCTGCCAAAGCAGAGATGGAGAGATATTTAATCATTGAACTCTATTGTAAGAACTCCATCCGCCATCATGTGATAAACATATCATAGTGTCAGCCAGTCACAATAATTGTTTAAAAAAGTCTGATCAGCTTGATTTTAACGCCAGTATTTGTTGAAATGAGTTAACGCCTATGCCAGAAAATATGACTTGAATTGTCAACTGAAAAAGCTAAAAACTAATACACAATGAATTTTGGACAAAATGACCATTTTTTCTCAAAACAGAATAACTTGTCGTAACTTTTTTATTTTAGTAGTTATGAATGTCTGCTAGTTTTACTTGAATAAAGCATAAAAAAATTGACAAATCATAGATTCACAAAGCAGGGTGTTTTTCAGTTTCCAAGAAAACGTCACTAAATAAACAAAATGGACATTTTTGTCCAAAAATCGTTTGCGGGTTAAATGCTTAAAATTGCAATTGACAGTGGGCTTAATATAACTAAAAAATTCAGCGATGGAAAAACAACAGCCTACACCAACAATGCCTTCAACTCAGCATCGAACTCCAGCGGATCAAGGCAACATGGTCCGAACCGTCCAGAGTAAAACGACTATACCAAAAAATTGATGCCGCTCAGAAGGGCTGTCAAGACGACAGAACACTAAACCGGGCTCAAAAGATCCAAATCCGTGGATTGGAGGTTGCGGTAGCGTCAAACCAGGAGGAAGGGCAGTCAAGTACCCTCTGGTATTCGCCCCGGCACAAGTAGCCTACCAAAATCGGACGAGTCCAGCGGAACGACCAAATCAACCGAAGTTCCGTACAAGGCCAGGAAGACCCGAGCCAGCACGCCAAAAGCTGCGGAAACACAAAAAAGAATAATTTACCGGTTATGTGAGCGATATCACATAATGGAAAGTGTGTTATATTGAGAATAAAAGTTTTCGTATTAATTTGAATGATTTACAAGTCAAATTTTCTTTTTTTGGAAAAGAGTTTTATGTATAACGTGAAATATGAATTGAATAAGAAGAACATGAGGAAAGTAAGGGACCCAAGTAAGCAAGATGAGCACATACCTTCCATCGGTAGCTCGCTGAACCAGCTGCAGACCGGGTCTTAGCAGTTTTGGAAACAAAGCTCACCTTTGACGGTCTCAGAACCATTGGTTACAGTACCAGGAATATAACATTGTATGTTTTGGTTCGAGGTCATAGTAACCACTAACCCAACAATAAAAATTAATAATAATAAAAATAATAATAATAATTAAAATAAATAATAATATTAACTTGTAAAAAAAATTATAGTAAAATAATAATTAAAACAATACTTAAAACAATACAAAAATTTTAAATTTCCAATGACCTTGAGAAGTTATGATCAGTAATTCAATGACCTTAAATGAGTCATTGTCTTTGTTTCAATGACCTTAAAAAATATGATGACTCATCCAGTGACTTTGAGAAATGTTGAATGACCTTGAAAAACTTTTTATGAGTGGTGGGTTACTAGGTAGCGATATTTAAACTATATGGTTGTTACCCAGACAACCCCATATAAATATCTTTCGCTTACCACTCTGCACCCGTTGCTAAGCAACGTTGGAACTGTGTTCGAGTGGGTAGATCGTCCGCAAAAAGTTAGCACTATTACTAATGCTGTAATTGACCGAACGATCTCTGGGTCCAACGAGCTGTCGATAGAAGACCTGTTCTCGCTTTTGATTTTTAGGTCCCCTTATGTCGTTAATGTCGTCATTTGTATTCATAGTTCTCGTGTAAACTTCTCATTCATGCAGTGCAATATCGTCATACTACCTCTACTAATTAACACTTATTGAATTCTTTACACATCATTTAAATAACAATCAATATATATTTTACAAACAAAAAACAACATATTTTTTGTCACGTCAATTACGTGTTGTTTAATAATCGAGCGGCTCGGCGCTTAGCCCGTCTTTACGTCCGGGTCGATTACCACTAGCCTTTGGTGTAGTCTTCGGATCTATCGTTGTCTCTCGGTAGGCTAGTTGAGCAGGAGCAAAAACGAAGGGATATGTCACTGCCGCTCGTTCTTGGCAGGCTGACAATGCTACCTCTAGCCCATTTATCTGGGTCCTCAGGTTTTGGTTTAATTGCCTTTCTTCCGTCCAGCCCTTTTGTGCTGCCGTGAGCCTTTGATAAAGCAACTTTACTTTCTTTGGTTCCATCCAGGTGGCTTTTGTTTGTTGGATTTCTTTTGACATCTGAATAATCTGCTCGTAGAAATTCTTTTTAATACTACGTGCGTGTTCCAACTCCTTCTGTAGAATTTTCAGTGATTCCATATCTGTAAATAATGAAATTAACTTTGGGCTACAAATCTTAAGTTATTTGATTAATCATACAGATATTCACAGTATTAAACAACGAAAAGAAAAAAAATCTTGGAAAGCAACTAATCATTTATTTACATCTAAATTTAATTTCACTAATGTTATTGTAACTCTGTATTCAAGTCATTAACGGAATTGAGGACTTAGATGATGCCTCTCAACACCTTCGTCAGGGACCGGCTGAGCGTAAGAGCGTTCATGTTACAAAAAGACCGGTCGTTTTGTGTTTCGGATACGGCTGTTACGGAGCATCGGAGAACGACGAGATTAGCTTTCATTCGTTCATCAGCATGATTGAAAATGGGGCTGGCCTGCGGTGTGTATTCGTTTGTATCCGCAATTCTGCCGGCAGCTATGTCCTCCTCCACATTTGAAAGATATAGCCTGGCCCTGGCTACTTGGAGATTGACCTGGCGTTGGTGATCCTCGAGCCGAGAGAGGAGAGACCGGGCCTGTTCGTGCATTTCCTGGGCCGGATTTCGGCCACATTTTCGTCTGCCCACTACGAACGGTAACTCATCATCTTCTACAGGTCGCAAGGCATTCCATCGGGGCTCTCTCTGTTGGGGCACAGTGAAGCCCGCGTTCCACATGGCTTGTCGCCATTGATCAGCAGCCTGCGTGGGGACACGAATAATGGCTCTCGATGCTCTACAATTCGATTACGTGAATAGAGTTTCCGTATGTTTGTTGAAATAGGTCCAAAGGTCACGACTGTTTATGGGGTTTTCCCACTCATGATTATTTTATAATACGAATTTAAATGCGGGTTTGTAATTCATCTATCGGGTCCGCCTACTCCTAATCTAACTTAAAGTACGTAACTAAATTAATGCTGTGTATGTAGAGTAATCGATTTAGACTACGGTAAATTTGAATTAAACGTCAACCATAAGCGAATATCGGTCATATTGTTATTCGGGCTAATAAATATAATATATTAATTGCAAACCGATTTATATTCGACTTTGTTTAAATTAACTAATTAATTGCCTTTTCGGATCCTAGGAGATGAAGTCGCCGTCATCAAAGTTGAGCAAAGATTTACCCTACCCTTAATCACTTAGTATTTAATCTTTATGGTAAATATCGTTCCTGAGTAGTTAATTATGATAAATGTTATATTCTTTTTATTTATTATATTACCTTCTGGTTAAATGTCATTTAGATTGTTACGTGCGGAACTTAATAGATAATTATTTAAAATTAATCTATCCGGTAATGATCAAGGTTCTTAGGAATTAAATGAATTTAAAATAACTATTAACGTTCATAGGGATGTCAACTTAAACGAACGTGGAAATCGAAATAGTAATTAACATTCGTTGATTGAAATTAAATCAATAATTATTGTTTCTAGAATTCACCGAATTGAACGAAATCAAAATATAATTGCCGTTCATCGAAATAATTAATTGATATTAAAGTAATAATTATTGTTTCTAGAAAGGTCAAACTAAACGAAACCAAAATCAAAATAAATTAATATTCCAAAAATAAATCAATTAATTTAGTGTATTTTAAGTATCTAGTTTAAAGCAGAAAATTTACACTACAAGTAACGGGTAGTTCATCGCTGAGATACAGTTGAATTTCGGTATTTGAATTATTTGTTTTCATGAACAAAAAGATCCTTTTGAATCTATTTTAATCGGTATCGAGGAGTTAAAATGACTTCCATATTTAAGAGACCTTTATAGTCTTTTACATGAAAATTTTTAATTCACAACAATTATATTACTGTATCTTTCCATTTCCGACCCTAACCTAGAAATCAATGAGTGTTTACGACGACCGCATTAAATTTACGCTTGCTCAAGAAAACTTTTATTGACTCTCAATATAATGTTAGGACCTTACAACAATCGCAATAGGGTTACGTTTACTTAAGTAATTTTGTTGATTCTCATTTTGATGTTAGGAGTTTATAACGATGAGAGTTTATGGCCATGACTTTATTAGCTTTGGGGCGAAATAAAATTTCGAATTTTTAATTATCCGTCATTTTTACTAAAAATATGCATATTAAGTTCATAACAACGATTTCATTTTTCTATTTCCCCATTACCTTTCCCTTGGTTGACCTTAGGCGCATTGTGTTCATATTATAATTAATAAGTGCCCACTGGACTACTCGTGTAGTGATTTTGAGCCGTATGTGAATATAATTTTAGGTCGAGTTTATGGAATTTGAGAGACGAGGAAACAGCCAAAATACTATTTCCTCCTCCCTCTCTTCCCTATACGGAACAATATTGACGTTCCAGCTTCTGCGTTCCGCACGCCGGGGCTTTCACGGGCACGAATCATTGGCGATTTTTCACGCACTTACACGAATTCGAATAGTATGTTGGATTTTAATATCTTGTAGTGTGTTTCGGCTATGGACCAGAAAAATTTCGACAATATAAAACAAAGTTTGATGCTATTTAAATATTTATTAAAATAAAATTATAATTTACCCGATACATTTTGTCATAAAAATAAAATCATAAATACACCGCTCTCCCCACGCCGACACCCAAGCAGAGCTCCATTGAGGTTGCGAGGATGCGACGTGGAGAGAGCTTTCAAATAAAACTCTCACTTACATCGTGAAAATAACGTTCAAGTTTGAAAACTGTTTTACGAGTAAAAACGATTTCAAGTTTTTGAAAAACTGATTAAAACTGTGTAAAAATGAATCGGTATATATACCTATTGTACGACCCTAACCTTGCGTGTTCTTTTTGATTTAGTAAAACAAAATTTGACCTTGGAATTTTCTGGTATATTCTAATCTTTAATTTTATTATTTTGAAATTTTATTTGACAATTTTTTCTTTAAATTTTTAATTGATTTATTTCTAATTCAAATTATTTGATTTTTATTTCATTTTCATGAAATCTCGCATTTTTTATAAATTGTCAAATTTCGGTCAAAATCGTTGGGTTTTCGTGTTATGTTTATATTTATTTCGTGCGGATCTTGTTGCACTTTGTTATCATTTTAATTTATTTTTGTGTGTATCAATTTTCTATTTAATTGTTTTCTTTCTCGCATTTTGAAGGGTTAATTGGTGTTTTAATAGGTTTGAATTTAAATCTGCATGTTATATTTGCATGTGTGTTACCGATTCATTTAAACATTTACAAGGCCGTTTGTGTTCTGGCCCAACATGAGTCATGGTCTTCGTTTCAATGACCTTTAGAAATTATTATGATTCATCCAATGACCTTTAGAAATTATTATGAATCATCCAATCACCTTTAATGAGTCTTTGACTTAAATTTTTTTTGTACTTTTAGACTTAGAAAAAACAACATTTAATCCCCGGGAGTGATTTAGCGGCGACACATCCCACAATTTAGATCAGTGGTTCCCAACCTTTTCTAAGGTACGGAACACTTTTGCAGAAAATATTTTTTGGGGAGCACCTAAGTTAAAAAAAGTATTTGTAAGCAGTGTTTTAATAAATAGTAAAATAATAATTGAAACACATATTTATTATAGTTATATCTTAATGTATATGAAACAAATAGTTATGTACAAATGTCCATTCATATAGTTATCATATAATATGCATATTATTTATCAGTATTCAGTTAATATATTTATCAGAACTTTTCTCCCCAAAATTTACCATCCCCCGAATTCTGCCGCTCTGGGCTATAGCAAATAATGTAAATCCAGCCCTGGTGGGGAGGAGTGGGAGGACGCTTGTTGAGCAGGCTCCTGACCGCTGACGATTCTGACAGTTTGCTCCTGTCAATATTTTTCCCGCAACGCAACCTTTACAAGCTTAACGGTACATGATTATCTCGGAGCACTGTTGAAATACTCGCGGAACACCGGTTGGGAACCACTGACTTAGATTGAAGTATTTCCCATAAATATCTTGCAGGTGAATATTATAATGAATTACTTGCCACTTTGAACATTTGACTTCTTCGAAAGCCTTAAAAATTTGTGTAAGCAGCAATCCTTTCTCCGTTCCACAATTATTTTTACAACCATCAATGACAATACACTTTAACTGATTCGATTGTAAATTGTACTGTTTTAAAGTATTTTTGATTTCCTTGAAGATATCGAAACCTGTAATTGTTCCTTACAGACTATTCATAGAAGTGTTGGGCCAGCACACAAATAGCCTTGAGAATTGTTTAAATGCATCAGTAATACAGCACGAAAACCTGGGTAACTTAAAATACAAGATAACTTAAAATACAATATACAACATCAACTAAACACTTTAAAATCGGAGAGAATATAAATAAATATAAAATCAAAAACATAAAAGTAAAATAAAATAAATACAAAATGCATCAAGAACCGCACGAAATCTACATAAAAAATAACATAATAACAAGGAAATTTGACCGTAAAATGATCATTTATATAAAAAAAATTAATGAATTAAATGAATAAAAATAAAATATTTTTGGCTGAATAAATTTTATTAAAAATGTTAAAAATAAATTACCAATTTAAATTAAGAAAAATTTAATCTAGATAACACAATAAATTTCAAGGTCGAATTTTGTTTAATCGCAATAAAATTAACACACAAGGTTAAGGCCAAATTATAGGTATATATATATTGATGTGTTTTCGCAAAACAAAAAAACTACTTGGCAGTATTATTTTCAACTTGGTTGAAATATTGATTTTCAATCTCACTTGAAGACTGATCGTAGTGGTGTGCGTTGCAGTTAACTGCATGGATTACTGCGAACTTATTGATTGATAGACCGGTGCTGCAAATGCTATGAATTTTGAATTGTGAATTTTCAATAGATGGTGAATTATGGATTATGTTACTACATATATACTGATGTGTTTTGATAAATTTTCCGTATTTATGCCGACGGAAAATAAAGGAGAGAATAACCATCCATTTCCACATGAACTAAAACTGGTGTTATGATACGAAGTAAATATGTATTGTTCATTATTCGAATTAAAATTGTTATTATGATATGAAATAAAAGTGTATTGTCATTAAAATTGTTATTATGCTTGAAATGAATATATATTGTTAGAATATCGAAAGTAAATATGCAGTGTTCGAGAGTAACTAGGCGTTAATAAAAATAACAACGATAAATAAAAGCAAATTAAACATATGAAAGCCGAATCAAGGAAAAATTAAAACACATGCACAGAGACACAAAGCATTGGACGGAAAAATTTCGACAATTGAGTTTCCTAGTGTATAATATTTTCTGTTTTATCTATATTAAACTGAGATAGGACGAGGAAAAAACGATAACCTGAGCTATCAAACGATAGTACGCTCACCCGAGGGAAACCCTGATCAACCCTACTGAGAAAGGAAATGGTAGGCCAAGTCGCAAATGTCAGCAAGCAGCCGGCGAGAGATTGATCACCTCTTTCGGGAGGCCTGCTGACGCGATTACCACAAATTTTGAGGTGCGGAAGTGAAGAGATGAACCAAGGAGTGAGAGAAAATGCGCATGATGTAGACATAAGAGAATTAAAGCTGTGTAAAGGTACCTAGAGACATTTTTTCCCTAGCTGGTGGTGAGGTACCAGAGGACAGCTACGGACTGTCGTGTTCAGGATGTTACCAGCCAAGGGACTGGTAGCGCTGAGCCGTTCGATACAAAAACCCGGATACCACACCGATTATCTAATGAATTTTTTTTTATTGCTTCGCGGGACTCGATACACAACCCGGATCTCACACCGAGTATCGAGGACACCAAACGGTAGTCGAGATGTGAACTAGACAAAAGACGCCATGGATTGAGAGTCAGTGTGAGGCCTCAAACTCACCCAAAAGTCACTGATGAAACTCAACTCCGATATTAAAGATGAGATGATTATGATTAAAGATGAGAAAGGATTAAAGATAAGATGAATAGGATTAAAGATGAGAACAGATAATCAAGATAGGATATGATTAGATATTAAAAATAAGAGGTGATCACGAAATAAGATATGATTGGAACAGTAAAGACGAGATGTGATCACGATGAGACATTACAGATGAGATACGATCATGATTAAAAAGATATGATTAGATATTAAAGATTATATGATTATGATTAGATATTAAAGGGCACAGAGTACCAGTTGAAAATAAGATGCCGAAGGCCGGAGAGCCAACAGAAACAATAGAGGGTATAGAGCGCCGGCGACTGAGGATTAAGTAAATGATTTTTAAATCAGTGAGACATAGGAAAAATGATTAATGGATTGAATGAGATTATGAGTGTGATGATTTTATTTTTTTTATTATTATGACATAGATAATTGATACGACTATATAGATGATTAATAAGACTATATAGATAATTGATACGAGGTCAATAGATAATTATTACGAGATATAGATAATTCAAAATAGACTTAAAATGAGGGGGGTGAGTTGCATAAAAAGGACCACCACGGAAAATGCGAACAAGGGATAATAACGTATATAGTACTGTAAACGGAGAAGAAATTGGTATAGAGTATAAAATATTGGAGTGTCATTTATTTTTAGATCAAACAGTTACAGAGCAATAGTAAAGCAATCCAAACCAATTTCAGAAAAATCAAAGAAGAAAAAGATTTCAGACCAAACGTCAAAGCAAGGCAATAGCAAAGCAATTTGAGCAACCAAAGCAGAAAAGATTTTAAAGCAGCTACAGAGTTATAACAAAGTAACCCCAAAGGATTTCAAAGCAATCAAAACAAAAGAAGATAACCAATATATCAGAAGGGATAACGATAAAAACAGTCAAGCCAGCGAGTAACCGTAATCATTGATAACATCAGTAGTAATACGAGAAGCAAAAGCAGAGAAAAAGAGAAAGGAGCCTATTGAAAGTAGAAGAAAAGAGAAAAGCCATCAGCAGTAGAAGTATCAATACAGAAGTATCAACCACAGCAGCAACAGGCACAGATAACGGATTAACCGATTTCGAATTCAACAGCAACGAAGAAAACGAAATACTTAATACAGAAAACCAGTTGCCGACAATAGAATCAGGTAGCGAAGAAGGGAATCTAGACAACAATTCAAATATGACAACCCCTGAAAACGTAAATCTCACATTAAATCTAGATCCAATACTAATTAGTAATAACGCAACAGAATTCAGAGAAAAGTTTAGAGGAGAACCTTTCGATGGTAATCTCAATAAATAGGATACATTCATAAAGGAATTCAAGTGTACAAGACCATTTGTCATTGGTCAGATCAAAAAGTAAAAGAGCGACTACCCCTATATTTGAAAGGGAGCGCACAGGATGTATTCGTAAAAGAAGTAAGAGATGCATCGAAATTAAAAACATGGGCGGAGATTAAAGATTTCTTAGTGAAAATATTTGGAATAGAGAAAAAGGAAATAGAAAGATATTAGACTTCCTACATCGAAAACAGAGACGAGATGAATCTTATGCAGTATACGCCTGTGAACTAAAGAAGTTATGTTAAGAGGCCTTCGGAGATAAAGATATGCTCGAAGATAAAATGGTGGATGTCTTCATAAGGGGAATCAAAAGAGAAGACATACGAGCCAACCTTGGATGCTTGGCATCAGAAACACTAGATAATGCGGTAGCAATCGCAAATAGATGTGAGGCCCATCTCGGATTGGGATAACAAGTAGCAGCAATGGCCACAGAACCAACAACTCCAACAACCAATACCAACAATCAAAACAACAATACAAATCCGGCCATGAATCAATTCATTCCAAGAGCTCAACAGATGTTCAAGCCATCGCCAGCAAGGAATCCTGAAGATAGAGGTAATAACCAAGTAAGTTATAATAATAATTTCAGGAACAATCCAAACGCAAATGAAATATGCACCACATGCCAACGAATGGGATACCGAACAGAAGACTGTTTTCGGAATCACAACTGTCAGAAATGCGGCAGAAGAGGACATACTGAGAGAATATGCGGAAAATTTGAAAACAAGGCCTGGTACAATTGTGGTCAAAAAGGGCATATCGCAAGAAGATGCAACATGAAAAGAGAGCCGAATCAACAAAGAACGAATAATCCTACGAGAAACCCACAGATTTACGTAATACACGAAATCGATATGTTGCGGGAAACACTACAACGAATGCCCATGGAATTAAAAGAGATGATGCAACAGATGCCCGCTAATATACAACAACAACGAATTAATGTAATGAGAAGTAATGAAGAAATTCAGGAGCTGCGAACAAGAGAATATCAAGAGCAACAACAAGCCGAATGGCGAAGACTGCAAACAGAGGAAGCTCAAGAGATCCAGTAAAGATTGGAAAATCAAAAACAAACCCCGAAAAGAATCAATATGATGAGAATAGAAACCCCAGAGGAAATCCACACTGCGGAGCAGTGTATTGAGAACGAAGGGGGAGGAGATATGATAATTGATGAGAAAACAACCGAGTTAAATACGATAGAGAAAATAGACGCTATCAAAGAATTTGCAGAAGAGGAAAAACAAAGAAACGACAATGGAGAAAGTAGATGAACCAGAAACCCACGCAATAAAACAAGTAGAAAGAATGATAACGGAAGACCAAAGCGAAGAAACATTGAAATATGAGATGGAAATACTGGCGAAAGAAGCATTAGTGCAAAACTAGATAACGTACTCGAAAATATGGAGCAAGAAGAAGCTCTAGAACAGGAAAAAGATCAATTAAGAGAAAAAGAAGAAACTTTAAATCAAGAAAAGGATCAATTAAAAAAGAAGGCACTAATACTGAAACTGGATAAAGCATTAAAGAAAATAGAACAAGAACAAGCACTGGATCAAAAAATAGAGTCATTGGCAAAGAAAGCCATATCACAAAAGATGGAGGAAGAACAAGAGCCAAAATTAAAACTACAAAAAGATGAATAGGAAGCATCAACGTCAAAAGAAAAAGAAAAGATATCAGAACCAATAATAACGAAAAATCGAATCCAGAAGATACTGCTACAAAAAATAGAAACAAGAATCAGAAGAGAAAAACCAACGTGGAGTGAAGAGAAAATTGAAAACAGAATAAAAGAAATATGGTTTCAAACAAAAGGACCAAAAAAGACAATGAAAGAGGAAGAACGACCGCATATCAATAGGCTAAGACAAATACCAGACGACCAAACAGACGAATACGAAAGTGAGATAAGCAGTCTGGGTGGAGAAATATTCCAATCATGTGAAGAGAATAAACCAAATAAGGAAGAACCAAAATCCAAAATAGAGGAGATGGAAACAATGGTGCCAAGAGAAGATGAAACAGAAATATTAAAGGAAATCAACGAGATAATAGAAGAAGTGGATCGAAACCAGATGTTTATATACCTTAAAGATACAACAACGTATAGCAGATTAATGAAGTTAATTGCGAAATGATACCAACAAGATAATACGTTTACAGAATCATGGAAAGATATGATAAAAAGTATCAAGAAAACTTGAAAGAATACAATAGAGCAGAATATCAAGTAATTATCGATCTCCCGGAAATACCGAGACAGATAATAGCAACAAGAGGTGAAAGTACAAACGAATTATACGAATGGGTAATAAGAAAATTAGGACCTAGTTATAAAAATAGACCTCTATATCACCAGGGAAGGAAAATAAAGCGAGACATACATCTCGCGGATGCCCTAATATGGCCAAATGGAATAAACGTAATAATATTAATCAAGAGTGAAACCGAAGAAACGGCAACGGAAATATGGCAGAAAATTCAAACGTTATACATCAGAGAAATAAAACCAGGATTGGAAAAAGAAACACAGAAAATAATGAGGCAAAACCAAATAAAGATGACAGAGCAAGCCATAGATCAAGCCAGAAAATATATTAATCGATTGTCTCTAACTAGACCGATCTCAATGAAAATGTTTGTAGAAGCTGTACGGGACACAGATATTATGAGATTTGACAACGAGAGGACATATGAGTTAATAGCCAAATATGGAGAGCATCAAAGAGACATGAGTGGAGACGAACCGATAAAGATAAAGATAAAATTACCCAACGATGAAACAAAGGAAATATTAGTGGATCCCGACTGTCAAATACATGAACTATTTCGACGAATAAACCAAGAAATTATCCAACCAATAATTGAAAGTACTGATGACGGTATGGTGGAAGACGTAGCGATAATGTACCACAAACGACAAATCGGACCACGAGAACGAACCCAAATATACGAATTAGGTATATGGGAAGACGGACAAACCATCAATATCATAGCCATGGATGAACCAGAAAAGAAAAACACGACAAAAAAGGAACAACAAATCCAAGAATTCCAGGAGGAAATGAAGAGGAAAATGGACCAAATATTAACAATCTACCAGGTATGGAGACAATATGCGAAGCTGAACACAAAATTACAACCTATCGAAGACTCGCGATGCCAATCAACACCATGGAAAAAGGTGTATGACGAAAATACAAAGGAGTGGAAATGGAAAACGGAGAGAACCGAACCAAAATGGAGAAAATACATTTCAGGAGAGGCACCAGAAAACGCAGCCAACGAAACAACCTTAGAACTATACGAAGATAGTCCATACAAAGATTTACCGGAAGAAATGATAAACGAAATTGAATGGCAACCAGAGGAAGATAAGGAAATAAATAATAGAGCACGATTAGCCCCGTATACGTGGAAAATATGTGGATAGGCAGAAAAGGTGAAGTCGGCGGAAGAGGAGAAAATCATCAGCTATACAAGCCATCAGTTCTATACAGAAATTGGAGGATACCGTATGAAATTAAGAGTATACCCAAACGGAGATGAGGTAGCAAAAGGAAAATATCTATCAGTGTATTTCCTATTAGCAAGGGGCAGATACGATGAAAAATTGGAATGGCTATTTAATCGAAAAACCGTAATTTCGATAGCTAAACCCGGATATTGGGAAGGACGACACAGCGAAAAATTTGGAGTAGAACCAAGATCTGTGATCTGTCAGAAACCAAAATCCACAGAAAATGTTGCAGGAGGAATACCACAATTCCTGCTGAAAAAATACGTGACGGGAGAAACATCCCAATTCGTAAAAGATGACACGATATATATTACGATCGAGGTGGAAACTGAAAATGAAATGAAACTGCGAATTCAACAAGAACAAGCGAGACCACGAATCAATGTACTCGAAAAACGAATCCCCGGAACAAGATATTTGCCCACAGATATGGACGATTCTGTGGAGGAAGAATTGACAAGACTAACAGAAACACAAAAATGCAAAGAGTTAGCAGCGATATTGAGAACCAGCGCAAAGAACCAAAGACGAACAGTAACCGATCTGGCGAAGTGGATAATTGACTCATGCAACCAAATAAAAAATTTACAAAATATCATAAAGGAGATAGAAGAATATCGGAGAGTTTATGTTTGGTACCCAGAACAATTCAGAGAAATCATCAAAAAATCGAAACATGCAGAATGGGCAGCCGAAACGAAAGAAAAGTATAGTCTAAAAATTATGACGCCAGACTTCGAACCAATTGAAAGGGATTTTTACATCACCGCCAAGGTAAGCGAGGTGAAAAAGAGAATACCATACGAATTGCCATTCCACTTACAACACGAAGGACGATCGCTTGATGACGATCTCGAAATTGGAGTCTCACCATTGCAATTGGGGGTAATAAATATATTAACAGTGGCAAAGATTGCAGGTAGAGAGCTTAACAAGAGAGAAATCAAAACGAAAACGCCAATAGAACGACAAGAAAGTCTGAATACGCCAGAAATTCCACCAGCAGCAGATGAAGTTATTGTCATCACAACAGGAGATGAAGAGATACTGAATGATCTTAATGACATCGTGAATGAAGAAACAACCAGAAAAGTTCCGGAATCAAGAGATTTATTCATCACAGACAACGAAAATGACATGACAACAGACGAACTAGACGAGCTCGTATGTGCACAAAGACAACCGGTTGAAATAATAGAACCAGACACAGAAGAGGAAAAAAGAAGGAAAGAAGGAAGACGCCAAAATTCGACAGGAGATGAATGGGACAACTGGATAAGAGAGCGAGGAGCTACAACATCCAGAGATACGACAGATGAACAACCCAAACGAAAGGAAACAGGTACGGCAATTGAAAAGAAACCAAGAGGACGACCGAAAACAGACTAACCAGCACCAGAAAGGAAAACCAAAGAACAAATGCAGATGGACCAATTGACAACGAAATTAAACAAGCTCAGTCAAGTAACAAAACAGTTACAAGGAAAACTGAAAGGGCAAGAACAAGGAGCAAAGTGGATCAACAGACTAATAGCTGATATGCTAGGAATAGCAAATCCAGAAATAAAGAGAAATTTGAAACTCAGTAATATCGGGACAGAAGCAAAACAGCTCTGGGCAGCAATAAAACTAATAATAAATAAGATAATGGACAACAAAGTGCGAACCACAACCAAAGATCCGGAAGAATTATTATTAATAATAAATCATTTAACAAAACGATCAGATGACCTAAATAGATATTTGGTGAGAATGGCCTATCTGATGTACAATACGATAGCGGTATACAGAAAACGAACTCCAAGATACAACCCAAACGGATATGAATTCGCAATAACAGACATCATTAAGAAAGTAATCGAACCATTCATCTTAACCCAAGGCGGATGGCAAGCCTTTATAAATTTGGTAAGTGGAGACGATCAAACGGAAATGATGCAAACAAAGTTGAAAGAGCTATTGATGGAATTCGAAACAACAATCAATGCAAGCGATCCAAGAACAGCTCGAAACGGAATGAATGCAATCATCACTACAATACTCATATGGATGATGTGCATAAAAGGAGTAGAACCATTCGTAGTATATGACTGCGACAACATAAAGATTGGCGACAAATATTCACTGAAGGAAACGGAAGAGTGCAAAGCTGCCAACCCCGAAAGATTGCAGACAACAGCTACAGCAGTGTCATATAACGTGTATCAAGAGGTAGACTTCATAAAAACGGAAATCAAAGAATGTTCAGTGACAAGGAAAATTGTAGCATTTCACATTCAACAATCATAGAAGCCGGAACGGAAACAACTGTGGTCACAGTAACGCGAAACGAATGTGAAGAAGGATTTACGACAGGACGTATCCAAGTGGCAGCAGAAGAGGGAAAAATAAAAACTAGCAGAGTATACGCTGCGGGAAGAATAACGGCTGGAGACGGAACATGCGAAGGTGGAGAGTACACTCTACTAAATCAATTAGTCAAAGGCGTAGTAGTAATAGAAAGTTATCAAGTAAAGCTGGAAAAGTATCAAGGATATTTTGATCCAGAAACTCAAGCAATGAAGAAATACCCTCAATGTCTGGAAACAGATAGATCATGCAATACGGGGATGTCAACGATCGTATACCACGCCGATACCAGAACTTGTCGACTCACCTTACTGAAAAATGTAATATTCGATGAAGTGCAAGGACAAGTGCACAGCGAAACAGAAACCAACACGCAGAAGAGAGCAATGGATGAATTGCGGAGAACCGGAAGGATTGGGAAACCAACCATCACTGCCAATATCGGATCAGAGGCCACGCCAACAGTCGTAATATCAACCGATACTACAATAGGAATGAGATTTATAAAAGGACAAATAATGAGTAAGTGCGACGAAATGGTAATTAGGACAAATTACAAAGGAATATTTTTATCGCAGAGAACAATACCAAGTGCAAAATCACAGATAGACCCACAGGGTGTAAAGTTGTACCTCTATATGAACAACAAAATAGATTTCCTATACCACAAAGGTCTAGCATCAACGGAGAAAATATATTATGACCTGGTAAAAAATGACTGTATCCTGAACAGAGAAATACTAAAAACGATGTTAGGTATGGCAATCACCAATCCAGATAACGCCATTCCATTACTACCACTCCAAGAAGGATATTTCGGAAGAATAGTTGGCGAAGTAATGTATACGTACAAATGTGAAAAGACAATCGCAAAATTGCCGGAGAATTCAACAATTCCAAGAGACAAATGCATAAATGAATTGGAAATAATGCACAAAAGGAAAATCAGATTTGCCCAACCAGTAACGAGGATGATAAATCCAGAGAAATTTGTACCTAACACGTTCAGCTGCAGTAATTTATATGGACCACTGTTCGAAATAAGAGATGGAAGCTGGTTACAACTTCCAACTCGAGTAATAGTAGCTTCACCAAAAATCTTTGGACTTACAGAATTGGCCAGCGAGGCAGAATTTAAACCGGTGGATATATCACAAAGCGGGATATACCAGACAAAGGATCTGGAACGAGCCAGAGAACATTTATTATTCCCAGCACAAAGACAAGCAATATTATCCAATATTGTAACGATAACGGGAGGCAACAACTACGGAGAAAAACCCAACTACGAATTGTTATTATCACCAGACCACTTCCAACACGCAACAGCAAATATGATGAAAGCCATGCGGGGAAGATTCTTAGTCTTCGGACAAATGATGGCAGGAAATTTAGGAATTATACTCATACATATACAAGAGAGAAAGGAAAATAAACTGGAAAATGGCAATAGGATTCTTACTGTTCTTAGCAAAAACAATGGTATTAGATGGACATTCAAAAGATATCCACAAGATAAAAAGATTAGTGAAAATTCTAACCATAATGAATAGCACCGATGAAGAAGTCGGAAGAAAATTCAAAGCGATAATGAGATTAGAAGCCTAGAGAACCAGAATAAAACGACAGAAAGCGAGTAACTGGAAGTGATGCATGGACCTTAAAAATGATAACAGTGACAACAGTGACAACGACGACAATCAAGGAGGAACACAGATGCTAACCCAAGAACAGCTCTAACAATGGGAGAACCGGAAGACAAAACATAGTGAACACTATAACCATCCACCACCAGTATACGAATATCTTAAGAAAGCAACGAAACCCGTAGAGAGAAATACGCCGGTAGAAAGACACGTGCCAATACCGAGACCAGCAACACTACGCAACATATATCCAGCACCATACGAATCAAATTGGGCAGAACTGATACCAAGAACCAGCCAAAGATCAAGAAGCGTAGACTAAGATGCAGAAACACGAACAATAGCCATGTTACAAACATTAGCTGGACCAACGCTGACGATACCAATCGATATAAATGGAGTGGAGATAAAAGCAATGATTGACATCGGAGCAAACATCTCAGCAATAAAGATGGATAAGATACCAGGAAGATTATGGCCATGTATCGAGGAAGCAAACATGGACGTGATAACTTGCAGCAAAGATTCAGTAGCAGTCATCGGGAAAATCTGGTCAATAATTAAATATAAAAACGTCAAAATTAACACCTACTTAGCAGTCATCAGGAGACTAAGCGCAGACTGCATAATTGGAACAGATCTCATGCCAGAACTCTTGAAAGAAATAATAATCGACCTAGGATCAATGGAGCTGAGGGATAAAACCGGACGAATATGCATGTTGAAGTCAGAAGTAAGATGCTCAGAGAAAATTGTGGTGCCAAGACGCACACAAATGATCTGTTACGTAAAAGTGAACGAGGAAACCAGAGGCGAAATGATCTTCGAATCAAATCATAAATTTGAGAAAAAGAGAGAACTGCCATTAGCCAGAGAAATAATATATGTAAACGACAACAGTGAAATTCCAATCAACATTACTAATTTCGACGAGGAAGACAAAGTAATTTACGAAAACGAAAGGTTAGGGAAACTAACACCGATGATGGACATTGAACTTCCATCAACAAAAACAGAGGGAACTGAAGAGGAGGAACTATGGACAATTGATAGTCAGCTATTAAACGAAACAGAGAAAGAGCAATTACAAAAGCTACTAATAGAATTTAAAGATATATTTGCAGCATCCGACTTAGATCTCGGTACAAGCGACGTGACGCAACACACGATGCCATTGACAGATGATACCCCAATAACGTTAAGACCATATCAATTGCCAGAAGCCCAGAAATCGGTTGCAGAAAAAGAAGTTCAAAAGATGTTAGACGCTGGAATAATTGAACCAAGTTGCTCATCGTGGCAATTTCCAGCGGTCATGGTAAAGAAAAAAGACGGAACACAACGATTCTATATAGACTATCGACGACTCAATGCCGTGACTAAAAGAGATACATACCCGTTACCAGATATAAACGAGATGTTACAAACACTACATGGAGCAGCTTATTTTACATCCCTAGATTTAAAAAGTGGTTATTGGCAAATAAAAGTCAAGGAAGAGGACCGAGAGAAAACTGCCTTTACAATAGGAAAAGATTTATACCAATTTAAGAAAATGCCTTTCGGATTAACCAACGCACCAGCCTCATTCCCGAGATTTATGAATTTCGTAACACACGGCATTAAACAGTGTATGGTATATATTGACGATTTATTAATTTATTCTAGTACCTTCGAGCAACACCTAAAAGATTTACAAAACGTATTCATCCGACTACGACAATGGAAGTTAAAATTAAAAAACCATCAAAATGTGATTAGGCCAAGGAAAAAGTCACTTTTTTAGGACACATCGTATCAGCAAAAGGCAAAGAACCAGACCCAAGAAACATTGAAAAGATAAAGAACTGCCCAGTACCAAAAACAGTCACACAAGTGCAAGAATTCTTAGGTCTATGCGGATACTATCGGAAGTTCATCAAGAATTATGCAACCATCGCGAAACCAATACAAGAATTAACAAAGAAAGATACCCCATTCGCATGGAAAAAGGAGCAACAAACAGCCTTCGAAACCCTCAGAGATAAACTGATATCAGCACCAATACTCGTACATCCAGACTTCAAGAAATTGTTTTTATTGGCAACAGACGCAAGTGGATACGCATCTGGAGCAGTCCTAGGACAATGGGACGAGGAGAAAAGGGAACGAGTCATTGGATACTACAGTCGAACATTCAAGAAGCATGAAAAGAATTACTCAGTAACCGAAAGAGAGGCACTAGCTATAATCCAAGCCATCAAGCATTTCAAATACTTGTTATGGGGTCATGAGATATATATTACAACAGATCATCAACTATTGGTATGGTTAGGCCAACACAAAGAAGCCTCTAGTAGATTAATGAGATGGGCAACGCAGCTACAAGAATACTCACCGTACACCAAATTCAAGTCCGGAAAAGCCAACGCCAACGCAAATTGCATGTCAAGGTTTGTATTTGAGGAACTGATGGACCAGGACGTAAGACGAATCTGCATGATAATAGCAGAGGATATCATTTTCACGAAACTAAAAAATGAATAGAAAGAAGACGAAGAATTGAAGACAATAATCGAATTTATGAAAACCAGCGATATGAAAATCTTCGATAACAACAATAAATTAAAAGAGCATATGGAAAGACACATACATCGATATACCATGGAGAAAGGATGGTTATTATTAATGGACGGCGAGAAACGACTCATGTGTTTACCAAAGAGCAGACGAAAAGAAGTGCTAATGCAATATCACAATGGAAAGCTTGGAGGACACATGTCAGCAAAAAAGACGGAAGCAAGGCTACGTCAAAAATACTATTGGCCAAACATTGGAGAAGACGTAAAAGGATGGATAAAGAATTGTTTGACATGTGCAACCAGAAAAAGCACAGAAAGTAAACTAAAGGCACCACTAAAGCCAATGCCAATTCCACCAGAACTCATGACGATCATTGCAATGGACGACGTCCATTGGACGTAGTAGGACCATTGCCGGAAACCAACGACGGAAATATCTATATACTGGTAGTAACAGATTATCTAACAGAATTTCCGGAAGCATTCGCAATACCAGACCAGAAAGCCAGGACAATAGCGAGAATTCTGGTAGAGGAAATATGCTGTAGATATGGAACACCCAAACAGATTCTAACCGACAAAGGAACGAACTTTATGAGTGAAATCATAGAGGAAGTAACGAATTACTTCAGAATAGCGAAATTGAGAACGTCGCCATACCATCCACAAACAAACGGACAAACCGAACGATTCAATGGCATATTAATTGAAATGATGTCAAATTACGTAAGCAGACATCAGAAGGATTGGGATAGATATATAAATCTATGTCTTATGGCCTATAGAATGTCAATACATTCAGCTACTAAAATGAGCCCATTCAAACTAATGTACGGCAGAGAATGTAACAAGCCGATAGACTTGGAATACCAACCACCGATATCACAATAGATGGAGATTGATGATTATGTAACAGGATTTAAAGAGCGAATGCAAGAAATCTGGAAAACGGCAGGAATGAATATTAGATTTAACCAAGAAAGTTACAAAGAGTTGCATGATAAAAAACGAGACGTACGCGAACATAACTTTCAGGTCGGAGAGTGGGTAATAATCGCAACACCAGAAATCATTCCAGGAGTCGCCAGAAAACTACAAAGGAGTGGCAAAGAACCATACGAAATAATATATGTAAACGAGAATAATGCCCGAGTCAAATTGGTCAACAATCCACTCACTAGACCCATATATGTAAATGTAAGCAGATGCAAGGCGATACCCAAAACAATAACAAAAGAACCAGAAAATCGAGGTATGAAAACCAGATCGCAAACCCAACAACTGAGTATAAACGGAATAACGCTAAGCCGAAAAATAGAAGCAGCACCAAACAGTACGCAAATAACAGAGGAACCTAAACCAGATGAACAGAAATCAATGGTAAACTCCACAAAGGACAATGTGGACAAGATGGACATAATAGTAAAAGCCATCAGAGAGATAATGCCAGAATGGGTCGAAGGGAAAGGATGGATGAGGATAGTAAACAAAGCAGGAAATATCGCGATGGATTACGCTAAAGGAGCTAGAAGCCCACCAGAAATGGATCTCATAAAAGAAAAGATACCCATGATCTTTACCATGGCAGATGTAGAAGGTAATGTACTCCTACATTTCGCAGTACAACATAGAAACATTCAAAGAACACTAGACATAATTCAATTCATGCAAGAATGTGGACAAACCTCGAATATACCATATGAAGAGGGACAAACGCCATTAATGTTCGCAGTGGCAGCAGACGCTTCTACAACAGTTCTGAGAGAACTATTAAAGACTGGATCATCTTTTAGAGAGAAAGATAACAGAGAGAATAATGTACTACATTATGTACTGAAATCGAGACAGGCAAGTGTAGTGAAATTTATAACCAGCAACGCGATAATAAGAGAAAGAGAAATAATGGGTAAAACAATTCAAACATTATTGGAAGCTATCAATGCCAAACAAGACGAAGCAGCAGCCAATCTAATGAAGTGGACTTACGAAAGCTCATCACTTAAAGTATTCGATCTGAATTATATGGTAAGGAATAGAAACGTCTTACTAAAAGAAACAATATACGCCTACTATCCATTCCAAAAGACGATAAAAGCAATGCTGAAATGGGAAAGACTGAAATTCACAAACCATCCAATGGAAGCAATACGAATCGGAGACAGAAAGGAACAGCTACTAACAATAATACACAGATGGCATCGAAAACAAATAAGATTCCAAAAGAGTAAACAAGAAATAAAGGAAATGGACGATCTAAAAGCAAGAATAATAAAGGTCTACGAGGAAATAATCGAAGCAATAAATGTCGAGGACGACATTTCAAAGGAAACCCCGGATGGGGATAACAACGGGGAAGGAAGCAATAACAATAACGAAAACCGAGACGACCAAGATACCAGGCCAGATATGGGAGACAAGAATAAATCCGCACAACAAGAGAAAAAGGAATCACCCAATGATGAACATCAAGAAACGGGAAAGAGGAAAGGAACGGGCAACAGCAACAACAACGGGAAAAAACAAAACCGAAGGACACCACTACATAAGAAATATGTACAACAATCAAGAGAAAATCAAAACCGTCCGTCCCTACTACAAAAACTGATGATACTGATCACGTCAATCAAATTAACAGAGGCCGATAAAGATACTCTAAAAGAGCTGAAATCGTTCAGAATAAGAACAATAGAAGACAAAGGAATCCCAATTAAAGGAATATGCCTGCATCTGACAACAAAGCATAAGAATCCAAGTAGACTCCGGGATAGGCAAACTACGAATAACAAACATAGGGACAGAAGTAATTAAACAAGTATGCGTACAGAACCAAGTTACCGACTGGTGGAAAATGAACCTGAGAGTAGGATGAAAATGTGAATGGGACAGTATAGAAGGTGATACGGAATATATAATATGTGCCAATGATAACATGATAATAACCTGTGCAGTAGCCAAAACTCTGGGGAAAATCCCGAAACACCAAAAGAAGAACTATATCAACGTCGAGTACGGGAAAATAAAGCAATGGTAATAAAAGTCGAATCGAACACAGAAGATGGAGAGAAAATAATAGTTGAAAATATGGGTAAGGAAACCATTACAAAAGTTTGTATATTTGAAACCAAAAAGAACGGGACGGTAAACGAAAAAATTCAATGCCAGTCAAATGAAGATATAAAGAACCAGAGATACCGCATCCCAACCAAAAGAAAATGCGGAAAATACGTAGTACACGTTCAGAAAGGAAGAGATGACTATTGGAAATCGATAACAAGAAAACAACCAAAGTCAATTACGCCAAAGCATCCAGAGAAAGAAACAAAAGAAGAACCGTACAAACGTCAAATTAGAGAGAATAAAGCGGTAATAATAAAGATAGAGTCGAATGCAACAAATGAAGAAGTAATAGTTGAAAACACGGGTAAGGAACCCATCACAAGAGTCTGTGTATATGAAACCAAAGGAAATGGGACGGTGAACAAAAGAATTCAATGTAAGACAAACAAAACGGTAAAGAATCAAAAATATCGCATCTCAACTAAAGGAAAACTCGGGAAATATGTGGTACACATCCAAAAAGGAACCCATGAATATTGGGGGACGGTAACAAAAAAACCATCCAGGTCAATCGCGTCAGACCAGCCCACAACAAAGCAACTATGGAAAGAAAACTAAGTAACAAGACGTCACGAAAAGAAATGATCATGGACGACAGTCACCTTTCAATCCAGAAAGCTTTACAACTCCAAAAAGCACTTAAAAACGTGCAACCAAAAGAAAGAATAATTGAAACAACCTACTCAAGGGAAACCACAACAGCGCAGCCCCATGAAACGAACTACGCAACAAAGATGATCTAGATAACAACGGCGGTAACAAGTATCGTGATAATGCTGATAATAATTTAACTGGTGAGAACCACCAACAAATGCAAACAGAAACCAAAAAAGAAAAGATTATGGCCAGCGGTAGAAAAATTCAACTACAATATCGAATTGGAACAATACGATGCAGAAAGAACAGAAGAATATGAAGTTATAGGAAATTCAAGTACAAGCAGACTCTGGTTAAAAGAATCGCCCATTATTGAAACGCCACAGGAATGGTCAAACGAATTCGACGTATACCAGATAACAGATGAGAGATATGGGGATATACGAACACTACGTATAAAGCCCCCGGAGACAATGGTATAAGATGAGAAGGAGACGATGTATATACTGTAGAATATTATGTAGTATAATAGTATTAATTGCATATATAATTGTGTATAAACATTGTATAAAATGCAACAGAAAATAATCAAACAGAAAAGAATGCAGATGAATTAACCGCGTATTATAATCACTAGATGGATCCGAGCAATTATAACCGACAAAATCAAGTCAGAATACCACCGTTCATGGAAGTAATTCAACAACCTACAGCTGCCAACGTACTTATAGAGATCGTAGAATTAGACCGTGAGATATACCAAGATCAAGGAGTCCCATGGTATTGACAGAAAGTGTGAACCGAGGCTTACAACAAGCAGCGAGAATAGAAGATCAAAAACGAACTATATTGCAACTACAAAGAATAAACGAACAACTAAACTATCAAGTCAGATGCAAGCTGATGAAATCAGAAGATTACGTAGTAACCAACAGAATATAGATCCAGCAAGTTGGGTGGAATGGATATCATCGATGCCAGAATTCACCCCAGAACCGGATTCGACAGTGGAGTAAAATAGAGCGTACTATGTAAATATGTGTAAATAGACGGATAAAAGTAAAACGACGTCAAGTAATTAGAAATTATTGTAGATATGCAGACAATTATCGAAAGAATCAGGAGAAGCGAGAATCCATCCGAAGCCACGAGACGAATAATGAAAGACAAGATTAGAATGGTGAACGATACAGAGGAAAGATAAAAATGTTGCAAATGTAAAGGACTACTGATTGGAGCGAGACAGACAAAGTGTGGATGTAGAATATGTACGGATTGTACGATAGAAGTAATAGAAACAGGAATAATAAAATGTCCTGGATGCGACGAAGCGATCGAAGGAGACGAAGACCCTACAATAGTGGATAAAGCCACCAACAAAGAAATCAATAATTTATTAGTCCAATGACGAGTAAGAGAGTGTGAATGGAAAGGACTTGTGAAGGAAGCCGAAAACCATACCAAAGAATGCGACTATAACGAGATACCGTGCGAAAAAGGTCAAACCAAAAAAGGAACACCGGAATCCAAGTGAGGAACAAATATGCGATCTCTACGAAGGAATATGAGCCAACAATTGCAACAGGAATTATAAAATCAAACTCAAAGAACACTGGAATGAATGTATTGGCAAACCAGTCAATTGCCCGTTAGAATTATTCAATTGCCAAGCACGACTACCAATTACGGAAATGCAAAAGCACATGATAGAAAACAGCATTGAGCACACAGAAATAATGATGGGAAGTGAAAAACTTACGAACAGAAGTGAATGCACAGAAAGCACTAATGAAAGAAATATTGGAATCCAGAAAGAATTTCGAAAAAAGCCAAGAAAACACACCCAAGAAAATGGCCGAAATGGAAGAGAGAATACAGCAGATAATCAGCAGCATACAGGATCTAGAAACAACCAGCCCGGTAGCCAGAAAACTACCTACAGCACCCTTCATATGGAGAATAACTGGATTCGCAGAGAAGCTACAAAGAGCAAAAGATGGGATACAGAGGATCCTAGATAGTCCACCGATATATAGTTGGAAGAATGGATACAAATTGGGCATTAGACTATATCCAAATGGGGATGGAAATGCAACCGGTACTCATATCAGTGTCTTCGTTAGAGTAGGAAGAGGAGAATATGACGAACTATTAACATGGCCTTTCAAGCAATATATGATATTAACAATGATAGGACTAGAGAAACGTCGCAATCCAATCAGAGCAGGAAACGAACCACAAATGGGAAGACCAACAACTGCCTGGAATACGGCAGTGGGTACACCATTCTTTTACTCACAACAACGATTAAGAGGGGAAGGATTCTTGCGAGAAGATAATTTATATATAAAACTAGAAGTAGAAAAGCCGGATAAGACGTTGTAAAGGAGGAAAGGAAAGTGTAAATAGAATGTAAATAAATAATAATAAAATCACATAAAAATCAAAAAATACAAATAATCAGAAAAATCAAAAAATTAAAAAATTTCAAAAACAATGACGACATTTATTATTAGATGGCAAACAGAAACAGTGAAGAGATAACAGTACAAATGAGAGTAGGACCAGGATCAATATGGACGAAACTATGGAAAAAACCAGAGGAAGAAGAAAAAATCAACACACTAGCAATCGCAATTCAACACTATACCAACTTTGACTCGGCAAGACGGCCCTTACAAATCAGGAAAGTGTTATACTCACAAAGAAGAGCAAAAGACGAAAAGCTGAGAATATAGGAACAAAGATACTTAACATTCAAAGACAATAAAGTATTTACTGACCGACAAAGCAAGGAACTGGCCGCACAAGGATTTTATTTTAAAGGAACACCAAAACTACCAGACGAAGTTACCTGCATTTATTGTCAAGGAAAACTCGCACATTGGGAGAAAGGAGAAACAGCAAAACGAGAACATCTGAGAAAATTCTCAACCTGTTTATTCATAATTAATATCGATGTCAGAAACCAAGCGAAATACAGACTAGAAGGATTCCCAAAAGCGGAAGAAGACAAAGACGAAAAAGGAGGAGAGAAAAAGATAGTAATAACAAAAGATTTCGAGGATCCAACGAAACTAATATGGGAAGGAGAGACCATAAAGAGAACGTCCGAAGAAAGGATTAATACGTTCAAAGGAAACCCAAGAGCAGCAGAATTTGCGAGTCAAGTATATTGTCGGACAGCAAGAGGAATAATGTGCGAGGGATGCAAAAACCAACAGCCAATACCAGATCAAAATGTGCAAAAATTAAAACATAAAGGAAAATGTATGTACAAGGAGAAGAAAGAATCGAAGAATGTAGAAATAGTAATCACAAACCAACAAGTGGAAGATATTTTAGATCGACCAAAAACGAGGACTCTAATGTTATTATCAGGAGTAAATAGTCAAAAGATGAGGAAAATAATCAGCGAAAGGTTGGCTAACAACCTGGAATGGTACGACTCGACACAAGCAGTAATACGAGCCATCAAACGATACCAAGAGAAACCGAAGGAAAACCTAGAAAGGTCAATGATAAAAGAAGCCATATTAGAGCAACATCAATGCGTAACATGTTGGCAAAAGCATGTCGAGATAATTTATACACCCTGTGGACATATGGTCACATGTGAAGCATGTGGATTAAAAGTAAATTTATGTCCAGTATGTAGAAAACCGATCAGCGGGCGGATCAAGGGATTCCGTTTCGCTGATCAGTAAAAAGAGGATGAAAACAATGTGTAAAAATGTAATTAGTAAACAAAACGTTAAAACTAAAAATTATAAAAACCAAAAAATCACAAAAACACGATATACGATATAAATTATGATATAAATTACGACATGATTGAGAAGAGAAAATAATTGATATTAATATTCAGAGACAATAATGAATCAGAGAGAGATAAAAGACCAATTAATAAAAGAAGTTAAAGCAGAGAACCAAGAGCCAAGAACAGCGATCGAAAATCAACCAGAACAGCTAAAAGAGATGAAAGAGGAAGCAGAACAATGGCGACAAAAGACAACACGACTAAAAGAGATGTTACTAGCCGTAGAAGGAGAACTACTGAAAGACACGATAAAAATTAAAATGCTAAGAGAGGAATGGGAACAACAGACAGAACAGCGAATATTAGACCCAGAAGGAAATGAAAAACCTTACAAAAAACGGGAAGAAGAGCTGATGAAAGAATCCCTTCAAAATCAAACAAGAATCATGAAGCAGAGAAAAGAGATACGAACTTAGAACAAGACAAACAATATCAACAAAATGAAATTGAGAAACTACGAGAGATAATAAAAGATAAAGAAACAGAAATACAAGAAGAAGGCGAAGAAATTTATAAAATTTTAAATCAAATGCAAGAAGTAGAACAGATGAGAACCAAATACCGAGAGGAAAGGACTAAGAAAATGAGAGAGGAACAAGCCAAAGAAGCAACAAAGTGTCAAGCATCATACTGGAAAACGAAATGGTAAGACCTGAAAGAGCGCGCAAGGAACGACTGGGAAGCACGCGCCAGATATTATACGCAACTAGTAGTAGAAGAAGAAGACCGAACAAGAGCCTTCAAAGCCAAGTAAGAAGACGCAAAGATAGAATTCAACAAATTGAGAAATCAAGGGCCAAAACCATCAAGGAAAATAAGAGAGCCCAAAGATGACAGACAAGAAAGAATTATGACCCAAATAACAGATCTAGCAAGAAGGTGGAGAATAGAATGTAAAATATTAGAGGACGCGAACTCGAAACAATGGGAGCCCCTTGTGAAACTAGAGCATGAAATAGTATGGCAACAAACCAGGGTGAAAGAGATATTACTATAACAAGAGAAAACTCTCAAACAAAGGCAAGAGCAACAAAGAAAGATGGAGATCAAGGAAGAATCGATAAAAAGGGAAGCGAGAAAATGGAAAGAACAATACCAAGAAGCCAAGAAAGAAATAAGACTACTGCCCAAGAAGATATTAAATACTGAAGATTAGGAACTATGGGAGCAGATCAAAGAGCAGAAACGAACAATGGAAGACTACAACAACCAGATCCGAACAATGGAATTTCGGGAACAACTCAGGCAAAGCACACTACGAAGGCTCAGAAAAAACGAAGCCAGTCACAGGAAATGGATCGATCAGCTAAACCAGAAAATATTGGAGACACTAAACGAATTAACCGATGAAAAACGACAAATGCAACAGTTGGACGAGAGAATAACAGAACTCCAACAGGATGTGAATGGACATCGAGGAGTCGTGGTGTCCAAAGAGATTCAATTACGACACCAACTCGAAGTCAATGAGCAACTGAGAGGACAAGTCGAAGCGGAAATAAAAACGATAAAACAAGGGTATGAGAAAAACGAGCAGAACCTAAGAAAAGAAATCGAAAAGTTGAAGGCGTTAGAAAATACGCATAATCTAGAAATTCAAGTGGAAGGGCTGACGGAAAATGTGGAATACCTCACCTATATATTAGATGAGGAGATACAGATATCGAATACCCTGCGAGAGGAAGTAACCACACTGCAGAACCGACCACCAATTTTACTCGTACCTCTATATCCAACAGAAATACCAGCCCAAGTCCCCGAAGAACCCGATGAAGGATTTTGAGAGACGGAGGAAACGTTTGTATAATTAAAAAAGAAAAATTGTAAAATGTGTAAAAAGATAAAAAATAAAAAAAATGATAAAAACAGAAAATCGTAAAAAGTTAAACCAATGTATATTTAGTATGAACTCGAGCGAAACAGAAATTCAAATGAACCTAGAAGACGCAGAATATCAACCAATCCCTATTCAACTAGTACAACCAATTGAACAAGAACCCATCAAATATTATAGTAAGAAATGGAGAACTGAAAGAAAAGAGTGGCGAGAGATAGTAGAGGAGCAAGAATTAGAAATCACCCGAATAAGCCAACAACTGATTCAATCAAAACAGCTAGTCAATACAGTGAGGCGGAAATTTACAACCAGTATGGGAGATAACAGAGTAATCCTGGAAGACTATTGAAAAACAGAAGCGGAAAGGATGAGAGAAAGCAGAAAAAGCGAACAGAGATATTTATTACAGCTAGAAGAGAGCTATAAAGAAACAAGAGAGATAAAACAAAACTAATAGCAAACTAAAGAAGAAATCGAATCGTTAAAAGAACAACTCCAGGAATCGAAACGAAAACTCGAGAAGCAGACCATTGACCAAATCAACCACAAACGTCGATTCAAAAGAAAACAGGCAAAGGAAAGAAACCTCCGAATGCGAATCAGTAACCAGCGAAAGATAATTGAGGAAAATAAAGAGCAGTTAAAAGAACTCCCAAAATTAACAGAGCGATTAATAAAAGCCCAAGTCCTAATAATGAGATTTTCAAAGAAAAGGGCAAAAGAAGAGTGCGAGTTACACTCAACCCCGGGAAAAGAGAAAGAATAAAAAAGGGCTAAACTTCACTGGATATAACTGAACAATACTGTAAATAAAGGTGAAAATAACCAATGTATATTAGAAATGAAAACCATGAGAAAAAAAATTATGGATAATGATAATAATAATGATGACAGAATACAGTACCGAGAACAATTACAGGAACAATTACAGGTTTCGATATCTTCAAGGAAATCAAAAATACTTTAAAACAGTACAATTTACAATCGAATCAGTTAAAGTGTATTGTCATTGATGGTTGTAAAAATAATTGTGGAACGGAGAAAGGATTGCTGCTTACACAAATTTTTAAGGCTTTCGAAGAAGTCAAATGTTTAAAGTGGCAAGTAATTCATTATAATATTCACCTGCAAGATATTTATGGGAAATACTTCAATCTAAGTCAGTGGTTCCCAACCGGTGTTCCGCGAGTATTTCAACAGTGCTCCGAGATAATCATGTACCGTTAAGCTTGTAAAGGTCGCGTTGCGGGAAAAATATTGACAGGAGCAAACTGTCAGAATCGTCAGCGGTCAGGAGCCTGCTCAACAAGCGTCCTCCCACTCCTCCCCACCAGGGCTGGATTTACATTATTTGCTATAGCCCAGAGCGGCAGAATTCGGGGGATGGTAAATTTTGGGGAGAAAAGTTCTGATAAATATATTAACTGAATACTGATAAATAATATGCATATTATATGATAACTATATGAATGGACATTTGTACATAACTATTTGTTTCATATACATTAAGATATAACTATAATAAATATGTGTTTCAATTATTATTTTACTATTTTATTAAAACACTGCTTACAAATACTTTTTTTTAACTTAGGTGCTCCCCAAAAAATATTTTCTGCAAAAGTGTTCCGTACCTTAGAAAAGGTTGGGAACCACTGATCTAAATTGTGGGATGTGTCGCCGCTAAATCACTCCCGGGGGATTAAATGTTTTTTCTAAGTCTAAAAGTACAAAAAAAATTTAAGTCAAAGACTCATTAAAGGTGATTGGATGATTCATAATAATTTCTAAAGGTCATTGGATGAATCATAATAATTTCTAAAGGTCATTGAAACGAAGACCATGACTCATGTTGGGCCAGAACACAAACGGCCTTGTAAATGTTTAAATGAATCGGTAACACACATGCAAATATAACATGCAGATTTAAATTCAAACCTATTAAAACACCAATTAACCCTTTCAAAATGCGAGAAAGAAAACAATTAAATAGAAAATTGATACACACAAAAATAAATTAAAATGATAACAAAGTGCAACAAGATCCGCACGAAATAAATATAAACATAACACGAAAACCCAACGATTTTGACCGAAATTTGACAATTTATAAAAAATGCGAGATTTCATGAAAATGAAATAAAAATCAAATAATTTGAATTAGAAATAAATCAATTAAAAATTTAAAGAAAAAATTGTCAAATAAAATTTCAAAATAATAAAATTAAAGATTAGAATATACCAGAAAATTCCAAGGTCAAATTTTGTTTTACTAAATCAAAAAGAACACGCAAGGTTAGGGTCGTACAATAGGTATATATACCGATTCATTTTTACACAGTTTTAATCAGTTTTTCAAAAACTTGAAATCGTTTTTACTCGTAAAACAGTTTTCAAACTTGAACGTTATTTTCACGATGTAAGTGAGAGTTTTATTTGAAAGCTCTCTCCACGTCGCATCCTCGCAACCTCAATGGAGCTCTGCTTGGGTGTCGGCGTGGGAGAGCGGTGTATTTATGATTTTATTTTTATGACAAAATGTATCGGGTAAATTATAATTTTATTTTAATAAATATTTAAATAGCATCAAACTTTGTTTTATATTGTCGAAATTTTTCTGGTCCATAGCCGAAACACACTACAAGATATTAAAATCCAACATACTATTCGAATTCGTGTAAGTGCGTGAAAAATCGCCAATGATTCGTGCCCGTGAAAGCCCCGGCGTGCGGAACGCAGGAGCTGGAACGTCAATATTGTTCCGTATAGGGAAGAGAGGGAGGAGGAAATAGTATTTTGGCTGTTTCCTCGTCTCTCAAATTCCATAAACTCGACCTAAAATTATATTCACATACGGCTCAAAATCACTACACGAGTAGTCCAGTGGGCACTTATTAATTATAATATGAACACAATGCGCCTAAGGTCAACCAAGGGAAAGGTAATGGGGAAATAGAAAAATGAAATCGTTGTTATGAACTTAATATGCATATTTTTAGTAAAAATGACGGATAATTAAAAATTCGAAATTTTATTTCGCCCCAAAGCTAATAAAGTCGTGGCCATAAACTCTCATCGTTATAAACTCCTAACATCAAAATGAGAATCAACAAAATTACTTAAGTAAACGTAACCCTATTGCGATTGTTGTAAGGTTTTAACATTATATTGAGAGTCAATAAAAGTTTTCTTGAGCAAGCGTAAATTTAATGCGGTCGTCGTAAACACTCATTGATTTCTAGGTTAGGGTCGGAAATGGAAAGATACAGTAATATAATTGTTGTGAATTAAAAATTTTCATGTAAAAGACAATAAAGGTCTCTTAAATATGGAAGTCATTTCAACTCCTCGATACCGATTAAAATAGATTCAAAAGAGAAGAAATAAAATAAAATTTAATAACAAAAAACTCTCGGTGTAATGTTTGGAACCAATATAATTTAATATCTTAAAATCTATAAAATCCCTAATAGGAAATCAGTCGATGTGAATATCATAGACGCCCAAAATGTTGATAAAGAACCCATAACATTCCATCATATGATGAATCAATACGGGCACGTCAGAGTTTTCCGATGTATCACCCAACATTAATAAAACATAATTAAATTAGATGACGAATAACCTCAGGTTCACTCTCACTCGGATACTTCAATCAATAGTAACCCTCTCGATAAACAATCAGGTAAACAAATAAAGACGAGGAATAAACAGTTTTATTACATGTTGAGCTTCACAAACTTCCCATTAAATTCCAAGTACCAAGATTTTAATATAACCAAGGATTTTATAGAAGACCCGAATTATGCTAGCATCAACCGTAATATTCTCTGACAAATTAACATTGAAACACTGAAAAGAGATCTTTTGTGAGCATCAGCAATAAAAATGACCTTTTCATAATATTGAGAACCATATTTTTGTGAAGCAATAAGGATCTTATAGTAACACCCATATCCACCGAATAGAGATATGATAGACAAGACCGGCAATCTTTGCATAGACGATCATGACGATAAGTATCCATCAATCTGCTTACTGGTGATTTTTCAACAACCTCCCCTTGCCTAGAATAAAGAGAATGAATAAGATACTCTCCATGACATAAAAATCCTACCATTTATTAAGTCGACTGCCAATAACAGCTCGAAAATATATATTTGGCACAACCAGTTCACTACGAGTCGGCCCTGATAAGATAAAAAATCATTAAAACAAAAAGAACCTAATTATCCGCTTATACCACTTACAATGTTCCTCCACCCGACTAAACCACTGATTCAAACCAAGCGGGCGTAAATCTATAAATGAGATCAATAAAAATAACGGTTGAGTGCAGATTAAAATGCCTACCAGATACTAGGATATGACATCTAATTCTCCGAAAATCAATACAGCCCATCCCTTGCGTATGACGTAATATTAGCCCAAAATGAAAAGTTAAACCCTTGAAAGAATAAGAATTTAAATTTGCAGAAATTAAATTTCAAATATTACTTGTATTCAATACGATCTATTCGGAGTAAATTATCGATGAACTGCCAGTGAGCCTAAAATTATAGGAAATAATTAACGCGATAAAATCAGTGAAAATCAAAGGCTCACCATGTTTATCTGCTATGACTTTTATCTCCGCATGAATCAAAATCTCTCTTGCCTAATACTGCACCACCGAGCTTGACAGACACGCCCAATTTAAAGGTCACGCACACTCGTCCTACAGAGGATTTCTTAGGCATCACGATTCTGGCAGTAATAAATATAATCAATAGATCACATGCGTGTTATAATGACATACCTGCAAGACACACCACAGTATCAGCTGATTCTACCCAGCAGTGCGAGTAGACACACCTACATGTTTCTCTTCAATCGACACCCCGAACTATATAAGAAATGTCAACGAACTGGGATTAATAGAACAATTACGGGAGCTGAAAACGAACAAAATGAATGAAAATCCGTCAGTTCAAATTTCCGACGATGACCTAATTCTAAACTCGAAGGCCCAATCTTAAGGTGACTTTTATTTTTCTAAATTTCATAATTAATATGTATGAGTTCCCGTAGGAATCCCGTAACACCACTCCCAATGTTAATTTTCGGACTATAGATGCCATGGCAGAACCGAATTAGATATTATACTATGGAAAAATTTATTTATGATTTCTTTTTCGACCCACAGCCACTCACGCACCACAAGTCAATAAAATCTACACACAACTCAGGCTGTGTAGGAGCAGTTTACCTGCCAATAGCATGTGCTCGTGAAGGTTCCGGCGTGAATAACGCAGGGCCTGAACGTCAATATTACCGTTTTAGGGGAAACTGGGAGGAAGGAGGCGGTATTTTAGCTGCTCCTCCGCCACTCATTTCCTGTAAATTCGACATAAATAATTTAACAACATTCGGCTAAAAATCACTAACACCGAGTAGTCCAGTAGGCACTTATTAACTATAACATGAACATACATAGATCTTAAGGACAAAGAGAGAAGGAATGGGTAGCGGGGGAAATCGCGAAATCGTTGTAACAGTTAAAATGAATAGCCATTGGAAAAAGATTAATCCGAACGACTAAAATCATGGAAAATAATGTTTTTAAATAAAAATTAAATAAAATATGTTGGATTGAAACGGAAAATATGGGCAGAACGCTGCTCAAATTTTCGGTAATAGTTAAAACATTTATCATAAAAACTGTAAAATAAGGGCGGAACGCTGCTCAAATTTTCCGAATTGATTAAAATACTTATCGAAAATAAAAGTGAAATACGGCTCAACTGTTTGGTATAAGATTATTATGAAACTGTAAAATAAGGGCAGGATGCTGCTCAAATTTCTCGAATTAATTCAAATACTTAACAAAATAGTAAAGTAAAAATGGAACGCGTGAAATAAGGGCGGAACGCTGCTCAAATTTTCCGGATTGATGAAAATACTTTATCGAAAACTGCAGAATAAGGATAAACCGTAAATTAAGGGTGGGACGCTGCTAAAATTTTTCAAATTAACAAAACACTTTTTCGAAAACCGAAAAAATACAGATGGATTAAGGCTAAATTTTTATATAAGAAACTATTTATTAAAGCTGAGGAATAAGGGTGAATCCCTACACAAAAATTCGTTAATAATATCGATAATAATTATAATAATAATAATAATAATAATAATAATAATAATAATAATAATAATAATAATAATAATAATAATAATAATAATAATAATAATAATTAAACGATAACGCCAATAAAAAACCTTTCGTGCGATATATTTCGATAGCACAGCTATCATCTTCAGGTACTAAACCAACTAAAAATATTATGAATTAACATTTAATTTAAACAAATTATTTTTTATTAATTTAATTTTTTAATAAATAAATATTTTTAAAAATATATTTTAAATTAATTTTAAATTTTAAATTTTTTACTTATATTTAAATTTTTAAAAATTAATGTAAATTAAAATTTTCAATTATTTTAATAATATTAAAAAAAACAAAACAAACATGATTTAACATACGTAAACTATTTAAAAACATTCAAAACATTCGTAGTCACAGCACTCTGCACATTAATCTTTGGATCCAATGACCTTATCAGCAATGCTTCACATATCACTCGTTCCCAATAACTATTAAAACTTCTCAACAAAATTCTAAAATCAGACATTCCTATATCACTTTTACAGCCTCTATTGTGTTCACTAATATTGGTCAAGCCCTTCAATCGACAATGCTCTAGAACTCGAGTACAGAGATGACGGGAAGTCTCTCCAATGTATGTGGCATTACACCCATTACATGTAAATTGATAAACGAGATCAGAACACAATCCAACCGGAGTTTTTGATTTATTAATAAACATATTGCGTACCTTACACGAATTAGAGACGATCTTATACTCTAAATTTCCTATCAGTTTAAAAAGTTTAACGGATTATTAAAACCGTTAATGCGATCAGAGTTTGAATGTAAGGATAGCTTTGAGTTTGTTTCTTGTATTGCAAAGCTACAAAAACGAAGTATGAATGATGTTATGGTTTCGTTTGATGTTTGTAGTTTGTTTACGAATGTGCCACTGGTTGAGACAATTGACTTATGCTGTGCGTTGTGGAATGAAAATGATTCGGAACATCACATTTTGGATAGAAGGGCATTTCGAAAACTTCTTGAATTTGCTACTTCAAATGTCAATTTTCTTTTCAATGATGAATGGTATCAACAAATAGATGGAGTCGCTATGGGTTCCCCTTTAGCACCAACGATGGCATCAATATTTTTGGCTAGTTTGGAAAAGAAAATTGCTTCTTTCCAATTTTAAAAACCTTTTGTTTATAAAAGGTATGTGGATGATATTTTTCTTATATTTGAAAACCAGAAACATGTAGAACCGTTTTTGCATTTTATGAACAGTTTACATAAAAACATTGTATTCACATGTGAAACGGAGAGAAAGTCATCAATTGCGTTTTTGGATTTATTAATTCAACGCAAAGATAAACAGTATGAGACAGAGATTTATAGAAAACCAACTGATACTGGTCTTTATACTTCTCCAGAAAGTTTTTGTGAATTTAAGTATAAGAGAAATATGGTGAAAGGATTGATTTATCGTTCATGGGCTTTATCTTCTACTTTTGCTAATTCGGTAAAAAGTGTTGATAAATTGGTTGAGTTGTTGATAAAGAATGGATATTCTAAATCATTTTTATTGTTGATGATAAAAGAAACTGTTGATAAATTGATTAAAAATCCTAAGGATCCATGTTGTGGAAAGTCTGAATGTAATTTGTCGGATGGGTGTGAATTGAGTGTTGATCTGGGTGATGGTAAAAATGGATATAAAAAATTGAGCCTAAATATGTGTTAGTATTGCCGTACTCTGAAGGCTTTACAAATTATAAGAGGAAGTTGGGTAAACTGATAGGAAATTTAGAGTATAAGATCGTCTCTAATTCGTGTAAGGTACGCAATATGTTTATTAATAAATCAAAAACTCCGGTTGGATTGTGTTCTGATCTCGTTTATCAATTTACATGTAATGGGTGTAATGCCACATACATTGGAGAGACTTCCCGTCATCTCTGTACTCGAGTTCTAGAGCATTGTCGATTGAAGGGCTTGACCAATATTAGTGAACACAATAGAGGCTGTAAAAGTGATATAGGAATGTCTGATTTTAGAATTTTGTTGAGAAGTTTTAATAGTTATTGGGAACGAGTGATATGTGAAGCATTGCTGATAAGGTCATTGGATCCAAAGATTAATGTGCAGAGTGCTGTGACTACGAATGTTTTGAATGTTTTTAAATAGTTTACGTATGTTAAATCATGTTTGTTTTGTTTTTTTTTAATATTATTAAAATAATTGAAAATTTTAAATTACATTAATTTTTAAAAATTTAAATATAAGTAAAAAATTTAAAATTTAAAATTAATTTAAAAATATATTTTTAAAAATATTTATTTATTAAAAAATTAAATTAATAAAAAATAATTTGTTTAAATTAAATGTTAATTCATAATATTTTTAGTTGGTTTTGAGTACCTGAAGATGATAGCTGTGCTATCGAAATATATCGTACGAAAGGTTTTTTATTGGCGTTATCGTTTAATTAAATCGTTGCCAAATTTATTTAATTATTTATTAATAATAATAATAATAATAATAATAATAATAATAATAATAATTATGATAATAATTATGATAATAATTATGATAATAATAATAGTAGTAAAAAAATAATAATAGTAATAAAAATAAACATGATGGTAATTATATAGTAATAAAAATAATAATAAAGGTAATACATATAATAGCAACAATGATAATGCTAGTAATAATAATAGGGAACATTGTAGTTATAATAAGGATAAGAGTAAAAGATATACTGTGGGAATATTTAACTTAACAAAGGGTGTACAGGCCATAGAATAATCATCAACACGGAAGACGATAAGAAGGACTATGAGATAAGACATAACAACGGATGAGATGAGAGTATAGGTTAACATTTGAAGGAGTTAGGAGAATAATGGGGCCTAAAAATTGGAATCGAGCACAGGCCTTCTATCGGCAGCTAGTTGAACCCATGGATCGTTCGGTCAATTATAGCATTAGCAATAGCGCTCTATTTTTTTGCGGACTATCTACCCACTCGAACACAGTTCCAACGTTGCTTAGCAACGGGTGCCGAGTGGCAAGCGAAAGGATATTTGTATGGGGTTGTCTGGGAAACAACTATATAGTTTTGAAAAATATCAACAAACAGAAACCCACCAGAAGATATTCTTCAATCACCTCAAACTCAGTATTGAGACTACGAAAGAATAGTAGAAATTGGGAGGTATTAATAATGTTTGTCGACTTTTATCAAGAACGAAAACCACTAGAAATACTTTTCCTTGTCTGTTGATGTCGATTTGGATATCCTCAACTTTTCTAATATGTTTTTGCTAAAAGACTAATCCATTTTCACTAGAACAAATTCTTCGATTACCAATAGCAAATACAATTTAATTAGTTTCCGCCATTTAGTGTCAAATAAATTAGTATTTGTAATGTGAATTCTTTATTTCTTACAAAAAAATGTTTTGTGATAATTTTCTTTTTAAATTTCAATTTAAGTGATCGGCGATATTTTATTGTTCTTAGTTTAGAAAATGATTGTGCATATTTTACTTTTTCCCATTGATATTACGTCATTAGATAATACTTGATCATTTATGGCAGCCCGATATTCAAAGTTAATCAATTTTATCTCTAAAACCAATAAAACCATTTTTTATTTATCATTTTCAGAATGAATTTGAATGAAAGGGATAATACATTCACACTGAAAACCAATAAAACAGCACCAAATAATTACAACACAAATTATTGGCAAAAAAAACGAATCAATAACACATCACGAATAAAAATCACCAATAAAAAATAAAAATCAAATGCGAAGCAATAAAACACGGGGTTACCATATATTTCTATCAAAATACAAACGATGCATCATCATCATCAACTATATACACCTGTACAGGCATTCAGAATTATATTAGCTGCGGACGGTCAATTTCATCAATCCTGCCGATTTTCTGTAAATACAAATTTCCTATTAATTATTGCCACAAAATTATCGCATTAACTTCTTTGATACGCTCTCTGACTTCGAACTGGCTGTTTTCGAGCGCTTGAAATTTGAAAATTTTTTCGAAAATACATTATTGGGTGATTTCCTTTTTCTATTATAACCTTTAGCCGGAGCCTGTCAAATACGAGCCAGTTAAATATGCTCTTCGATAATAATCTGAAATTCCTTACCTTGGAAGTCGATGAAAAATAACTGGATTTGGCATTTTCTGGTTTAATATCAACAGTCAGCTTCTTCTCCAGATCTTTCATTTCTTGTTTGTGTTCTAGTTGTAAATATTAATTGAGACCAAATATCCGATCAAATCAACAAATATAAGTAATTAATTGCATTTTATAACTATCTAAAATTCATATTTAAATGTTATTGATTAATATCGAGAAAGATCATTAACTAATATTTGTTGACAAATAAATTCTCATTAATAAAATAGACAAATTAGAAAATAAATAGTAAAAAATAAAAATTTTAAAATAATAATAAATATTTACAATTTTATGATAAAAATAAATAATATTATAAAAAATTGATATTTAATAATTATAATAAAAGATTTACTGGTTAAAAGAAGATTGTAATGTTTGGTAACTTCTAGGAAATTGCAGCCGTATTTATTGATCTTGACCTGGGGGAAGCTGGTGATGTCCTTCAAATCATTGAGATCAGCGGGCAATCGCTCAGACATTTCCATCAGCGTTTGATTGGAAAACAAATTTGCATAGTTCTGAATTTTCGCTTCATTGGCTAAATTGAAAATGAATTAATTATAGAGAGCCCTAAATTTGTCAACGAATTCCCTACCGAATTTCCTTGCGACCTCAACCAATTTCTGATAGCATTCCTTCTGTAATCGATCGACTTCCTTAACCGGTTCCTTTCCGATAACTTTATCCTTGTCCTTGGTGGTGCGCGGTTTGGAAATCGGCATCTGGACCGTAGCGTTACCAGATAACAGTAATTGGTGTTTCGGGCCCGGTACCACGTGAGCCACAACGAAATCAGCTTGAGTTACAACCATTTTCTCCCACAGATAACCCTCAAATACCAGATGGTGGAAAAATCGCTCTGCATCATTTTTGCTAAACACGCTACCGGTTCCATATAGCCAATTGTTGGCACCTTGCTTCTCAACTATTTTCGCGTTGTTAGCTCCTGAATATGTTATATAAATTATATTAGAGTGAATTATGGAGATGGGATAAAGAGTAGGATGTTTGCCCGAAAATCTATATAGTTTATTTTTTATCAATCAATGATTCACCTCTGAATACATCGAGCACATAATTCAAAGTTGATCCCCATCCAACATTGCTGATCTCCATTACATATTTGACAACAGCTTTGGCGTGATCTGTCAGATCCCTCATCACCACTTTATTGTCATTGCTGTTCTGACAGTTGTCACAGATACATCCCTTGACGGCGCCACAGAGCTTTCGATCAAAGTGCTCTCCAAAGTGGTTGAGCACTTGCGTCCTCCGACAATCAATTAGATTCTCGCAATATGAAACCATTAGGAAAAGTTGCTGCTCGTGCTGTTTCTTGGTCTCGACGGTTCCAGAATTATCGCCTACAATAAAGGATCAATAAACACACACACAAAGACAAATCGACATCTTACTGTATATGAGCTTGCGCATTCGCACGACGTCCGTCCAGGAGTAAAATAGCACACAGGTTGCAGGTAACCCATCTCGACCTGCCCTTCCCGTCTCCTGGTAGAAGCCTTCAATAGATTTTGGGATGGAATAGTGCACTACAAATCTGACATCTGGCTTGTCTATGCCCATACCGAATGCGATCGTTGCCACCACGATTTTGCAGCCGTTCTCATTAATCCACATTTCCTGAACCTGCTTCCTTTTTGTGTCAGACATACCTGCATGGTACGCCTGGCACTTCAAACCGGATTGCGCCATCACCGACGCCACTTCATCGCACTCATTCCTCGATAAGCAGTACACAATCCCGCTCTGATCCCGGAATTTAGCATTGACCAAATTAATTATTTCCGATATACATTTCTTGGCGGTTTTCGGTCGTATTTCCCATCGGAGATTTCCTCGATTAAAACTCTGGATGAACCATTTCGTGTTGTTTTTCATTTTTAATTGATAGAGAATATCTTCACGGACTTTTGTTGTTGCCGTTGCTGTCAGAGCAATCATCGGCACATTGGGGAATGTCGTCCGCAACACGCCCAATAATCGGTAATGCGGCCGAAAATCGTGGCCCCATTGGCTTACACAATGAGCCTCGTCAATAACAAACCGGGATAACAATTTCCGTTGGTTTAAACTCTGGAACACATTCATCAGTTTCCTCGACTCGACCACCTTCTCCGGGGTGACATAGAGCAATTTGATTTGCATGAATTGTGATTGCAATTGTAGCAGGATTTTGTCGACTTCCGCCTCTTTCAAGTCACCCGATAAGTGAGTTGCGACTATCTGAAAATCAATAGATTGATCGGAAATAGAAATAATTGTAACAAACATCTAATTCTTGCAATTTCGTAACTTGATCGTGGATTAATGACTTCAATGGGGAAATGACAATTGTAACTCCTTCGGTAATCACTGCCGGCAGCTGATAACATAGACTTTTCCCTCCACCGGTTGGCATGATAACGAACGTATCAAATCCATTCAGGGTGGAATTTATTGCTTCCTTCTGGTTCCGACGGAATCCATTCAATCCAAACACTTCCTTGAATGCTATCATCATCCTTTCTGTGTGAGGAAAATCCCCGGAAAATTCTGCGGTTTCCCCATCATTCGGATGGCTTTTGTATTCGAAATCTTCAATGGCTACAAAGGACAAACATCTATTATATTTCCTTATCAATTCCCATTCACCCCATTTAGATTGCTTCTCATTAATAGGAACGTAGCTAGTTCCATCGAGATCTGCAGCGTTTGTGACGTTAATCATTGGAGCGTTCTCGTTTCTATATGCATTCAATTGACCTACAAAGTTTTCCGTGTCCTGAATCGAATGTGATTCAGAATGGCATTCCGTCGACAAATTCAATTAATTACCGCAATGAATAATGATTCGTCAATACTTTCAAAAACGTCATCGCCGTCTTCCCATTCATCAAATGATTTAACACTTGGTTCAAATTGATTTTCACAGATTTCATCTTGCTCGTCAAAATCAACAACTGTTTCATCTTTATCAAAAATATCTCCATAAGAATTGCCAGGAGTGATCGATTGAAAAGATGAAGTTTCCAAAACGATTGACCTATCAGACAAGGCTAACATTGCCTTCTTATTAATATTTCTGAATATGGAATAGTTTTAGATGCCGCAAATTGTTACAGAATGTTAGAATTACAATAAAATTCGTAAAAAGCAATCTCAAAATTAAATTTAGTCTAACAAAAATAATAATTATTTATTAATTGGCTTTTATGAATTTTAATTTCCTTTTAAAAATTAATAATATTTATCAATAAAAATATATAATTAATTAAATATTTACTGTGTATTAAATATTTACTTTAATATAGAAACCGCAGGTACTGAGTTCTACCTATTGGCTTCTACTCAAGCATATAATAGTAGCGAAATGATGTCGAAGATAAATAGCGAAGTTGGAGTCTTTCGCATTGGAGTTTTACTAGATGAAACTTCATTGATTAGAACAGAGATTATAATAAAAACAAATTGAAAATCTTTAAATAAACTTTTAGGTGTTACACTAATATTGAAATGCTAAGTACTGACACAGTTGACAACATAACGGAATGGATTCGATTTGTTCGCACCAGTTTGAATTATGAAATTCGGAATTTTACTTTATATTAACTTGTAGTTAATTAATAACATTTATTATTTAATTTCATAAAAATTCTATCTGATATTCTTCAGTAAGTTATAAAATAAAAATGAGAATTATCTTAAACTTGTAAATCAAATAATAAATAAATATTAAAAGTGTGATGTAATAATATTAAATTATAAAATAAAATCTACTAACCTTTCAGTTAATATTTCTGAAACTAAACTACTCTTGTCATCGAAAAATTCGACTAACTTGCTGATGGGAAATTGCTCTAAGTAACCGAAAAAATTATCCAACAAATCATGATATTTCTGAGTAATTCGAACTCCGGTGTGATTTTTAGATAGAGTTTCGTTTGGCTTTATTTTATTGATTGTCAATTTATTAACTGCACTAGGTATAGGAGTGCTACAAACAGGCTTTGATTGTGATATGATTTTATTTTTACTAGGTTTTGATAAATTTGTCTTAGACGTTGAAAGTGTTGTTTTAGTTTTAGTAATAGGTTTTAATAGTTTCGGCGGATTATCAACTAAAAAATCATCACTAAATACATCTTGATCGTCAAGAGATAAAGTAGATGATTCAGGCAAAATTTGTTTGGCGGGAGAGACATTTTGTAGTGGAATTATTTTGGCAGTGGGTAAAGTTTTAGCTATTTCATTTTTATTTATTTCCATATTTTTATTATGCGTTATTTCGAAATGATGTGATTTAGCAGTTTGATTTATTTCAGGTGAAAACAATACCTTATTTAAATTTGAAGACTGGTTATTACTGATTGAATTGGATATTGTACTGTTATTTGATTTATCAAATGAAACAGATTCCGATAAAAGAGATACATTTTGCTTTTCACCTTGTAAGTTGTCAGATTTAAAAGACTTAAATTTAAATCTAAATTAAAATTAAAATATTAATTATATAAATTTTAAAAGTACTTAGGGGCCATGAAATATCTTATAGAAAATTTCTAATTTCAAAATCTATATCACATATGTAAATATTTAAACAAATAATGTGAATAAGAAACTAACTGAAATAGTTAATTATTTAAAAATTATTTTAATTAAAAGATGTATTCAAGCTTTTAACACATATAACAGTTAGAATTCCAAAAACTGAACTATTTTTAATTACTAAAATTTAAAATAACCCGCAGATTTAAAAATCAGACCCATAAAACATCAAATAAATACCTTAAAATGCGAGAAAGATATAATTAAAAATATAAAATAAAAAAACATAAAAATAAAAAAAAATGATAACAAAACGCATCAAGATCTGCACGAAAATAACATAAAAACAACAAAATAACATAAGATTTTTTTTCTTAAAATTGAAAATTTACATATGTTGGGCCAGAACGTAAACGGCCTTGAGGAATGCTTTAATGGACCAGTAACACACATGCAAACATAACATGCAAATTTAAATAAACCTATTAAACACCAATTAAACCCTATAAAATATGAGAAAAAAAGAGAATTAAATATAAAATAATAAACATAAAAATAAATTAAAATAATAACAAAACGCACCAAGATTCGCACGATACCTACACAAATATAACAAGAAAACACAACAAATTCGACAAAATGGAAAAAATTAATAAAAGTTTATTAAAATGAAATTTAAATCGAAAAATTTGAATTAGTAATAATTCAATAAAAATCTTAAATAAAAAAATTATAAAAATAAATCAAAAAATAATAAAATTAAAGAATAGAATTTACTAGAAAATAATAAGGTCGAATTTTGTTTTACTGCATCAAATTTCACACGCGAGAAAAATAGGTATAAATACTGATCCATTTTCACATTTAACTTAACCATTTTTGAAATCGTTTGTAAACCATTTTGAAAATCTTAACCGTTTTTTCAATCTATTTTGAACTAATTTTGAATTCGTTCTTTAGAAACTATTCAACTGATTTTAGGTGAGAAATATTTATGTTGGAGCCCTCTTTCCACGTCACATCCATTGCATCTCGGTAGAGCTCTGCTTGGCGTCGACGTGGGGAGAGAGGCATTTATGTTATTTTATGCTTTTGTATGAAAATTTTTGGAATGGTCATGAAGGGGTAATTATGTTGTTTATGATTAATAAATATTATTTACATTCATAAATTGTCTTATATGTTTTCATAAACTAAATTAAATTGTCGAAATTTTTCCGGCCCACAGCCAATACATAACGCAAGAAAGTAAAATCTACATAGTACAGATGCATGTAAGTGCGTGGAAAATCGCCAATGATATGTACCCGTGAAGACTCAGCGTGCGCAACGCAGCGGTCGTAACATCAATATTATCCCTATAGCTGAAGCGAGAAATAAGGAAGAAGTCTCTGGCTGCTTCCTCGTTTCTCAATTCTGTAAAATCGACCTAAATTTATATTACATACGGCTTAAAATCATCACACCGAGTAGTCCAGTGGGCACTCAGTAAATATAATATAAACACAATATGCGTCTAAGGCCTATTAAAGGGGAATGGTACGGGGATTAAATTAACTGAAATCGTTGTTATAGCTATTTTGGATTAATATTTTGAAATAAATAAAATTTATTGGGAATCATTGAATTCGATTAAATTGAGATTATTGATAAAAATTAAAATAACCATTGATTGTAAAAGTAAAGTGTTTTATGGCTAAAAATTTCAGTGAATATGGGGTAAAGATAATTCATATTGATCGTAAATTATTGATTAAAATTAGGGTAATGGCAAATAATTTCATCAATTAAATTATTATAATTCATTTCAATAAAAGTAATCTGATCTTTGAGTAAGAACGAGTAATGTATTGATCTAATCAAAAATCAACCCCCGATAAAAATGAAAGCAATTAAGAATCGAATTCATTGATTTCAAATAAAGAAACGTATCAATTAAAAGTAAAATGATTCTCTAATAAAAGTATGGAATCCCTTAATTAAATTGTCGATTAAAATTAATGTAACGACACGTAATTCACTGTTAATTCATTTTGATAAAATTGAAGAAGTGATTGAGCAAAATCAAGTGTTTAGATTAAATTATTGATTAAAAATAAAATGAATAAAAATAAATATATCGTTGCTTAAATTAAATCTATTCATTGGTAACAATTAAAATGATTAAATTAGTTCAAATAGCTGTTGAGTAAAACCAAGATAACCTAGTTTTTGGTAAAGTAAAGTATTGAATAAGAATAAATAATATAAGTTCCTTAACGAACTATGATTAGTGGATTAAAGTAATTCATAGATTAAAATTAGAGATGAATTGAATAACCGTAAGACAGTGTTTTTGGGTAGAAATCAAGTAATTTTCGATGTAAATTAAAGTACAACTGAATTCACGGATTTAATTAATATTAAAATGACTTCGCGGATTAAAGCAATAGTTGATCCAGCTAGCCTTAGGGAAAACTATTAGCAATTTGAATAATGGACATCAGAATACATTACCAATAACACGACCCCTTAGTTAGAACTAAAATAAATTCACAGATTTGAAAAAGGTTTTCTCTTATTATTATAATTCAGGAATTACAGCAACCCGATTAAAGATAAAATGAACGAAGTATAACGTAAATTAAATTAATATAATTGGAAAAACCAAAGTTTAAAATAAGAGAAAATTTGTATTAACATCACATAAATTGTTACCGATATTATTGAACAAATAAAATTCCACATAGCGAAAATGTTCCAAAGAAGGGTATCACATCTACTTGGAAGCCTCGGTAAGCGTAGAAGTTTTCCTAAAATTGGCTAGTAAAGTACATTCCAACTAATCAACGAAATAACTTACCAGAATTGAGATAATCGAGTGTAGGCGAAACAGTTGACCAGTAATTCTGAAAATACGACACGAATAATGCAATCACCGGATATAAACAATGTAAATCACCTTTAGTCAACCGCTTAAGTTGTAGTGGTAAGATCCGCCGGAAATCGTTCGCCCACCAGGATACACCCACGCGCGACTAAGTTATCTCGGATCAACATCCGGTCTAGATCTTAAAGTCCGAATTAACCGTAAATGAAATTGGTAAACAAACTTTAAATCAATGTACAAATTCTCTTAGGTCAATACACGAGTATCCGCCTACATGAAAAATTTTAATGGTAATATGTATATATTAAATAAATTAAACATCAGGTTATCTCACCCATATGATTAATCATATTATTATATATCACCCCATAACGGAGTACACCCAAAGAGCCAGGTCCGTAAAACTTGTAGATAAACCGCTCACTCGTTTCACAAAGTTACGACTGAAAGTGACGCTAATAGAAATCAATAGGATTAATTTGGATGACACCCTTAACAATAACGTAGGCACCATTTATTTGCTGATAATTTACAATGAGTGAATCAATCGAATCTAATGGCAATAATGTTTAGACATGTCGCCCAGACGAACTACCAGACGAGAGACCGCCAAACAGGAACAGACAGGAGTCCCGCCGACCATGAGTATACTCGTCCAGTTGCAACGACCGTGGCCATACCCTGCCACCTGGAGAATATTAGGCTTGGAGACGGATCCCTGCGGTCTCTCGGAACAGCAATATCCAGCTACGGAGACCTACCGGAACGCACAGGACCTCCTCACCCAATGGAAAAGGGTGCAGGAGCAGGTAGATTTACAGGTGGTTAAGGCAAGGATGTATCTTGCGAACGTGGTGGAAGACATCCTTGCCGGGCGGATTGCAGTCGCCTATCCACCTCGCCCAGTTCGAGACACCAGACGACCCTATACCGTGGAGGCTCTCAAACGAAGCCTGAAGAGATATTGCCCCGACGAATGAACTAACAGTGATAACTTGATGTAGCGACTGATATTAGAATATTAGAAATTTGTGTGTCATTATTTTCCTTCATATAGCTAGAATTATACGTGGTTTTGTTTAGTGGAATAAATAATTATTTAAATTGATCAATAATAAATGAACATAATCTATTTGATTATAGCGATGTCTTCCCTAAGAATCTTACAATCTGAATTGGACCACGCGAGACAGACAAACGCGGAATTACACGCCCAGATTATTCAATTAACCCGCGAAATGCAACAGATAAAAGCAACCTGGAAGGAACCAGAAAAGGTAAAAACACTGTACCACCGCCTGACCGCAGCACAGAAAGGCTGGACAGAAGAGCGGCAGCTCAACCAGAGCCTACGCACGCAGATTCGGGGACTCGAAGTCGCCCTAGCAGTATGCCGGGAGGGTGAAGCGGTAACATATCCGCTCGTCTTCGCCCCAACCCAGATGTCGCAGAAGAACACCCAACCAGTGAAGCAATTTACCCTTCCAGCAAACAATCGTCGGCCGGGACGTAAGGAACGGGCCCGACGTCGAGCAATCCAGCTTCAGAATCATTAACCTGTAAACATTGCGTGCGTTGCTAAATAGATAGAGTAGTCGTGTTCTTAATCAATTTGTTCCGTTGATATATTTATATGCCAAACATTCGCATCATGTTACTCAACCTTAATTTCATCTCTCCGCAGGCAGATAAGAACCTAACCTCGAATGATCATGAGGGACAGAGCAAAGCGAGCATAGGTCTTCTATCGACAGCTCGTGAACCCGAGGGTTGTCCGAGCAACTATAGTACTAGCAAATGGTACTCAATTTTTGCGGGCAATCCACCACTTGAACACATTACCAACGTTGCCTAGCAACGGGTGCCAAGTGGCGATTAGCATCATTTTGTATGGCGTTACCATAATTTCAACGTCAAATTTTGTTTTATCGCATTGTTGGGCCAAAACACAATTTTGTTTAAATGAATCGGTAATAGCACGCAAATACATCACGTAGATTTAAAATCAGACCCATAAAAGACCAATTAACCATGCTAAAATATGAGAAAGAAATAATAAAAATGTGGGGTTAGTGGTGTGGATGACCTTCACCCCAATACATACAAATTAATTTGACGCCCGCCAATGGTTACCCTTTGCTAAGCAACTTTGGTACTGTAACCACTGGTCACAGGATCTCCAAAGGTGAGTTCCGATATCAGAACTGCTAAGGGTTAATCCTATGTTCAGTAGACTACCGTTAGAAGGCCTATGTCCGTCTTATCTTTCAGGTCCCTTACTTTTCCTCGCTCTCATTTAATTCACACACTTTACTCGTTATACCAAAAACAAATCAATAATGGAAAGAAACACAATTTTATTTTATTTTAACATCAGTTTATCAAACATATCGCTTCTTGAATTTCAGTTGGTCGCTTTTGTACTTTCACCTTGGGCGCGTCGGCGCAAAAGTTCCGTTCGACCTGGCCTAGCGTGCGGATGAGATCGCTTGTTGGACGATTTCTGCTTGTCTTGATCACGGTAAGCCAGCTGTGCCGGTGCAAAAACGAGGGGGTACGTCACCGCACTACCCTCCTGGCACGCTGACAGGGCAACTTCTAGTCCTTTTATTTGTGTTCGTTGTGTCTGATTCAAGGACTTCTCGTCTTTCCATCCTTGCTGGACTGCTGTCAGACGCTGATAGATGCTTTTCATTTTCTAAGGTTCCACCCAGGTGGCCTTTATTCTTTGGAGCTCGTGACTTTGCTGCAAAAGTTGTTGATGTAGATGTGCGTTCTCACGCCGGAGCTCCTTCAATTCATGATTCAGAATTCTCATCGCCTTCATTTCTAAGAAAAAAATTTCAGTTAAAAGGTGATTTTTATCATTACGGCTATCAACATATTTATCAATTTCCCTCTCAATGTTCCGCGTTTCTATTGGGTATCATTTGGTTTGGTCACCTTCGTTATCAGTGCGTTTGCTTATTGTTTTTATTTTATCCAAAAATACTATTTAAGTGAAAAGGGTCTTTCCTCTCGTGGTAGCTAAGATCTTTCAGATTTTAATTTTTCGTGATAATACAAACAAAAACAGTTGAACTACTAAAATTTATTTACTCCCAATATAATAGTGCAGTCACACATAGGATGTTATTCATTCGGTGAAATCCGTATAACGCCGATTTTGGCCTGTTAGAGTCCAATTTGGATGTCGGCGAGCATAGGCATGTTCATTTCGCGGCCTTGGTCCCAGTCTGTGGCGGAGTTTTGGGTAAATTAATCCTTCCGGTAGGATCAGAGTTGTCGGAGCAGTCATTCGTCGGAGCCTTGGGTCGTCAAGTTCGAACGAGACCCCGTAGTCAGGTGGAGCTCCATCAGTTCTGGGAATAATACCGTTTGCTATATCTCGATTGACTTGTGCTTATCTTTGTCTGGCCATCACCGCCTTCCTATGGTATTTCTTCTCCAACTCTTCCATCTTCATAGCGCTGTGTTCGGCTCGGTTACGTGCTTCTCATGCCAGGTTCCTGCCCGGTTCCCATTTAATAGCAACACTTGGTAGTTTTATTTCATCGCCGCGGTCGTTGTGTCGACGAGGCCAATTGGGTCCTCCGTAAGTGGCCAGTTCATACCCCTGGTCCCATAGCGCCTGTCTATCCCGAGCGGCAGAGCTACTAGGGACCTGCAGGGTCAATCGGGAATCGTCGTTCCATCCTCCATGTGAATTTGCATAATCTAGAATAAGCATTACAATCATATTTCACGTAGAATAATAAATCGTTGCATTTATGTATACATAAAATGGGTAATTATAGGTCAGCGTTAGTTGGGTTGGGTTTGAATTTGCGTTTGATCATTAAGGGGAAGATTTAAAACTTTTAAATGAAACTCGTCGAAACTCGTCTCGTTTGTCGGTACCTCGCATAGATACTCGGTCCTGTCGCTCGTTGTTGTTTCGTTCCTGCATTTTAGGTTCTTGGTAGAAGGTGTCTGACGTGGAATGGACATGCTTTAAGATATGATATATTAGATCGCGTTTGATTTTATATTGAAATTATCAGTGGGTGTCTTGTTAGGCTGGTGAACTCAATTTTATTATCGTAATTCAAATTCTAATAAGTATCAATGGTTTCTAATCAATTGTATTAAGTGAAAATTTTGTATGAATTAAAAAATAAGATCTTTAACATGAATTATAAATTAATATTTTGGTTTTTGATTTCTCGCTTGGTTAGCTGGACCAGTATTCTACCGTAATTCTCATTTTTTGCTTGAGTGAGTTGATTGGGAGTTATTTTCTTATCTCACCTCGCCATTCACGGTTCGGTAGCAAAGCTATCTATTACTTTATGGAATTTATTATTTTATGGTCACTGTTCCAGTTGATTAGCGTATGTTGTAGTATTTAACTGAATCGCGTCAATTCTCTCATTTTTTCTTCACTGGCAATGCGATATCGATGCTCAACATCTCCTCTACCTCCCATTTATTTGAATGATTTACAGCCTATGGTTTAATGGTCTCAATCAGGCAATATTCGGTCATGGTCACATGCATTCAATTATCCGACTTAACAATTCTCATACGGTTACCTGGATCTCTAACTGGCTTTTCCAAGATTCGATTATTCCCTCAATTACGGACGTTTAGATACGTTTGGCTTCCTCATCAATTGGTACTAGAACAATTAATTCCTCAATTATTGCTTTGGTTGACCTATTTAAATTTTTGGAAACTTTAAGTTCGAATTATATCGTTTTATTTAATTTTATGATTGCTTTGATTGTCGAGTGTTGATTACCCTTCCCTATAATTAGTTATTTAATTTTTAGTTATTACAGTGGTATTTTGTCAACTTTTCTACTGTGGCGTATTATTGAAGATCAACTCGAATTCATGTAAATATTCTTGTAACTTTTAGTATCAATTAATTATCGTTATCGATTCTTATTCGTTTAGTTTTGTCTATGACTTTTAAGACATGATTTACTTATCTTTAGAAACCTTACTTCGCTGATTATTTTGGTAGCTTTACATTTAGGTAATCCTTAATTTATTTAGCTATTTTCGTACCCTTTGCCTTGATTAGTAATCTTTATCGACTTCAACTGATTTAGTTATCTACATTACTATTTTAGCATCTCGAATTGTCCTCTATCGATGCGTTTAGTTGTTTATTACTTTGGTACCTTAGTTTTTTATCAGTTTATCTAGTTATTGTTTACTTTAATATATTAAATTTATATCGATTTATTACTCTAATACATTTAGTTTCCTCTGTCAATGCGTTTAGTTATTTATTTCTGTGATACATTGAACTTTTCTATCAGCTTACTTGGTCTTTTTATACTTTAAATAATTTCATCACATCGATTTCGAAATTCCACCTCCCACCCCTCTCAGTTTGACCTTAAGGTAATTGTGTTCACATTAGATTTTACGAGTGCCCACTGGACTACTCGGTGTGATCATTTTAGCCGATGTATAGAATCAATATTTAGGTCGAATTTTTGGGAGATGGGTGAAAGAGAGTCGGCCAAAAGACTAGTTCTCGATCTTCCCACCACCTCTATAGCGGACATAAGATTTACGTTCGAGATCCGTCGTTACGCACGACAGAACTCTCACGGGCACACACTATAGGCGGAGGAACACACCTTCACAGTGTGACTAGTTATGTTTTAGTTTACTATCTTGCGTGTTGTGTGGCTGTGGGCCAGAAAAATTTTGACATATAACTGAAGATTCGTTTTCATAATACATATATTTGTTGAAACAATTGTATCATGGTTCATTCATAGTTCGGTTCATGCATACCAACATACGACAAGAGGTCCCCATACATACGAGCTTACATTAAATTACTTGATTTCGCAGAATGAAAACAATTATCGAGAGTTGCTCCTTTGAATGAAATTGCTCTGGCGAAAGGTAATCTATTCACTGAGTGAAAAAGCATTAAAACTTTGTGAAAATGGATTGGTATATATACCTGTTTTGTGACCCTAACCTTGCGTGTTAATTTTTATGCGTTAAAACAAAATTTGACCTTGCCATTATGTGTCTAATTTATTTCTAATTTTTTATTATTTTTTCGATTTATTTGACAATTTAATCATTAACAATTAGTTTTAATCCTTTCTGACTAGAATTATTTTATTTTTGTTCAATTTATTCATGAACTCTTTTAATTTTTTGTAAATTGTCATTTTTTCGGTCAAATTTTTGTTTTCGTGCTATTTCTATGTCAATTCGTGCATATCTTGGTGCATTTGTTAATATTTTAATTTAATTTTATGTTTTTATATTTTATATGTTAAATTATGTGTTTTCTCGCATTTTTAGGTGGTTACTTGATGTTCATGGGTCCGATTTTGAATTTTTCGGGTTATGTTTGCGTGCTTTTTCCAATCCATTTAAACAAAATCCTGTACTGGCCCAACATAAAACTCTCGGGGGCCCATAAAATTGCGTCCCGCAATGTCATAAGTATAAGTCCTACTTTTATACATTGAATTGGGTCTACGAGCTGTCTGGTCGTGACCTCAATACCCACATACATAAAAAGTTTCTACGGTATGCATAATTTTCAAGATACAGATGGACTTATAGTCCGACTACTATCTATATAAAAAATCAAGTTGAAGTCGAATCAGTTTCAGTTTTAGTTACGTTAGTACACAATCATTCAGTGATTATCAAATTTAGTCTCAAATGAATCTCGATTGTCTTTGATGATGGCGTGGGTTTCTGTTTCTAAGTGATACTCTTCTCTTGTTGGCTTGGATTGGCTTGGGTTATTTATTGATATATACGAGAGTCTTTCTGTTTCTTGGCTTCTTTTGGGATTGCGAATTTGACTGATTATTTCTGGGGTTTTCTGAGTTGAGGTATTCTGTCTTGGTTGATTGATTGTTCTCAGGCAGGTTATGAGACAGCATATCAATGACACAATGTTTATGATTAAACTGATTATTACGATTCGTATTTGTGGTGTCGTTAGGTTTGGTTCGTATACTTGTTGGGATTTATTTGGTGACTGTCTTTTGATTGAACGGATATCTCCTAGGATTTCTTGTACTTGCTTGTACTCGGGATTTGTTTCGGTGATCTTTTGAATTTTTCTGAGGATAATGTCTAGGGTTTTCCTCATACTCAGGTTTTCGTGTTCTATTTTAGATCTCTCGTTCTTTTTATCTACTAAGGTTTGTATCATTTGCCTCACACTTTGTCTCCATTTGTCGTTGACATTTTCGCTTTCTTTTATTGGGCATTGATCACATTGCAGGGTTAATTGTTGGCATTCTTCGCTATTTGGGTTTTCGCATATTTCTTTGTAACTTGCACACGAAATGGGTGAGATTTTCCGCACATATCCAAGGTGTTTTCGGTTACACATAGCTTATTGTTACCATCATCATCATATACAGTTTCTTTAGGTTTGTTTCGGTTCTCATTCTATTATACATTAGTTACTTGGCGATTATTAACATATTTGGTCTATATACAGCAAATTTACGCTTTATTTATGGTCTCGTTATTCTCCCCGCTCACCCGGTGGTGAGTGCATTCTACATTCTTCTTTCGCTTTTGCTTCGGAAAATCTCATTATTAATATTTGTGTCTTTACCAATCTTTCTGTCAGTTTTGGGAGCTCTTCTAGTTGTTCTTTGTTTCATTGAGTATCTTTTGTTGGTGATTTAATTGAACTCGTAGGTTTCTCCCAGTCCTCTGTTTTCTCTCGAGTTTATATTTGTAGCTTATTTTACTGATTTTCTTTTTTTCTGTTTTCCGATTTTGTTTCTGTAGCTTTCCTTTTAACATCTAGATTTCCTCTTGGGCTTGTTGGTGGTTCTGTTTAATTTCTCTTGCTTTGTTACAGGTTTCCTCCAACTGAATTAGATATTGTTGTTAGCTTTTTCTAATTTTTCTCATCCTTTCTGCTTCCGTTTTCCAATAGTCTTCCAGGACTACTTGGGTTTTTATTCTCGCTAATTCTCGTTTAAGGTATTCGTTTTCTTTCCTTTTCTCGTTTACATTTCTCCTTTCGTTTGTTAGTTCCTGTTTTACGGTATTTACTGTTTTTCTTGCCTGGATCAGGTGTTGTCTTAGCTTCTCCGCTACTCTTTCTCGCTTATCTGCTGTTTCTCTCCACTCTTTTCTTTCCTTTCTCCACTTTTTACTGTAATATTCTAGTGGGTCTTGTTCGATTGGCTGTACAGCTTGGATAGGGATTGGTTGATGTTTATCATACTCGTTAATGCTGCCTCCTTGATTCATTTGAGTTTCTGCTTCGTTTGACTTCATACTAAAGATACATTAATTTAGCTTTTATACAATTTGTTTATATTATTTTTATTTTTCTATCTTTATACACTTTTTACAACTTCCTTTTTCTCTTCTATACGTCTGTTTCTTCAGTTTCACCAAATCCCTCATCTGGTTCAGTGGGGACTTGGATTAATATTTCCGTTGGGTATAATGGCATAAATAAGATTGGTGGCCTGTTTTGCAACGTGACTACTTCTTCTCGCAGCGCGTTTGTAATCTGTACTTCCTCATCTAGTAGATAAGTGAGGTAATCTACATTCTCCGTTAGTTCATCTACTCGCACTTCTAGATGATGCTTATTTTCTAGTGCTTTTAGTTTCTCGATTTCTTTCTTTAGATTTTGTTCGTTTTCCTTTTAGCTTTTCGTTATTTTCTCGATCTCTGCTTCTACTCGTCCTCTCAATTGCTCGTTTATTTTGAGCTGGTGTCGTAATTGAATTTCCTTGTATACTACTACGCCTCGATGTCCATTTACATCTTGTTGGGCTTCGGTTAATTCATCGCATAGTTGTTGATTCTTCCGCTTTTTGTCTGTTAGTTGATTTTTTGTTTCCGCCTATCCTTTGTTTGTTTCATTGATCTGTTTCTCGTAATCCTTTTCGTTCTTTCTGAACCTTCTTATTGAACTTTCTCTGAGTCGTTCTCGAAATTCCATTGTTCGGATCTGTTCATCATATTCCTTAATCGTTTGTTTTTGTTCCTCGATCTGTTCCCATGGTTCCCAATCTTCATTGTTTAATAGTTTCTTGGGTAACACTCTCATTTCTCTTTTGACTTCCTCGCATTGTCCTTTCCATTTTTTCGCTTCGTATTTGATCCATTTTTCTTTGGCTTATGTTTTTATTTGTTGCTCTTGTCTCTGTTTGATAGTCCTCTCTTGGTCTATTAATATCTCTTTCATTCTGGTTTGTTGGAATACTATCTCATGATATTGTTTTTGTATATGTTCCCATTGTTTCGAGTTTTCAATCTTTAGCAGTCGATATTTTTCTCTCCATCTTTTTGCTTGTTTCGTTAGCTGAATTATCATTCTCTCTTGTCTATCGTCTTTTGGTTCTCTTATCCTTCTTGATGGTTTAGGTCCTTGGTTTCTTAGTTTATTGACTTCTATCTTTGCTTTTACCCACTTTTCTTGGTAGGTTCTTGTTCGATCTTTCTCTTCACCTATTTGCTGTGCGTAGTGTCTTGCGTGAGATTCCCATCTATTTCTTGATCGTTCTTTGTCCTCATGTCATTTGGTTTTACAGTATAGCGCTTGCCGTTTTGCCCATTCTTTGGCTTGTTCCATGCTTGTTCTCTTTGTTCTTTCTACCAGATATTTGGTTCGCATTTGTTCCAATTCCTCTTGGGTTTGGTTTAGGATTTTGCAAATTTCTTCTCCTTCTTCTTGCATTTCTGCTTCTTTATCCTTTATTATTTCTTGTAGCTTCTCTATTTCGCTTTGTTGATCTTGTTTATCTTGTTCCAACGCTTGTATTTCTTTCCTTTGATTTGTGATTCTCGTCTGATTCTGAATAAATTCTTTCATCAGTTCTTCTTCACGTTCCTTATACGGTTTCTCTTTTCCTTGTGGATACACTATTCGATGTTTCATCTGATTTTCCCATTTTTCTCTCATCATCTTTGTTTTAATCGTTTCTTTCATTAATTCTTCCTCTACTTCTAATAACATCTTTTTTAATTGCATCGTCTTTTGTTGCCATTGTTCGGCTTCTTCCTTTGCCTCTTTTAGTTGCTTCTGTAGATTATCTGAAATTGCTCTGGATTTTCCTTTTTCTGATTCGGTTTCTTTACTTATTTGCGGTAGTATTTCGTTCTGATTCATTGTTGGTTCTAAATATTAACGTTAATTACTTCTTTTCTTTTATACATATCTTTAGGTTTTTCGTTATTTTGGTACATGGGTTTTATCTACTGCTATTTTTATTTACATTTTATAACTCCTTTTCTATTTACACGTTTTATACATTATCTTGTTTCTCTTTACTGATCAGCAAACCGGAATCCTTTGATCTGTCTGCTGATTGGCTTTCTACACACTGGGCATATATTTACTCTGGATCCACATGTTTCGCAATTGACCATATGTCCGCAGATTGTACATATTATCTCGACGTGTTTCTGCCAACACGTTACACATTGGTGTTGATCTAATATAGCTTCCTTTATTATTGATTTTTCGAGGTTTTCTTTTGGCTTTTCTTGGTATCGCTTGATAGCTTTGATTATTGCTTGTGTCGAGTCATACCATTTCAGATTGTTAGTTAATCTTTCGCCGATTATTTTTCTCATTGTTTTAGTGTTCACTCCTGATAATAGCATTAGTGTTCTGGTTTTCGGTTGGTCTAATATATCCTCTATTTGCTGGTCCGCGATTGATACTTCTACGCTTTTTGATTCTTTCTCCTCTTTATATATACATTTCCTTTGTGTTTCAATTTTTTAACGTTTTTGTCTGGCATTGGTTGTTGGTTTTTACATCCTTCGCACATTATTCCTCGTGTCGTTTGACAATATCCTTGGCTGGCCAATTCTGCTGCTCTTGGGTTTCCCTTGAAGGTTTTTATCCTTTCTTCGAATGTTCTCTTTATAGTTTCTCCTCCTCCGGCTAGTTCGGTTGGGTCCTCGAAATTTCTAATTATCGTTATTTTCCTTTCCCCCCCCCTTTTTTGTCTTTGTCTATTTCCAATCGTTGAATTCCTTTGAGTCTGTCTGTTGGTTGGTTTCCCACATCCATATTTAATATGAATGGGCACTTCGGGAATTTTTCTCGATGTTCTCGCTTTGCCGTTTCTCCTTTTTTCCATTGTGCAAGTTGTCCTCTGCAAAAGATGCACGTAACTTCATCTGGGAATTTCAGTGTTCCTGTAAAATAGAATCCTTGTGCGGCCAGTTATTTGCTTTGTTGGTCATTAAATATTTTATTATCTTTAAATGTTAAGTATCTTTGTTCCTCATTTTTCAACTTTTCGTTTCTTACTCTCATTACCGAATATATTTTCTTCATGAGTTGTTGAGGTATTCCTTCTACATTGTAATCTGCGTAATGTGATACTGCTGCCGTTAATATATTGGTTCTCTCCTATTCTTCTGGTTTTCTCCGTAGTTTTGACCAAAGTGATTCTGATCCATCTCTTATCTCTACAATTTTCTGTTCACTGTTTCCGCTTGCCATCTAATTATAAATGTCGTTATTATTTTTGAAATTTTGAATTTTCTGATTTTTCTGATTATTCGTATTTTTATATGGTTTTATTAAATTTTATTTACATTCTATTTACATTTTCTTTCCTCTTTTACAACGTCTTATCCGGGTTTTCCACTTCTAATTTTATATACAAATTATCCTCTCGCAAGAATCCTTCCCCTCTTAATCGCTGTTGTGAAAAGAAGAATGGTGTGACTACTGCCGTATTCCAGGCAGTTGTTGGTCTTCCAATTTGTGGTTCGTTTCCTGCTCTGATTAGATTACGGTGTTCCTCTCCTTCTATCATTGTTAATATCATATACTGCTTAAAAGGCCATGTTAATAGTTCATCATATTCTCCTCTTCCTACTCTGACGAAGACACTGATTTGAGTACCTGTTGCATTTCCATCCCCATTTGGATATATTCTAATACCAAATTTGTATCCATTCTTCCAACTATACATCGGTGGACTATCTAGGATTCTCTGTGTTCCATCTTTTGCTCTTTGTAATTTCTCCGGGAATCCCGTTATTCTCCATATAAAGTGTGTTGTCGGTAATTTTCTGGCTACTAAGCTGGTTGTTTCGAGCTCTTGTATACTGCTAGTTATTTGTTGGATTTTTTCTTCCATTTCTGCCATTTTCTTAGGTGTAGATTCTTTAGCTTTTTCGAAGTTCTGTCTGGACACTAGTATTTCTTTTATCAAGGCTTTTTGTGAATCGAACTCCGTCCGTAGGTGTTGTACTTCCCATGCAATCGTTCCTATCGTTTTCATCATAATTTCCATATGCTCGATACTGTTGTCTGCCATATTTTTCTGCATTTCCGCGATTGGTAAGTGTGCCTGACAGTTGAATAACTCTAGTGGGGATTTTATTGGCCTGTTGATACATTCATTCCAATGTGCTTTCAGTTTGACTTTGTCTTTCTTATTACAGTTGTTGGTGCATATCCCTTCGTACGCTTCACATATTCGTTCTTCTCTTGGGTTTCGATGTTCCCGTTCTATTGTTATCCATTTGTCGGTAGTTCCACAGAATTCGCATTTTTCGTCTCTCATGGTGCACGATTTTTCATGTTCCTCTTCATTCTTTCTTATTATCTTAAATTGACATTTCTCGCATGGTATTTCGTCGTATTCACACTCCTTTACATGATTTTCTACTTCCCTCATGACTCCTTTCCATTCACATTCTTTTAGTTGGCATTGAACTTTTAGGCTGGTTATCTCCTTGTTTGTGGCTTTATCTAATATTGTAGGGTCGTCTTCTCCTTCAAATGTTTCATCGCATCCGGGACATTTTATCATTTTTGTTTCTATTAGCTCTATTGTGCAATCTGTGCATATTCTACATCCACATCTCGTCTGTCTTGCCCCGATCAATAATCCTTTACATTTGCAGCACTTCATCCTTTCTTCTATATTATCTAGTATTTTGATTCTCTTTTTCATTATTTGTCTCATGGCTTCCGATGGATTCTCGCTTCCTCTAATCTTCTCGATGGTTGCTTGCATAATTACAATAAGTTCTAGTTATTCTACATCTTTGTTTCGTTTGCTTATTCTATTTATTTATACATATTTAAACGGTATTCTTTATTTTAATCTTCTGTTGAATCTGGCTCTGGGGTGAATTCGGGCATGGTTGCTATCCATTCGACCCAACTTGCTGGGTCTATACTCTGTTGACTGCTTCTTAACCTTCTAATTTATTCAGCTTGCCCTCTAACTTGATTATTCAATTGCCCATTCATCCTTTGCAGTTGCAGTATGGTTCGCTGTTGGTCTTCTATTCTGGCTGCTTGATGTAAACCTCGATTTACGCTTTCCGTTAACACCATATGGGTGTTAGTCCACTGTGCTTGGGCGTTGTTGGTTATCTGCGTCATTAGTTCGCATTGATGTCTCCATACTGTTTCGATTCCTTGATCTTGGTATATTCCTTGATCTAGCTCTATTATTTCAATGGGTACATTTGCGGTTGTTGACTGCTGCATTGTTTCTACGAATGGTGGTATCCTGACTTGATACTGTCTGTTATCGTTATTCGGGTCCATCTCTTAATTATGATACTTGGTTAATTTACACGCTTTCTCTTTTGACTAGTTATTTACTCTTTGGGCTTTTAAACTGTATTTACACACTATTATACATAATACTACTACTAATACTATTTAATATTCTACACTATATACAATGTTTCCTTTCGCTTTATACCATCGTCTCTAGGGGCTCTATACGTAATGTCCATATATCCCATACCTCTCATTTGTCATTTTATACACATCGAATTCGTTTGACCATTCTTGTGGTATCCCTATAACTGGTAGTTCTTTCATCCAGAGTCCACTTGTACTTTGGTTTGAGTTTTCTACGGCTTCATATTCGTCCGATTCTTCCATATTGCCTTGCATCTCGATATCGTAATTGAATTTCTCTACTGCTGGTCATAATCTTTTCCTTTTTGGCTTTCGTTTACATTTGTTAGTGGTTCTCGCTAATTGGATTGTTATCAGTATTATTATGACGCTTGCTACTGCACTTGTTATCCAAATCATTTTGACTAAGTATTTGGTTTCTTCGACTTTTGTTGTTGTTATCTCTGTTGCGGTGGTTGTTTCTATTACTTGCTGTACTTTTTTCAGTGATTTCTGGAGTTGTAGTGCTTCTTGAATTGATAGGTGACTGTCGTCCATTTTCAGTCTTTTCTTTGTGTTTATCTGCATCCTTTTGGTTACTTCCCTTTTTGGTTGGTTTGTCGTGATTGATTTTTGCGGTTTTCTTGTTGCTGTCTTCCAAAAAATATTCCCTCCTTTTTGAATGTGTACCTCATATTTTCCGATTTTCCTTTTTGTTGGGATGCGATATTTCTGATCTTTTACTCCCTTGTTCGTTTTACATTGTATTCAGTTGTTTACTATTCCTTTTTTGTTGGCTTCGTATATACAGACTCTTGTAATGGGTTCTTTGTCCATATTTTCGACTATTACTTCTTCATCCTTTGTTGAGCTTTGCTCTACTTTTATTATTATTTTATTCTCTGGCTCTTGACGTTTATATGGGTTTTCTTTTGAAATTGTTTTTTCTGTTGTACTCTTTTCTTTTAATGTTCTGATTACTGTACAGGTTATTGTTCTGTTATCTCCTGCACAAACGATGTATCTTGTGTCACCTTTTAGGTTCTCCCATGCGCATTTTTGTCCCTTCTTCATGTTTCCTTCCCAACAATTGGTGACTAAATGTCGTACACATATTTGTTTATTCTTTTTAGTTCCCATGTTCATTACTCGTAAATTGCCTATTCCTGGATTCACTTGAATTTTTATACCTCTGTCCTCCCTTTCTGTATCACTGCATATATCTTTTACGATCCAGCAAGATGATGGATCCTGTGGCAGTATGTCTATGCCGCCTGGCTTTCCTATTGATCCAAAATAACAGCTTATACTGGTCTTCTCTGCCAGGTGAAGGCATATTCCTTGGTTTGTGGTTCCTTTATCGTCTATTGTGCGTAACATAAACGATTTCAACTCTCTTTGGGTATCTTTATTAGCTTCGTCAAATTGATTGATGTGATTAGTATCATTAGTTTCTGTAGTAGTGATGGTCGGTTTTGGTTTTCTTTTGATCGTTGTAGGCTTTTATCGTGTAGTGGTGTTCTTCGTTTTTGGTTTTCCTCGCTATTGCTCTTGTTTTCTGTTCCTTTTTTGTTTTCTGTTTCTTTGTGGGTATTCTTGTTTTGGTTATCTGGTGGTTTGTCTTGAGTAGATTTATTCGCATCTTGTCCGTTGTTCTGGTCCTCTTTGTCTCCATCATTATTTCTTTGTTCATCCGGGGTCTTCTTTAAAATGTCGTCCTTGACATTTATTGCTTTGATTATTTCTTCATAGACCCTTATTATCCTGGCTTTTAGGTCATCCATCTCTGTTATTTCTTGTTTGCTCGTTTGGAATCTTATTTGTTTTCGGTGCCACTTGAGTATTATAGTTAGTAATTGTTCTTTTCTGTCACCGATTCCCGTTGCTTCTAATAGGTTGTTTGTAAATTTTAGTCTTGCATTTTAACATTGCTTTTATTGTCTTTGGAAACGGATAGTAGGCGTATATTGTCTCTTTTAATAGAATGTTTCTATTTCGTACTAAATGTTTTAAATCAAATACTCTCAGTGGTGAATTCTCGTAGGTCCACTTCATTAAACTGGATGCTGCTTCGTCCTGTTTGGCGTCGATAGCTTCCCAAAGTGTTTGGATATTTTTTCCCATCATTTCTCTTTCTATTATTGTCGCATTATTGATGATGAATTTTACCGCACTTGCTTGTCTTGATTTTAGTGCGAATTGCAGTACGTTGTTTTCCCGTTGTCTTTTTCTTTAAATGTTGATCCGGTTTTCAGTAATTTTCTCAAAATGGTTGTTGAAGCATCTGCTGCCGCTGCTAACATTAATGGGTTTTGTCACTCTTCGTTTTTTATATTGGATGCTTGTCCGCATTCTCCCATGAATCGGATGATATCCAATGTTCTTTTGGTATTTGTATGTTGCACTACAAAATGTAATGGTACATTTCCTTCTATGTCCGTCATTGTGAATATTATCGGTATCTTTTCTTTTATGAAGTTCATTTCCGGTGGACTTCTGGCTCCTTTGGTATACTCTATTGCAGTTCTCTCTGCTTTATTTATTATTCTCATCCATCCTTTCCCTTCGGTCCATTCTGGCATTATCTCTCTTATCACTTTGACTATTGTGTTCATCTTGTCCACATTATCGTTTGTTGGGTCTAATGTTATCTTTGGTTCGTCTTGTTGCGGTTCTCCTTCGATTCGCTGGTTGTTTGTTATGGTTTCTATTTTTAGACTTAACATTAGCCCGTTTATACTTAGTTGCTGCGTTTGTGATCTGGTCTTCATACTTCGGTTTTCTGGTTCTTTGGTTATCGTTTTGGGTATCGCTTTACATCTACTTACATTTACGTATATAGGTCTCGTGAGCGGGTTGTTGACTAGTCTGACCCGTGCGTTGTTTTCATTTACTTACATTATTTCATATGGTCCTTTGCCGCTTCTTTGTAATTTTCTAGCTACTCCTGGGATAATTTCTGATGTTGCTATTATTACCCAGTCTTCTACTTGAAAGTTGTGTTCGCGTACATCTCGTTTTTTGTCATGTAATTCCTTGTAGCTTTCTTGATTAAATCGGATATTCATACCTGCGGTCTTCCATAATTCCTGCATTCGTTCTTTAAATCCTGTTACGTAATCATCGATTTCCATATATTGCGATATTGGCGGTTGATATTCCAAATCGATCGGCATGTTGCATTCTCTGCCGTACATTAGTTTGAAGGGACTCATTTTTGTTGCTGAGTGGATTGACATTCGATATGCCATGAGGCATAAGTTTATATATTTGTCCCAGTCTTTCTGGTGCTTGCTCACGTAATTGAACATCATTTCTATCAAGATCCATTTAAATCTCTCCGTTTGTCCATTTGTTTGTGGGTGATATGGCGAAGTCCTTAGTTTCGCGATTCTGAAGTAGTTCGTTACTTCCTCTATTATTTCACTCATGAAATTCGTTCCTTGGTCGGTTAGGATCTGTTTTGGCGTTCCGTATCTGCAACATATTTCCTCCACTTATACTCTTGCTACCGTTCTGGCTTTCTGATCTAGGATTGCGAATGCTTCCGGGAATTTGGTGAGATAATCAGTTATTACTAATATATAGATGTTTCCATTGTTAGTTTCCGGTAATGGTCCTACTACGTCCATTGCGATCATTGTCATTGGTTCTGGCGGGATTAGCATTGGTTTTAGTGGTGCCTTCAATTTACTTCCTGTACTCCTTCTGGTTGCGCATGTCAGACAATTCTTTATCCATTCTTTCACATCTTCTCCGATGTTTGGCCAATAGTATTTCTGACGTAGTCTTGCTTCCGTCTTTTTCGCGGACATATGTCCTCCTAGTTTCCCGTCGTGATATTGCATTAATACTTCTTTTCGTCTGAATTCCGGTAAGCACATAAGTCGTTTTTCGACATCCATTAATAGTAACCATCCTTTTTCCATAGTGTATCTATGTCAATGCTTTTCCATATGCTCTTTTAGTCTAATATTGTTGTCGAAGATTTTCATATCGTTGCTCTTTATAAATTCGATTATCGCTCTTAGCTCGTCATCTTCTTTCTGTTCGTTCTTTAACTTCGTGAAGTCGATGTCTTCTGCTATTATCATATAAATTCGTCTTACGTCTTGATCCATTAATTCTTCGAACATGAATCTTGACATACAGTCTGCGTTGGCGTTGGCTTTTCCTGACTTGAATTTAATGTACGGTGAATATTCTTGTAACTGCATGGCCCATCTCATTAATCGACTAGAGGCTTTTTTATGTTGTCCTAACCATACTAGTGGTTGGTGGTCCGTTGTAATATATATCTCGTGACCCCATAATAAATATTTGAAATGTTTGATTGCTTGGATTATGGCTAACGCCTCTCTTTCTGTCACCGAGTAATTCTTCTTATGTTTCTTGAACGTCCTACTGTAGTATCCGATAACTCGTTCTCGTTTTTCTTCATCCCATTATCCTAGGACTGCTCCGGATGCGTATCCGCTTGCATCGGTTGCTAATAAGAACGGCTTCTTAAAATCTGGGTGTACTAATATTGGTGCTGATATTAATTTGTCTCTTACTGTTTCAAATGATGTTTGCTGTTCCTTTTCCCATGTAAATGGGGTATCTTTCTTTATCAGTTCTTGTATTGGTTTCGCGATAGTTGCATAGTTTTTTATAAACTTTCGATAATATCCGCATAAGCCTAAGAATTCTTGCACTTGCGTGACGGTTTTTGGTACTGGGCAGTTCTTTACTTTTTCGATGTTCCTTGGATCTGGTTCCTTGCCATTTGCCGATACGATATGTCCTAAGAAGGTAACTTTCTCTTTGGCCCAATCATATTTTGAAGGTTTTAGTTTTAGTTTCCATTGTCGCAGTCGGATGAATACGTTTCGTATATCCTTGAGATGTTGTTCGAAAGTGCTGAAATAAATCAATAAATCATCAATATATACCATACATTGCTTAATGCCATGTGTTACGAAATTCATACACCTCTGAAAAAAAGCTGGTGCGTTGGTTAATCCATAAGTCTTTTCCTATTGTAAATGCAGTTTTCTCTCGATCTTCCTCTTTCACTTTTATCTGCCAATATCCACTTTTTAAGTCTAACGATGTAAAGTAGGCTGCTCCATGTAATGTTTGTAGCATTTCGTTTATATCCGGTAGTGGGTATGTATCTCTTTTCGTTACTGCATTGAGTCGTCGATAGTCTATACAGAATCTCTGGGTTCCATCCTTTTTCTTTAATCTGATCCTAGGTCGATTATTATTTCTTTTAATAGTTCCGGCATAAGATCTGTTCCGATTATACAATCTGCGCTTAGTTTCCTGATGACTGCTAGGTAAGTGCTGATTTTTACATTCTTGTATTCTATTATTGACCAAATTTTTCCGATGACTGATACAGATTCCTTACTGCAGGTTATTACATCCATATTTGTTTCTTCAATGCATGGCCATAATCTTCCTGGGATTTTGTCCATCTTTATTGCCAAAATGTTTGCTCCAGTGTCAAATCATTGCTTTTATTTCGATTCCGTTTGTGTCTATTGATATCGTTAATGTTGGTCCTGCTGGTGTTCGTAGCATAGCTACAGTTCTTGTTTTCTACATCTTGGTCTACGCTTTTTGATCTTCGGCTGGTTCTTGCTATCAGTTCTGCCCAATTTGGTTCGTATGGTGTTGGGTATATGCTACGTAGCGTTGTTGGCTTTAGTATTGGTATGTTTCTCTCTGTTGGTATCGTTGATTTTTTCAGGCATTCGTATACTGGTGGTGGATGATTGTAGTGTTCGTTTAGTTTCACTTTCTGATTCTCCCATTGTTGGATTTTTCCTTGTGTTAGCATCTGCGTTCCTCCTTGATTGTCATCGTTATCACTGTTATCACTACTGTCGTTTTTAAAGTCTAGCCATCGTCTCCAGTTGCGTGTTTTCTGTCTTTTCATTCTAGTTCTCTCAGCTTCCAGTCTCATTATTGCTTTGAATTTTCGTCCAACTTCCTCGTCGGTGCCCTTCATTCTGGTCAAAATTCCTACTAATTTCTTTATCTTATGGATATCTTTCGGAATGCCCATGTAGTACCATTGTCTTTGCTAGGAAAGGTAAGAATCCTATAGCCATTTTCCAATTTATTTTCCTTTCTCTTTTGTATATATCAAAGCATGCTAACATTTGTGTTATAATCACTCTCACAATTTGGATGATGAGTATAATCCCTAGTATTCCTGCAATCATTTGTCCGAATATTAAGAATCTTCCCCACATTGCTTTCATCATATTTTTGGTTGCATGTTGAAAGTGGTCTGGTGATAGCAATAGTTCGTAGTTCGGTTTTTCTCCGTAGTTATTTCCTCCTGTTATCGTCACGATATTTGATAATATTGCTTGTCTTTGTGTTGGAAATAGTAAATGTTCCCGAGCACGTTCTAAGTCTTTTGTTTGATAAATTCCACTTTGTGAGATATCTACCGGTTTGAATTCCGCTTCACTAGCTAATTCTGTGAGTCCAAATACTTTTGGTGGCGCTACTATCACTCGGGTTGGAAACTGTAACCAACTTCCGTCTCCCGTTTCGAATAATGGTCCGTATACGTTACTGCAGCTGAACATGTTAGGTACGAATTTGGCTGGGTTTATCATCCTCGTTAGTGGTTGGGCGAATCTGATTTTTCTTTTGTATACTATTTCTAGTTCATTTATGCATTTGTCTCTGGGGATCGTTGAATTTTCTGGTAATCTTGCAATTGCCTTTTCGCATTTGTACGTGTACATCACTTCGCCTACGATTCTTCCAAAATATCCTTCTTGGAGCGGTAATAATGGAATTTCGTTGTCTGGGTTTGTGATAGCGATAGTTAACTTGGTTTTTAATATTTCTCTATTCAGTATAGAATCGTTCTTTATTAGATCGTAGTATATTTTTTCTATTGATGCTAAACCTCTGTGATATAGAAAGTCCATTTTGTTATTCATATAAAGGTACAACTTCACATCCTTTGGGTCTATTTCGGCTTTTGCATTTAATATTGTTGGTCGTGATAGAAATATTCCTTTATAGTTTGTGCTGATTACCATTTCATCGCATTTGCTTACCATTTGTCCTTTTATGAATCTCATTCCTATTGTACTGTCGGTTGAGATTACTACAGTTGGTGTGGCTTCTGATCCGATATTAGTGGTGATGGTTTGTTTCACGATTTTTCCGGTTCTTTGCAATTCTTCCATTGCACTCTTCTGAGTGTTTGTTTCTGTTTCGCTCTACACTCGTCCTTGCACTTCGTCGAATATTGCGTTTTTCAATATTGTAAGTCGACAAGCTCTGGTGTCCGCTTTATTTACGATTGTTGACATTCCCGTCGTACATGATCTGTCTGTGGCTAGGCATTGTGGATACTTCTTCATTGCTTGCGTGTCTGGGATCAAAGTAGCCTTGTTATTTCTCTAACTTTACCTGATAACTCTCTATCACTACTACGCCTTTAACTAATTGGTTTAGTAGAGTGTATTCTCCTCCTTCACATGATCCGTCTCCTGCTGTTATTCTTCCTGCGGCGTATAGTCTAGTAGTTTTTATTTTTCCATCTTCTGCTGCTACTTGAATTCGTCCTGCTATTCTGATAATTCCCGTATTGAATCCTTCCTCACATTCGCTTCGCGTCACCCTGACTACTGTCGTTGCAGTTCCGGCTTCTATGATCGTTGAATGCGAATGGTGTCCACAATGGAATGCTACTATTTTTCTTGTTACTGTGCATTCTCGAATCTCTGTTTTTATGAAATATACTTCTTGATACACATTATATGACACTGCTATAGCTGTTCTTTGTAATCTTCCGGGATTTGCGGCTTTACATTCCTCTGTTTCCTTTAGCGAATATTTGTCGCCGATTTTTACGTTATCGCAATTGTATACAACAAAAGGTTTCACTCCTTTTATGCACATCATCCATATAAGTATTGTGGTGATGATTGCATTCATTCCTTTTCTGGCTGTTCTCGGATCACTTGCGTTGATTATCGTTTCGAATTCCGTCAGCAGTTCTTTCAATTTCATTTGCATTACGTCCGTTTGATCGTCTCCACTTACCAAATTTATAAAAGCTTGCCATCCACCTTGAGTTAAAATGAATGGTTCGATTACTTTCCTGATGATATCTGTTATTGCGAACTCATAGCCATTTGGATTATATTTCGGGTGTTCGCTTTCTGTAGATTGCTATGGTGTTATACATCAGATAGGCTATTCCCACTAGATATCTGTTTGGATCCTCTGATCGTTTCGTGAGGTGGTTTATTATCAGTAGTAGTTCATCCGGATCCTTGGATGTGGTCCGTACTTTATTATACATGATCTTTGTTATTATCGGTTTTATTGCTGCCCAAAGCTGTTTTGCTTCTGTACCGATGTTATTTAGTTTCAGGTTTCTTTTTATTTCTGGATTCGCTAAACCTAGCATATCGGCTATCAATCTATTGATCCATTTTGCTCCCTGTTCCTGACCAGTCAGTTTTCTTTGTAATTGCTTTGTTACTTGGCTGAGTTTATTTAGTTTCGTCGTTAGCTGATCCATTTGTATCTGCTCTTTACTTTTCTTTTCCATTACGGGTTTGTCCGTTTTTGGTCGACCTCTTGGTCTCTTTTCCATTACCGTACCCGTTTCTTTTCGTTTGGGTTGTTCGTTTGTTGTATCTCTTGACGTCGTAGCTCCTCGGTCTTTTATCCAATTATCCCTTTCATCCCCCTGTTGAGTTTCGGCGTCTTCTCTCTCCTATTCTTTCTTCTTCTTCTGTATCTGGTTCTACTGTTTCAGCTGGTTGCTTTTGAGCGCATACAAATCCGTCCAAATCGTCTGTTGTAATATCGTTTTCATTTTCCGTGGTGAATAAATCTCTGGATTCTGGGATTTTCCTTGCTGTTTCCTCGTTTAGAATGTCATTTAGGTCATTTAATATTTCTTCGTCGCCTGTTGTTACGATGGTAACTTCATCAGTTGCGGATGGGACTTCAGGTGTATTTAGGCTTTCCTGCCGCCCTATTGGTGTCTTCGTTTTGATCTCTCTTTTGTTAAGTTCTCTACCCGCAATTTTTGTTACTGTTAATATGTTTATTGCTCCTAATTGTAACGGGGTAACTCCTATTTTGATATCGTCGTCTAAAGATCGTCCTTCATGTTGTAGGTGGAATGGTAGTTCATATGGTATCCTCTTTTTTACCTCGCTTACTTTAGCTGTGATATAGAAATCCTTTTCTATTGGTTCGAAATCTGGTGTCATGATTTTCAAACTGTATTTCTCTATTGTTTCGGCTGCCCATTTTGCATGTTTCCACTTTCTGATGATTTCTCTGAATTGTTCAGGGTACCAAAAGTAAATCCTTCTATACTCTTCGATTTCTTTTACTGTATTTCGTAGGTTTTCTATTCTATTGCATGACTCGATTATCCACTTTGCGAGGTCTGTAACCGTTCGTCTTTGGTTCTTTGCTCCGGTTCTTAATATCGTAGCTAATTCTCTGCATTTTTGGGTTTCTGTTAATCTTGTCAGTTCCTCTTCCGCTGAGTCCTCCATATCTGTTGGTAAATACCTTGATCCAGGGAATTATTTCTCGAGTACGTTAATTCCTGGTCTATCTTCTTCCCTTTGGACTCGTAATTTCATCTCTCTTTCGGTTTCCACTTCTATAGTAATATATATCGTGTCATTTTTCACAAACGGCGATGTTTCTCCTGTTATAAATTTCTTGAGTAGGAATTGTTCTCGGTTTCTGACTCACTGCTGATCTTGGTTCCACTCTTCCCAATCTTCCCAATGTCCAGGTTTGGCTATCGAGATTACTGTTTTCCTGTTGAATGGCCATTATAGTTTTCCATCGTATCTTCCTCTTGCTAGTAGGAAAAATACAGATAAATATTTTCCTTTCGCCACTCCATCTCCGTTGGATATAATCTCAACTTTATTCGGTATCCTCCAATTTCCGTGTAGAACTGATGGCTGGTTAGACTAGTAATCTTTCCTTCTTCCGCAGATTTTACTTTTTCTGCCCATCCGCTTATTTTCCAGGTATAAGGTGCTAATCTGGCTCGGTCATTTATTTCCTCGTCTTCCTCCGGTTGCCATTTCATTTCGTTTATTACATCTTCCGGTTTTCGTATAGACCATCTTCATATAGTTCTAAAGTTACTTCGTTGGCGACCTCTTCTGGTGCTTCTCCTGGAATGTATTTTCTCCATTTTGGTTCTGCTTTCGCCGTTTTCCATTTCCATTCTTTCTCGCTTTCGTCGTACACTTTTTTCCATGGTGTCGCTCGACAACATGAGTCGTCTACTGGTTGTAATTTCGTGCTTAGTTTTGCATCCTGTCTCCATACTTGGTATATTGTTAATATTCGATCCATTTTCCTCTTCATTTCCTCTTGGAATTCTCTGATCTGTTGTTCTTTTTTCGTCGTGTTTTTCCTTTCTGGTTCATCCATGGCTATTATGTTTAAAGTCTGTCCGTCTTCCCATATACCTAGTTCGTATATTGGGGTTCGTTCTCGTGGTCCAATTTGCCGTTTGTGGTACATTATTACCACATCCTCTACCATTCCATCGTCGCTGCTTTCTATGATAGGTTGGATGATTTCTTGGTTAATTCGTCGAAATAGTTCGTGTATTTGACAATCGGGATCCACTGATATTTCCTTTATTTCATCGTTAGGCTGTTTTATCCTTATTTCTATCATTTCATCTCCTCTCATATCTCTTTGGTGTTACCCGTATTTGGCTATCAACTCGTCTGTTCTTTCATTGTCAAATCTCATAATATCCGTGTTTCTCACATCTTCTACGAACATTTTCATTGAAATTGGCCTTGTTAGTGATAGTCTATTAATATATTTTCTTGCTTGATCTATTGCATGTTCGGTCATCTTTATTTGATTTTGTCTCATTATCTTTTGTCTTTATCTTTCCAATCCAGGTTGTATTTCCTTGATATACATTGTCTTGATTTTCTGAAATATTTTCGCTGTCGTTTCTTCGATTTCATCTTTATCTACCGTTATCACGTTTATTCCGTCTGGCCATATTAATGCGACGGCTAGGTGTATGTTCCGCTTTATTTTCCTTCCTTTGTAATACAGTGGTCGGTTTTTGTAGCTGGTTCCTAATTTCTCTGTTACCCATTCGTATAGTTCGTTGGTGTTTTAGCCTCTTGTTGCTATGATTTGTCTTGGTATCTCTGGATGATCGATAACTACTTGATATTCCACTCTATCATATTCTTTTAGATTTTCTTGGTATCCTTTTATTACATTTTTCCATGACGCTGTAAGAATACCGTTGTCTTGTTGATACCTTCTTGCGATTAATTTCATTTTTTCGCTGTACGTTGTTGTATCTTTTAGATTGATAAACATCTCATTTCTACCAACTTCTTCTACTATCTCGTTGACTTCTCTTATTATTTCTATTTCGTTTTCTCTTGGGACATTTATTTCCATTCCTTCCGCTTCTGATTTCGATTCGTCTTTATTGGGTTTGTTTTCCTCGCATGACTGGAATATCTCTCCCCCACAAGCTGCTTATTTCACTTTCGTCTTCATCCGTTTGTTCGTCTTGTATTTGTCTTAACATATTGATATGCGGTTGTTCTTTTCCTCTGTTATCCTCGTTTGCCCTTTTGTTTGGAGCCATATTTCTTTTAATTTGTTCCCAATTTGTTCCTCGTTCCAGTTTGGTTCCTCTTTTCTAATTATTGCTTCTATTCTTTGTAGTAGTACCCTCTGGATTCGATTTTTCGTTATTATTGGTTCTGGTACCTTCTTTCCTTCTTTTTCTTTTGACGTTGATGCTTCTTATTCGTCTCCTTGTAGATCTAATCTTTGTTCTTCCTCCATTTCTCGTGCTAGTGCTTTCTTTGCTTATAATTTTATTTTCTGTTCTAATACTTGTTCTTGTTCTATTCGTTTTAATCCTTCGTCTAATTTCTGTATTAGTTCTTTCTTTTTTAATTGGTCCTTTTCTTGTTTAAAATTCTCTTCCTTCTTCCTTAATGAGGTCTTTTTCTTGTTCTAGAGTTTTTTCCTGCTCCATCTTTTCGAGTGCGTTATCTAGCTTTTGAATTAATGCTTCTCTCACAAGTGATTCCACTTCATACATTAGTGTTTTTTCATTTTGCTCTTCGGTATCTCTACTTCCACCTGTTTGATTTCTTGGCTTTCAATTTCCTCCGGTTTCTCAATTTTCATTCATTTTTCTGCCGACGTTTTTGTTTTTCTTCTTCCGCAATTTCTTTGATTGCCTCTATTTTCTCTATTTCGTTCAATTCGTTTGTCTTCTCATTGGCATCATCTCCCCCTTCGTTCTCAACAGTAGGTAGTTAGGAGCTTACTGCAACCTAAAAAAACATAAGGGGAGGGGGGGATTATTGCAGATTAAATTTCGGATTATCTTGATTACATAATGATGTAATCAACTTAATTAAATTTGTGTGTATTAATTTTTTTTTCGAAGTTTTTGTGTGTATATTTTTTCGAAATTTGTTTCGAGTTTTTGGCGCGACTTTTTTTTTGAATTCAATTTTGGCGAATTTTTGAAATGAAATTGAAATATTTTTTTTGAATAAATTTTTTTTAATCACACTATAGTCAGGGGGTATTTTTGAAAAAGACTAAAATAAATTGGCTTGAATCGCCTAACGATAAAAAAGCATAAAATTAAAATCGGCTCAAATCGCCTAAGATAGTCAGAGAGGGTATTTTCATTCACAAAATTTTTTTTTTAATCACACTATAGTCAGGGGGTATTTTTGAAAAAGACTAAAATAAATTGGTTTGAATCGCCTAATGAAAAAAAGCATAAAATTAAAATTGGCCCAAATCGCTAAGATGTGATATAGTCAGGGATATTTTTAATTCGTAATAAAAACTAATGCAATATTTGTTCTCAATACTTTCTATAGGTAAATATAGGCATAAAATAAAAATGGCTTGAATCGCCTACTGATAAAAAATTGACAGGGGTATTTTATAGGCTTGTTAAAAAAAACACTTGAAATATTTGTTCACACAATTTTCATAGACAAATTTAGGCTCTAGATCAGCGTTTCCCAAAGTTTTTTCACCGCGGCACCCTTTTTGATTTCAAATTTTTGACGGAACCCTTATATACTAATATATTCGAATTTTAATTTTAAATATTAATATGAGCTATATATTATTATAGAAAATTATAGTATTTATTAAAACAAAAAAACATAATACAAAAAATTAAATTAATAAATTCATTTGATTGTTGATCAATCACATATCAAAAATAAAATAAACTTATCAATGAGTAAGTTATTAGTGTGGACAGTGTTGTTGCTTCTTTTCTGGCAAATCCTGCTTATATTTGGTGTTATTGCTGATAGTTGTATGCGCATGTCTGCCGAACAATTTAATCTATTGCGATATTTCGTTTTCGTATAATTAAAAACTGTGGTTTCCCTTTTTTTTATTGACTTAAAAATCTATAACGGGAATAAAAATATTGTTTGCACAATGTAAATGTTGCCAGATCTAGGTTTTATAACAATACTTGTACTGATGATGCTGAATGAAATGGAATTGGGACATATAAAATAGAATGGATATATGTTTTTTGAGGCAATATCAAATGTAATCGAAAATTATTTATAAAGATTTTTTGGAAATATATTTACAAAAAGTTCGCGGAACCCTAGGGTTCCGCGGAACCCACTTTGGGAAACGCTGCTCTAGATAAAAATAATTTAAAATACCTAAAGTAAATTAAGATAAATTAAAGTACATTAGGATACATTAAAGTATATTAAAGTAAATTTAGATAAATTAAAGTACATTAGAATACATTTAAGTATATTAGAGTAAATTAAGGTTCCTCAAGTAAATTAAGATACATTAGAGTACATTAAGGTAAATTAAAGGGTCGAAAGTCAATTTAAGTACATTAGGGTACATTTAAGTAAATTATGGTTCATAAAGTAAATTAAGGTACATCAGAGTAATTTAAAGTACGTTAGAATAAATTTAAGTAAATTAAGGTTCTTAAAGTAATCTAAGGTGCCTAGAGTAAAGTATGGTAAGTTAGGTAAGAATTTTTTTAAATTAAATAGAGTCAACAGTTAAGTTACATAAGGTAATTTTTAAAGCTGAAAATTTTAAAAGCAGTTATAGTAGGCAAATTACATAAGGTAAGAATTTTTTAAAAGTAAATAGAGGGTCAAAAGGTAAATTACATAAGGTAAGAATTTTAAAAGTTAAAGAGTCGACAATATTGCATGATAAAATTTATTAAATAAAATTTTTAGTATAGTTTTATCGATCATTTTTATACATATTTTAAATGATAAAATTTTAACATAATTTTACAATGGAATTTTTTATACATGATTTTTAAAGATGAAATTTTTAGGATAATTTTAAAATGAAATTTTTTATACATGATTTTTAATAGAATTTTTAGTATAATTTTACAATGAAATTTTTACACATGTTTTTAATTGAAAAAATTTTTAATGTAATCTTACAATCAAATTTTTAGGATAATTTTACAATGAAATTTTTACACATGTTTTTAATTGAAAAAATTTTTAATGTAATCTTACAATCAAATTTTTAGTATAATTTTTACTATTACTTTTTTATACATGTTGATAACGATCAAATTTTCAAAGAAATTTTTCAAAACTTTTTTCAAAGAATTTTATTAAATTAAATTTTTGAGTTTCAGTGTTACATAGTATTGCCTAAGGTAGGTAGTAGTCATTCGCAAGAGCAACCCATCTCCTCTACTCTGCAGCAACCCATCCTTAAAAAAAAATAATAAAATAATAATAATAAATAATAATATTAATCAAATAATAATAATAATAATAATAATAATAATAATAATTATAATTATAATTATAATAATAATACTTTCAGAAAATATAAAAAGTTAACTTACTTGGTATCAACTTCTGAATACTGATAACCCATACACAGTGAATAATTCCTTAATAACTGAACAACAATCACTAGGTACTTTATACAAATAACCGAGTACTGCACAGCTCTCTATATACATATAAGGCATTGAATAATTACTTATTATTAAAATGACATATTTAAATATATTTACTCTTTCAACACAGATATTGAATCAACTCACCCACTTAAAAATAAAGTTTTCTCTCAATCATTTCCCTTTAAAAATACTTTGGTTATTTCACACACTCACAATATGCTATCAATAACTAGTTACTGAACAAATCAATATCAAAAACTAATTACTGAACCAACAAATATTAATGATGGGTTTACTGACCAACTAATTTTGAAATAAATCAATAAAAGGTTAACAAAAAGAAATACAAGTTGAAATTTTATTAACTTTTCACTATTTTATCGATCATTGATGTGTCCAAATTGGTAAAATTTTTGGTTGCTTAGTTACCTTGTCGTTATCAGGTGATAATTAATCAAATTCATTGAAACCAAATCCATTGTTATATTTACTTGGTATCAACTTCTGAATACTGATAACCCATTACACTGAATAATCCATTAATAACTGAACAACAATCAATAGGTACTGTATACAAATAACCGAGTACTGTACAACTCTCTATATACATACTAAGCATTGAATAATTTACTTATTCATTAAAATGACATATTTAAATAATATTTACTCTTTGAACACCGATATTCAACCAACTTAACTCATTTAAAAATAAAATTTTCTCTCAATCATTTCCCCTTAAAATACTTTGTTATTCACACACTCACAATATGTTATCAATAACTAGTTACTGAACAAATCAATATCAAAAACTAATTACTGAACCAACAAATATTAATGATGGGTTACTGACCAACTAATTTTGAAATAAATCACATAAAATGTTAAAAAAAATACCAAGTTGAAATTTATTAACTTTTTTCACTCAATTATCGATCATTGATGTGTCAATTTTTTGGTTGCTTAGTTACCTTGTCCTACCCAGTGATAAATAATCAAATTCAATTGAACCATCCATTGCTATATTTACTTGGTATCACTTCGAATACTGATAACCCATTACACTGAATATCCATTAATTAAATAACTGAACAACAAAATCAATAGGGTACTGTATTACAAATAACCGAGTACTGTACAACGTCTCCTTATTACAACTAGAGGCATTGATATTAGCTATTCATTAAATGACATATTTAAATAATATTTACTCTTTGAACAGCCGATATTCACCAACTTAACTCATTTAAAATAAAAGTTCTCTCATCATTTCCCCTTAAATACTTGTTTTCACACACTGCACAATATGTCTAGGAATAAATAGTTACCGAACAAATGCAATATCATAAACTAATTATGAACCAACAATATTAAGGTGAAGGTTACGACCAACTAATTTTGAAATAAATCACATAAAGGTTGAACAAAAGAAATACAAGTTGAAATTTTATTACTCTCGACCCCTTTTATCCGACATGGTGAGCTCCAAATTGTTTTGTGTTAGTTACCTGATTTGCTCAGGAAACTGATTAATCATTGAAGGCCATCAATTGTTGTATTTCCTCTAATAAAAATTATCTTACAGTCTTGTATGTGATTTATGAAATATTTGTAAATTTTATGTAAAAAACTTGAATTTCTACATTTTGTATTCATTGTTTAATTGGTCCAACAATGAACATTTATTAAAAATATTTCAAAGATGATGCAACCTTTTCCAATTTATTTTTCACATGCCCTTAAATAAATAATTGCTAACAGCTCAAAAAAAAATACTGAAATTATTTATAGATTTTCTCACTCCCCACTGTGTGTTTACTGAATGACAAATAATTAGTAAGTAAAACTTGATTAGAAAAAATTTTAAATTAATTCACAAAAACATACATTATTTTCACTGTACTGTGAAAATTTTCATATATATTTAATGATTAGATTTTAAGTTCTAAACCATTAAATAAAGTATAGATAAAAATTATCAGCTACCACAATTACTAAAAATAAAATGGTTATTCGAACCAACCACTAAATAGGAATCTAACAAGCTTAAAAAACCACATGAACAGGACTGTGTACTGATAGAACCGAAAACATGCTACTAAAAATCCAAAATGTAATGTTAGTTTTGAAAATTAAACATATGTTGATTTTGTTAAAATAGATTAATACTTAAATATGATTAGGCATTTGAAGTAGGAATTTTGATTAAATTTAAAATAGCTTTTTAAGATGTTAAATAAAACATGATTAATTTGTAAAAATGTGTTAGTACTTGAAATTTTAAAATAAGACCTTCGCAAATTGGTAAGAAAAAAAAATAGCTGTTATTGAGTAATCATATTAAAGATTAGCCCAAAGTTTATAATTTTTGTCAAGTTTTGATTAGATGTCTTTAATAAAATTTGTTAGTACTTTGAATAAAAAGTTTAAAAAATTTGCAACATACTACGAAGCAAATTGTAAAAGAAATAATACTTATCAAATTAAAAAGTA